>CM051264.1:29871610-30126610 GCA_027921565.1 Artemia sinica
CCACACCCTTTTTACCTCAAAAGTTGTCAGATCAAAATTTGAGTCAGGTATAAAACTAGTCAGGTACAGCATCTATGTCTTTGGTGATGACTTGATCCCAGAACCAACGGAGGAAGGGCCGCAAGTTATGAAATTTGCTCATTGTTTATATATAGTATTTGTTATAGGTTAAAATATCGATATTTTTCGGGGGGGGGGATTACTGGGGATGGATTTTCTACGGGGGGGAATTTCCTATTGGGATGGAAGTTTCGGAGGTGAACTTTCCAGGAGAAATTTTACACGGTGGGAATTTGCCGGAATTCGTATAAAAAAATCGTTTTATTTATTTTAGTTTCTCGTTGGCCACTCCAGTTTAAAGTTGGAGATACTTTGGGGGAATTATCCGGGGGAACTGTTCAGCGGAGTTGGAATTCTCTGGGGATTCCCTCCCCACGATTCTTTCAGTTAAATTTCAACATTTAAATAGGACACAGTGATTCAACTTGATAAAGTATTAACGACACAACGGGTACCAATGACGAGCCTGACCTTATGAATCATGTTTTAAAAAATGTGAAAAGATGTCAGGCTATTGATCATCTTAAAACAAAAATACATTAGTAAGGTTTGATACTTCACCTGACTAGTTCAAGCTTAAACCCGTAAATGCGATTAAACTGACTAAAGAAGCGCACTGCCCAAAGATAGTAGCTTTCATCGTTGGCCATCGTACGGTGACGAACAAGGTTATCCTGCAATTAATTATATACATGTATGCACATATTTCGCCACGGAAACCAATCGGGCCACAATTATAAAAATAATAAAAAAAAAACAGACAAAACTAAATTAGAATCACCATTAAAAAACGACAATATGATAAAAGAAACAAAATTCCTTCAGGATTCACCTCTGTAAGTGGCCATTAAGCTATTTCATCAAACTTACCATCAATACTGATGTGAATGTGGTAATTACTCCCAGGGGAGCTTCAAACCACTCATTTCACACCAGGCATAATATGTACATCTATGTGAAGAAAAAAACTGAAGAGAGGCAACAGGTTACTTCACATTACCTGAATGGTACAACATAATTAGCTGATGGGAAATAACTTGTCTCTGTTTTTTTTTTTTTTTTTTTTTTTTTTTTTTTTTTTTTTTTTTTTTTTTTTTTTTTTTTCTTTGTGATAAAGGCAACAGACTTTTGTAGTTAAATTATTATGTTTGAATATTAGGCTGGCGAGTTTTCAATACGACGGTAGTCTGTTTTATGCTGCTATTGACCGTGTTATTTTAATTATTTAAATTTACTTGGCGGAGAACAAAAATTCGGCAATTTGAGCTTGTTAGCAGTAACCCTTCATTTAGAAGTAGCCACCCATTCAGTAGCTGTTGGGGTTCCACCTCTTGTTTCTTTTCTTTTCAGATAAATGACCTATTTTCTTTCTGTAATTATATTTGCCTATAAGATAATTTTTAATCCAAAATTGAGCTCTGGTTGCTAAGCTAGATTCTTTCACAATAAGTAAGCTTTGAAGTAAATTCTATTTTGGTCTTCCGGGTCTGAGCCATTGAAAGATAAAATTAAGAAAAAGTAGAATGGATTTTGGATGGTGATTGAGAGGATTGCCTAGAGCCAAGCGAAGGTCCACCCCTATGCAAAGTTTGTTGCACAGAACGAATATTGTTTTTGAGTTAGTCTACATCGAGATTCCGTTTGGGGAAGTCTATTCTTTTTTGTTATATGTGTGTGACCTTTTGGAAGATTACAAGTAAGCTATTTTTTACAACTGTGTAGACTATTTTTTCCAGGAACCCAGACAGGGTAGGAAAAGAATTACGAGATACCGTCATTATTATATCGACAGGGGGGTTCGTTACCTTCCAAGGAGATAGCTAGAGATTTTAGAGGTGACGCGAGTTGGGTGCACCCTTGGCCGTAGAATTTGGCCATTTGACCGTTCGATCGCGTTATCATACCCTGGGGCACGGTATATTGTAAATTGGGTATTAACAAACCCTATATTTACAGAACCGTTGTGGTAAGCGCGAGCATCCCATTATAATATTTGGCGCCACCGGGGGCTTTCCCCTCCAGTAAGTGGTGTAGCACCATTTTGCACCGATAAGTGGTGACACCCGTACCTTACCACACGAATACTGGTGGCAGTCGTGGCTTACCAGTATAATATTGGTGGCAGCAAGAAAGGTCCTATCGGTAAATCTGATAGTAAAAGAATTCCGTGTTTTCGAAGAGACAAGTAGAGTAAGCCTACATAGTAGCCTATTTTGGTTATATATAAAAAAAATGCGAAGAGAAAAAAATATCTGGGCTGTGCCTAGTTAGACAATAATAAGAAATAAATTTAGGTATCAATATATCTCGCGACTAATTAACTTGTGAGACAAGGGAGGCTGCGCCCCCCACGTAAAATCGGCAAATTAAAACTCAACAATTTTCACGAAAATACAAGAGACATTGGTAAAAGAATTTTCACTGAGACGGAAGAAGTATTTTGACGTTAAGTAAACCTTGAAGTATTGGCAGAAAAAAACGGAAGATTCACACAAGGTCAGAAATAGGAAAAGAGTTTAAAGAACTGGACATGAATTCGAAAAAAAAACTACCGCGGTAAACCAAAAATCGTATTCCGACCCACAATTGTACGGGACTCCCGCTGGAAATACCCTAAGAAAAACACCATCAGATAGAACCAATTTCACTCAGGGGGGTGAAATAGACAATTCTGACCCGTGTGAAGGGGGAAACTTCAAAACAAAATCAGTAATAGGGCGATCTACGGTACGAACCGTGGAAGGAGAAAAGAATGTATGGCCGATACAGAAAGAATTATTCCCAGAAAGAGAAAATATAGTTATAGGACGAACAGACTCAGAAAAAGAATAAAGAGGATATAAAGACGGAGAGAATCCGAGTAGGTCGAGTAGCAAGAGTAGTAGAAGCTCGATTTCCAGCAGGGGCTCGCGAAACAGTACTCAGGTAGATATGACACAACAACAACTAAATTTCATGAAGGAAGAAAGAATAGCCAGAGAGAAAAAGGAAGAGATTGATAGAATAGCCAGAGAACGAAAAGAGGAGGAAGATAGAAAAGAAAGAGAGAAAGAGAGAATAGCGAGAGAGCAGAGAGAAGACAATATCAGAATAGCTAGAGAACAAAGAGAAGAGGCTAATAGAATAGCCAGAGAACGAAAAGAGGAGGAAGATAGAAAAAGAAAGAGAGAATAGCGAGAGAGCAGAGAGAAGACAATATCAGAATAACCAGAAAACAAAAAGAAGAGGCTGATAGAATAGCCAGGGAACGAAAGGAAGAGGCAGATAAAGAGGATAGAAGAGAACTAATGCCAATAATTGCAGGGGAAAATTCCCAGGAGCCTCAAGGATCGTTCACAGTAAATTTAATGCATGCAGTAAACTTTCAACCAATGAAAGGGAATGAAGATGTACATTTGTACCTCTACAGCTTTGAAAAAACCGCGGAATTAAATGGATGGCCGAGAGAAAATTGGGTGACAAAAATACAGCCCCTCCTTAACCACAAAGCACAAATTGCATATAAAGCAATACCAATGCACTACTCGAAAGATTTTGAAAGGGTAAAACAAGCCATTTTTGAAAAGTTTCAACTCCCCCCCGAGCACTTTCAAAGAAGGTTTAGAAGCGAAAGAAAACGAGACAACGAAACTTATAAAGAATACGGATACAAATTGAAAGATATGTGTCTAAAATGGCTAGAGTTAGAAAATTATAGAATGGAGATAAAGGAAACATTGACGGAAGTGATAGATAAAACAGCAATGGAACAGTTTTTAGAAAATACCCACAGAGAAATGAAAATACATTTGAAAGAAAAGAACCCAAAAACAAGCGAAGAAATGGCGGACATTGCAAATAGGAGGACCGAAATAAGAGAAGAAGTTGAGGACACAGACATATTTCAATACAGAGAGCATAACAAAAATAGGCACTATAACACAGAGCAAGGAGAATAAAATTGCTATAACTATGGTACTACGGGGCATTTTGCAAGAAACTGCCCCAGTAAATATGACAAAAAACCACATAAAACCACAGCCTGGGCCATGACCTATAATAAGGGAAAAATTACGCATTTGCAGTCGCATAAAATATACGAAAAATTGAACGGGGAATTAGTTGAAATGGCAATTGATTCTTGCAGTGGCTAAACCTATGTGTGAACTGACCTAATTAATAGAACGGAGATAGAGCATAAAAATAAGATTACAACATGATGTTATTATGGAGACAAGCACCCATGCCCTCTACTTGGGTTAGAATACAAATTGCAAAGAACGACGGTACAGTCCAAAGAAAAACGATAAAAGTAGACTTAGAACCTACGCCAGCAGTGGATGTTTTAGCAGGAGGGAACTTTGGGGATATCGGAAATCTCAAATCGTTAAAAGCGACTTCTTTAACAGTGGGAAAATTAAAAAACTACACTAAGACGGAAAAATATACAACTTCGTTGACTACGTGGGGAGGTGGACCGGCCCATAAAACAAATTGGGAGACCGAGACCCCCTGTCGGAAAAACGAAATACTTGATACTCGTGTTCGAAATGTTGATAATCCACAAAAATGGGATGCGGAAGTAAAAAGACCACAAAATATTGAAAATAAGACGTGCGGGAATGATTTTTCGGGAAAATTTCCAGAAAATGGAAAACTTGAGAACACTTTTTTAACGAGTGTGAGACGCCGAAAAATATTTGCCAAAATGAAGCACTGATTGTACCAGAGAAAAAGGAGACGATATTTATTGTACGCGCTTTTCCTCGTAAAGTTCGAGAAAATTTAGTACAATATGAAAAACTAAATGTCGGAGTTCAGTTCCCATTTGATGACGAAATATTTTTTTCTGCAGTAAAAGTAAGGAAGACTAAAAGAGAGAAAAAAGATGCAAAATGGAACTACAATAAAGAAATGCAGTAAAAGATAGTGGATGCTGGAGTCCAATTCAGATTTAATGATGATTTAATGTGAGCGATTGAAAGGTTTGAGAAAGGTAGAGATGAAATGAGAAGTGCAAAAAAGAGACACAATTTGGAGATTCAGCCCGCAGTGGCGAGAAATAAAAAGTTGGATGGGCCGTGCCTAGCTAACACAATAAATAAATAATAGGGGGACAAATACAAAAAAAAGTTGGATGGGCTGTGCCTAGCTAACACAATAAATAAATAATAGGAGGACAAATAAAAAAAAAGTTGGATGGCCTGTGCCTAGCTAACACAATAAATAAATTTTAGGGGGGACAAAGAAGTCCAAGACCCATGGGGAATAAAACAAGATGATTACAAAATAGAGTCGAACGACCTACAATGGGTTGGGGAAAAAATGGGAGATATTGAATGTCGGGTTGGATTGGAAAAACTTGGGAGGAATCTGAGATTATTCCTATCAACACTAAGGTCTCTTTTGCCGAGAAGGAGTAGAGTAGAGTAGAATATTTTTATTTATAACACGTACATAATGTCACAAAATAGCGCACATGCCTGGTGGCATACTTTAGCGCTGAAAATATTGCCAACGAAAATACACAGCCATTTTCTAACTAAATTTTACAACAACGAAAAAGAAAAATCCTAATGAACAAAATGCTTAGCATGTCATAAGATATTTCTTCACCAGTCTTAGAAAATGTCGCTTGTTGCTGCATTCTCGAACTGATGCAGGAATTGAGTTCCAGATTTTTGGGCCAATGTGACGGATGCTGAATCCCGCTCTCGATGTCGGGCGAATTTCGCACGAAAAGTCTGAACGATGCGTAGTAGGATAATTATGGAGCCCTTTGGGGAGCCGTGAATGATGGACGATTCACTCAATTGGACAACTGATTGGCCAGTTGTGATACTGTTACCGATATTTTGCCTCTCTGATCTGGAGTCCTTGGGGGATACTCTCTCCCAGTCACTTCATATTTCACCCAAAACTTTGTCCAGTAACCCTATTCATAGTTGTTACTCTTCATGGGAATCGACAATTATTTCCGGCAAACCATATTCAGTATCTAAGTTTCATCTTCAGTTGGTATCAACGCTTATTCTTCATCTGACTATCCCAGGGGAGGGAACCCAGAAAAAAAGGCGATTCATGGTTCGCTCAAAATTTTGCTTCAGTCCCTGTACCCTTATCGTTTTCACAGGCCTTTACATCTTCGGCCTTAGGTTATTTGAAATTATGCCAAGGGGCAATTTACATTTGTATTGAGATGTGGGGTCGTTTCCACAGATAGAAATTTAGAGACTAGTACAGCCAATTTTTCATGATGGCTGGCATCATCAAATGTGCCAGAAACTGATTCTATGCTCCTCTATAATGTAAATTCGTGACAGGGAGAAAAGTTGTATTTTTGATTGTGCTGCGCATGATCCTTTTCTGCGAATATTGGGGACTTCAACTTTCGAAACCTAATACGGATGCCATACGATAGAGACCATGGTGGTTCTACGGTAGAGGCGTGTGGATGACGACGGGTCCTGACCCAAGTGGTGGAAGTACAGGCACTGGTGGAAGAAAAAAGAGAAGATAGACAAATTTGGTGATTCTGAAGTTAAGTGTTACATTTGTAAGGGTGAACCAGCGTGGCGCATGGATGGTCATTTATCTTACGGGGGGAGGTGTTGGGGTTCCACCCCTTGTTTCTTTTTTTTTCAGATAAATGACCGATTTTCTTTTCTGTAATTATATTTGCCTATAAGATAATTTTTAATCCTAAGTTGAGCTCTGGTTGCTAAGCTAGATTCTTTCGAAATAAGTAAGCTTTGAAGTAAATTCTATTTTGGTCTTCCGGGTCTGAGCCATTGCAAGATAAAATTAAGAAAAAGTAGAATGAATTTTGGATTGTGATTGAGAGGATTGGCTAGGGCCAAGCGAAGGTCCACCCCTATGAAAAGTTTGTTGCACAGAACGAATATTGTTTTTGAGTTAGTCTACATTGAGACCCCGTCTGGGGAAGTCTATTTTTTTGTTATATGTGTGTGACCTTTTGGAAGATTACAAATAAGCTATTTTCTACAACTGTGTAGACTATTTTTTTTTCCAAGAACCCAGACAGGGTAGGAAAAGAATTTCGAGATACCGTCATTATTATATCGACAGGGGGGTTCGTTACCTTCCAAGGAGATAGCTAGAGATTTTAGTGGTGACCTGAGTTGGATGCACCCTTGGCCGTTAGAATTTGGCCATTTGACCGTTCGATCATGTTATCATACTTTGGGGCAGGGTATATTGTAAATTGGGTATTAACAAACCCTATATTTACAGAACCGTTGTGGTAAGCGCGGGCATATCATTATAATATTTGGCGCCGCCGGGGGCTTTCCTCTCCAGTAATTGGTGTAGCACCATTTTCACACCAATAACTGGTGACACCCGTACTTTAACACACAAACACTGGTGGCAGTCGTGGCTTACCAGTATAATAGTAGCCATTCAATCACTCGTTCATCCACACATTTTTTTCAAATTTTATAGGGAAGCAGAAAAAAACACTTCGGACTTTCTTTTCGATATCATAACGATAAAGGTCAAATGAACTAAAAAAAGGGTAATCAACAAGAAACAAGGTATTTAAAATACAATTCGTGATAAGAAAAAACTGCTGAATTTATTCCCCTTTTTAATCAGTTTTGAACGTCTAAATGTTTATCGTGTAAGAACACAGACAAACGAGCTTTACCAGCTGATTCAATCTGACGGACAAAATGTATAAACAGATATACAGCTGTAAGAAGATGCAGGCAATATATATAAGCTTCTTTGAACATTTTTGGTCGTTTGTCCTTTCGCCGTAAGGTGTAGTGAAGCAAAATTACAGTTACAGCCGCCTAGAGTCAGCGATTTTTGGACATAAGCGGACTGAAGCAATGTCCTTTTTTCTTGTTGGTCAACACAACAGCATTAAAAACAGAGCTTACTCCTTGTGTGAGACCTTCTTTCTTTTCCTTTCTTTTCGATCGAAGCCAGCCCATTACAATGTGACGACTAGGAGTTGGTCTTTCTGCATACGAGATATCTATGTAATCAATATTACGGTCCTAGGAATTCATTCTTGTGTTACCTTTGTTCTTGTGTGCAGGAATGCTCCACAGACACTCTAATGAAGCAAGTACTCATACAATTTTGCAAATTCTAATGAGTGAATCTAACAACGTCTTTGTTTATTTTGTTGTTGTTTTTTCAAACGGACAAAAATAAAGCTCCAAGGCTAAAAAGGATTTAACAAGAGTAATGTAAGCCAACATATATATGTACAAAGATAGACAAAGATGAAAAAAAGTTAGTTGAATAAAACCAAATAAAAGCACAGGAGAAAACCTTCATTTTTGCTATATACTCTTATCCTAAAGTAAAGTAAAATAGAGGTTCAAAGCATAGTTACATCTTGAATATTTAATACGAGTAGCTATTTAACAAGTATGTGTGGTCGTTAAAAATTTATTTTTTCTTCAAAACGTATTTTAGTCTGAACAATTGTTCAACGTGCTCGGGAGTTTTCTCGCTAGCAGTTGTCTTGCTAAGGAGGAAGAATACGACGGTGAAAATTGGACCGTAGTCCGATTCAGTTCGATGCCTTTCAGATCAAAATTCATAGTGAGATTACGTCGTCTTATTTTCAAGATAGTCATAAGAAACCAGGTTTAATCGGATCTTACACCGAAGTCTTTTGCAAGTTATATTTAAAACCAAATGGTACTTGCCTTAGCATGTAATTCTGTTTTGCCTGTTATGGGCAAAAATTTGTCGAAACGGTCGTATGGAAATTGACATGCGTGGGTAGCTCAATTATAGCAAAAACAAAAGAACCTTTTTGAAAGATTTCTAGATTTAATAATTTAAATTTTGTTTTTTTTTTTCCTTTTCTCAACCCTTGCATCCCAAAACTTGATAACTTCCTTATTCCTTTTGTTTGTTTTATATAATTTGCATTGCATGCAAGGCAGACAAACACTGTGTAAAGCCCCTGCTCATTATTGCTATGAAGATACCAAAAACGAATGCTTCCTAACTGCCCAAATATACTTGTACGAAAAACAACTAACCTTTACAACATGGAGAAGTGTATTGTAGGAACTGTTCAAGAATTCAATGCAAAAATCTCTAAGGATAAGGCGTATCGCTAGAGTAGACTTCCTGCTTGCTTCTTTTTCTTGAATTTTAATCTGCCGTCCAAACCCAGGCTTCTTCAGCTATACAAAAAAGAAGATATAATTTACGAAAACAGCAAGAACATAAGCCTTCTCCCCCCCCCCTCCCCCAAAAAAACGGAAGAAAATATGCAACTTGCCCTAAGCATCCTTAGAGTAAAATCGATAGAACTTGGCAGCATAAGTTGGCGTAGGATATATGACTTCTGTCGATATGTGACACGATTACATACGGCAGAATCTGTAAAGCGGCGTTCACATGCGTGCCTAGCCAGAATCCCATGTCTAGACACGTGTCTAGCCAGACTTCAACGTCTAGGCAAAGACCGTTCACAAGTAAAACTCTATGCTTATCTAGACACGTTAGAAAAGGTGCTTAGCGAGACATTGAGTTCTAGACTCTAGAACTCAATGTCTAGGATTTTCGATTACAGCCAATCAGAATGCGTCAAGTTCCACTATTTTCATCATCTATGTTTACATTTTTAAACCGAAATTTTATTTTTGTTTTCTCATTAATTGTTTTTTTTCCTTTTAGGCAAATATGCAACACCAGACATAATTGTGAAGCACGCAAAGGCAATTGTTTGGCTTATCTCATCCATTATCTTGTGACAGTAAAAATAGGGATTACAATTTTGAAAGTTTTGCCCGCATAAGCTCTCTTGATTGGTTAGAAATGACAACTGTAATCTATTTGAAACTAAATTTGTAGTTTTAGCCAAGCATTGAATTTTACTTGTGAACGGTCGCTGCCTAGACATTGAAGTCTAGCAAGACAGTTGTCTAGACGTGGGATTCTAGCTAGACACGCATGTGAACGCCATTTAAGGTGACTACTCTAAAAGCATTATTGAATATTGCAGGACACAAAACAGAACCTTGGTTAACACTGAGGCATGCAGGACTGCTGACAGCATTTTGTGACTGTTTCTGGAGTGAAAACTTCTCATACCACCTCTATAGACAGGTACATTCAAATGGATTCACTACCAAGAGAAAGAATTATTTGGGAATGGAAAACAAAACCAAGAGCCTACATAAACGACAGAGTTATAAAGATTACTTTTTTATTCGTGCCTTTCAAGGATCGCTCAAAAGGTTGCGTGGGCATTTTGCGCAGAGACACCTTCCTTGAAATCGGCTATTGCCCCATATTTCACACTATTTTCACAAAAGATATGTTTCCCAAGAATTTTATCAAATGCCAAGCATATAGTTCTCGGTATACATAAATCGCAAGATCTCAAATTTTAATTATACTTAAGAATGTATGTTACTATCTTTCACAGAGCACATAAGGTACATGCTGCTTGGTCATACAGGCCTGAAATAAAAGGGCTAGATGTCGGATTATTTTTGGTTCCCCCTAAATCCGATGTCCTAATAGCAGGTTGTACGGATACAGTGCTTTACCCGGTTTTAAACGGTGAAGATGTCCATGAGTAGACTCCGGAGTATTATTAAGAGTTTCCCGCATGGTTTAGTTTTGTCAAATGGTTTACAAGTATATCTCGAAATATATTCAAAGCAAAGATGAATTATCAGAAAATAAGGAGTAGACAGATAAGTTTTGCCGCGAGACACCAAAGTAGATTGGGTTTATTCTTATTATGGTACCGTCTTAAATTTGACACCGTTTCTAGCGTCATAGTTTTTCTACATCCGCAATCCATAGATTTAACAATCTCAAATACTTAACCTAAATTTGAATAATCGCAAACGGCCCAAGTACGAAACCAAATCATGTGTCGATGTTTAGCCCTGTGGAATCTTCACTCTGGCCATTTTTTAAGTGTCCATGCTCAAATTTCGACATAAGCAAAGAAACCAGAAGCAACAACCTTCAATGAATGAACATACGTCAACAAGTAAAAATTTAGATCGAAAGAAGTTCCATTTTGGGGCCTGCTTAATAGATGAAATAGAATGTGGATTGGTGGCAGCATAGAGTCTAATGTATTTGGATACAAAAGGACATCAAGATGAAAAAAAAAACACTTTGACTTTCTCACATAAAACAGTAGATAAAAATCTATAGACAGATCTAGTTCTGACGTGGAGCCCGATTCATGCAAGCATGACAAATATTTCAGTTTCGGTAGCCAAAAAAACACCAATAGGAAGGAACCAAATAAAATTTGACTAATGGTAAAGTTCCTTTTCTTAAAGATCTGTGTTAAAGTCACCACAGATAAAAATTAGTTTTATTTCTTGATCGAAATCTGCAAATGGATCTACATAACGAAGCGCAAACTGCAGCCAATTTACCACGACAAAACTCATTTAGATTATTCTTTGGAGCACACACACATCAAAACAAGGGAACAAAAATCGGCAGAAATATGTACATCAGAAACCTCAAAAAAGCAAAAAAGCAGGAGATATTAGGCAGCACAGACAATTTCATTACTACTAAAAGACTTCCAAGAGCTCAAAAGCTTGTCACGAGCACCAGTAACATCTTTACAAAATAATTTTATGACAGACTTAGGTAGCTACATCACCATGCAAACTGAAGGATCGGCGTACTGGATTTTCCTGAGACCATTTGCATATGAAGGTACTTCTTAAGGTTGAAACACACCAGACTAACAAGGTTTGCTTCATGAGCTCAGGACATAACAGGTCACTGCTACAAGAACTCCTTTCGCAATAAGCGCGCTTAATAACCTGAGCTTAGCATGCTTGAGCCTTATAACAGTGATCACCTGCACATTTTTCCCGTCTGAGAGGGTTTTTAAAGTTTCTTACAAAATGCAAGAGTTTATCCTGGAATAAATTCTCGAAATTACAAAAAAAAATTTCTATACTACTTTGAAATTTCAAATTAGAAAAATCTGTCCCCTTACAATCTCACCTACAAAACTAAATCCTTAATCCTAGTTGCTAACATATTAAAGAATAGTAAACTATTAATAGAGTTAACCCCCGACAGCGCCATTGTCAAATCCAGTTTTAAGGTTTGTAATTAAAATTTCTATCTTAATTTTGATGCTTAAATTAAAAAAGAAATCTAAAGGGAATTATAAAAAAACTAGGATGCCGTGTCCGTGTGTCATATCTATCCAGAGTTTTGGAATCGCTAAAAGTTGCTGAACTATTTTAACCTTATTTCAATGTGATTTAGTTCAATTTCAATAACAGCTGGATTGAACAATGCAATGTACGATCAGGAAATCCGTTCATTTTAAATCATATAAATCACAAAAGTCAATAAGAATTGCTCTCTTTTCATTAATATAATTACCATTAGTAGTATTTAGTGTGACCCTACCTTCAACTGATCTTGTGAAAGATCTGCTGGGTCAAAGTTTGGCTTCATAACTGTTGCATCTCTCTCGCCCACTGACTTCACCCCTTTGACTGAGTAGATACCTCCGAAACGAGAGTGCCTGAAACAGATTTGATATAAAACATTTTTTTGTTATAATTGATTTACTTACATTAAAATTACATTATGATAGGAACCTCTTATGTCTTAATAAAATTAAACTAAAGAACAAGTCTACACACAGGTTGGGAGAAATTCCCTCGGGATTGGTCCAAGGAGTCCTAGAGGAAAAATGGAAAATTGGGGTGTACAAATGAATTTTTGCATTTTTGATCCCTTTTCGTACGACTAAATCTCTAATGCTCCCAAAGGGTCAAACCTGTATTTGAGGCAACAAGTTTCAAGAGCATGACTTCTAAAAAAAATTAATTGATATATAGTGCAATACTGCTTATGATGGCAGAGTTAATTGATCTCTGCTTGGCAATACGAGCCAAGAGTTTGATCCCAGTCGCTACAGTGCTGATGCAAGCACCTTTGTAGTGAAAAGCGTATCAAACGTATATATTAGACTAGTATAGTACCACTCATGGTAAGTAAAGGGCGAGCAGCGTCAACAGTAACCGAAACTTTTAGAGCCAAAAATTAATGAACAATACACATGAACAAAAAATCTACTGTTTATGCTGCTCGAAAAAAAAAAACACGGTTGGATAAAACGGTAGCTTATTGGGACAACTTCAGATAATCTTCTCAAATATTGACTACAAAACTCCACTTCAGTTTGCACACTAAAGACTCGAGGACAAGCAAAACCATCCTTTTTGCCAAAGCAAGAAACATACGCAGGTTTCCAAAATGTAACATCACATACGTCGACTCAGCCAGAGGTCCATAACTTTCGTAGAACCGTGTAGGAAGACCTTTGCCTCTTTCTCGCAATAAATTCAAGTCGGCAGCTGAGAAAAAAGAAAGAAAAAAAAAACGAAGAAAAACAAAGTGCTCCTCAATTACTAGAGGACACTAACTATTGTAACCCTTAGTTTGTTTTATTACATACTGATAAAAATAAATACGGCTATTCTTGAATAGAGTCATACACATAAGGTCCTGACTATTTAGAGATCCCAAATCCTCCTATGGTTAATTTTCCTCCTATGGTTAATTTTCTGGAGATATGCGTTCTTCCCATGGTTGATAATCTCTCACTTATCTCTTTTTTTTGCTATTCTTATGTCAAAATTTACTCTCCTTGTGTACTTTAGCTCGTCTCTTTTCTATCTTGTCTCTTTAGTTTCTCTTCATGTCTTTTTTTACGTGTTATCAAACATTAAAGAAAGCATAAGTAAAAAACACAACTACAGTATTAGCTCTACTACAAACTCATTTGCCCATTTTCCTCAAGAAAATTCTAGCCCTACCTTCACGGTGCTTAAACATAAAAACAACTACATTACGTTAATTATCTTTTCTGATTAACACTAATACAACTCATTTCTGTAAACTGTTAAAATTTTCTTACTTCTGTTTAACCTCGTTCTCAAATTCCACCAGGTTTACGTGATTTAAATGCATAAAATCCCTTTCCGAACGAAAAACAAACCTATTAATGAACCTGTAATCCCGTTTCTAGAGAAGGTTACGATAGATGTATAAAGAAAACACTGTAAAATTAAATAAGTTATTAGAGAAGCCGAGATGAAAAAAAGTAAAAAGAAAATACACTAGAGTAAAATGAATTATCAGAAAAATTAAACCCAAGTACCAAATTTCACAAGAAACATATCAGAATTTCCCATGATTTTAGCATGAGGTGTTCGAGATATTTATGGTCCATTTTCATTTTCATGGATTCAAAATAACCGGAATTAAAAAATATCACGTTTCGAGATGCCAATCACGCGAAGAGTAAATAGATAATAAATGAATAGGCAAAGAAGCCTTAATATATATATATATATATATATATATATATATATATATATATATATATATTATATATATATATATATATATATATATATATATATATATATATTATATATATATATATATATATATATATATATATATATATATATATATATATATATATATATATATATATATATATATATATATATATACATATATATATATATATATATATATATATATATATATATACATATATATATATATATATATATATATATATATATATATATATATATATATATATTATATATATATATATATATATATATATATATATATATATATATATATACATATATATATATATATATATATATATATATATATATATATATATATATATATATATATCTATATATATATATATACATATATATATATATATATATATATATATATATATCTATATATATTATATATATATATATATATATATATATATATATATTATATATATATATATATATATATATATCTATATATATATCTATATATATATACATATATATATATATATATATATATATATATATATCTATATATTACATATATATATATATATATATATATTATATATATATATATATATATATATATTATATATATATATATATATCTATATATATATATATATATGTATATATATATATATATTATATTTATGCCTTTTCCATTTTTCCTCTTCTCAGTTTTTAGCCTGACCTTCACCTCAGCTCACTTCGCTCACTACTTTCGGCCCTCGTTCCTCGCAGACTTCTGTTTTTATTTGCATAATCGGTTGCCCTTGTTCGGCCTTCCCTTTCCTGTCACCCTCTTGGATTCGTCTTATATATATATATATATATATATATATATATATATATATATATATATATATATATATATACATATATATATATATATATATATATATATAGATATATATATATATATATATATATATATATATATATATCTATATATATATATATATATATATATATATATATATATATATATATATAGATATTTCATATTTGCATATGTAATTTTTTGGCACCTTAAAACAAAACTTCACTATTGGATTCCGTTATCGAAATGCATAAAAAGAATTATGAAACATACAAATTACTAATACAATTGTCATATTTTGGAAATAGCTTAAATACATCAAAACACTTATACAATGCTATTTATGCAAATGTATTATTTTTCACGATATTTCATTTCGGTCTTTACAAAAAAAAGGAATTTTTAAAACATAATTCAAAGTCTCACAATTTCCGTTAGTATCAAAACTATTAATATGGTTTCAAAACTATTCTGAAAACATTTTACGATTCTAACTTGAATTAAGTAAAAAAAAACAAGTATTTTCAATTGAAAGCGTATATGAGGGGGTTTGCCCCTTGTCAATACCTCGCTCTTTATGCTCAAGTTCGAATTTTGCTCCAATTCTTTAAGAATGACCCTTGAATCACAAAGGTCGAATAATTAGAATAGATAGCTCTTTTGAAAGTACTAAAACAAAAAACAAAATTTAGCGTAAAGAGAGAGGTATAGACTAGGGGGCAAACCCCCTCATGTACGTAATAATTTCTGTTCGTTTTAATGTTGTTCCTTACTTTCAGTTGAAAAAACTTGTTGTTTTTTTTATTTAATTTCTGATCGTTTTTTTAAATAATGCTTGGAAATCCGGCACTCCCTACATAGAAATGTCCCTTCCCCATGAAAACATCTTCCATGGAAATATCCTCCCACGTAATCCCTCCCCCCGACCCCCCACTAGAAAAATCATTCTTGAAAACGTTTGTATAGTTCCCAATAACCAATACTATATGTAAACAATGGGCAAAGTTCATAACTTGCAGCCCTTCCCCCGGGAGCTGTGGGGGATTAAGTCATCTTCAAAGACATAGTAATTAGATTTTCGACTATGCTGAACAAAATGGCTATCTACAAAATATTGATCGGGTGGTTTTGAGAAAAAAATGAGCGTGGGAGGGGCCTAGTTCTCCTCCAATTTTTTTGGTCACTTAAAAAGGGCACTAGAACTTTTAATTTCCGTTCGAATGAGCCCTCTCGCGACATTCTAGGACCACTGGACCCCTGAAAAAAAAACACGCATCCGTGATCTTTCTTCTGGCGAAAAATACAAAATTTCCACATTTTTGCAGATAGGAGCTTGAAACCACTACAGTACGATTTTCTGATACGCTGAATCTCATGGTGTAATTTTCATTAAGATTCTACCACTTTTAGGGGATGTTTCAGCCTTTTTTCGAAATATAACAAATTTTTTCAGGCTCGTAACTTTTGATAAGTAAGACTAAACTTGACGAAACTTATATATTTGAAATAAGCAAAAAAATCCGATTCTTTTGATGCATCTATTGGTATCAAAATTTCATTTTTTTAGAGTTTCGGTTACTATTGAGCCGGGTAGCTCCTTACTTATAGTTCGTTACCACGTTACCACAAACTGTTTGATAGTTTAGCTCAAAATCACTGAAAAGACGAATAAATAACACTTGACTTCATATCTTTCAACGATACTGCTCTAGTCTTTTGTTTCCGCTACCCCTGACTAGTCAATAAATAAAAGTTCAAATAGGGATAAATCCTTTTATTAGACAGTGATAATTCACAAAAAATACTGGATATTTCGGTCACATTTGCAGTGACCGTCATAAGCAGAAATACTTAAATAAAACAATTAAGACCAATGATATATATACAAAATAACATAATTACATACTGTTTAATGGCCTTATTTTTTCACCGGAAGCAAATCTCCTTGACCTTCCAGATTCCGGTTTGTTAGTTTTATTTGAACTGACAATTGGACAAAGGTTAAACGCCTTGGGTGAAATGAACCTTACTTTATTTGACTTGAATAAATTATCGTAAATAGGGTATTTTTGTGAATTATCACTGTCTAATAAAAGGATTTATCCCTATTTGAACTTTTATTTATCGTCATGGAAAGGCAGTGTGGTCTTCGAAATTACCCTGACTAGCCTTTTTCTTTTTTTATGATAAATTCAATAGAGTAGCTTCTCAACAAAATACTCACCAACCGAAAGGAACGAGCTCTTTTGGCCCTAATAGGTCAAACAAAAACTCAGAAAAAATCTGACTGCTAAGGTCTAAAATAATGCCACGAGATAAAAACCATTCAAGGTCAAGAACATTTAGGAAACAAAATGTAAAAGGTTGAGATTTTAGCTTATATTTCTGTTAAACACGAGAATGACATATAGCTTGCTTCTAATATATTCTATGTCACAAATTTTTAAGAGTTTAGAAATTTGCTAGTACCATCGCGTTTTGTGAGCTAGCACTAATGATAGGGCACCTAAACATAGGGCATCTCTTTGAGGGGGACTGGATGCCCCGAGAGCTTTATATATCACTATTTGTATGCTGAACAGTTTGACACACTTGAAATAGCCAGAACTACAAGATAATTAATCCCATTGAAATCTTGGAAAGTTATCAACTAGCTTAAAGAAGACTTTCCAAATCTAAATCAGTCAGAATCGGTGTTTTGTCAAGCCTACTGCTAGCATTTCGTCAACACTTTATAAAACACTAGTCACAAATTCTCCTTAGGATTCTTACGATTCATTCAAATTGACTAGTATAGTTAAGTTTAAGCAATTCAACATGAGCAGTTGAGAAGTCAAATTAATGAATGCGCTTCAATTTTAAAGATTTTAGCGTCAAAACATACTTACTTCACTCCCAAATTTGAATGTATGCAAAAAACTCCACAAAAATATGAATTAATGACTAAAATAACAAAATAGTATATACTGCCCATAGAATATTATGTATTTTTGTGGAGCCCAATTTGACTATCTCTGCGCCAAAACCTGCTTATACACACTTTCTACATTAGAAACTACAGTTAAAGAACCATGGGCATTTTAACTTAATTAATCAAAAAAAAAACTTTCCAAAAAATAAGTTTTTCAAAGAAAAGTAAAGACCAATTTAAACTTAAGCTCAGCAGATACAAATACCTTTTAAAATTCAAACTCAAAACGACCAGAAATTAAATAAACAATCATAGCAAAAACATACAACAAGTAATGATACAAATGAATAAACAGATCTTAAAGCGAGTAATGCTTAGATTGAATATGAGAATCAAGCTTAAGACGAAAAAAAATATTTTCCTATTGAAGTAAAAATGAAACTTAAAACAAACAGAAATTAAATAAACAATCAATGCAAACAAACATACAATAGATATTAATGTAAATTAATAAATAAATCTTAAAAGGAGTAAAACTTAAATTGAATATGCAAATCAAGCTTGAAATGAACAAAAATCACCACAAACAAGAGTTTGGGTATGACCTCCTTCTCTCACTGTACAAGTCTAAAACCTACTGTATCATTGGCACTTAACTGAAAACCGATTTTATGACAAATATTTCCTTTTATCCCCGTCCTGCACTGGTATGCGGGATCATTGCTTTTCCTGAGGCGAAACTAATTTCAATCATTTAAAGAACATGAAAATTGGAACTTGGAATGTTACGACGTTAAAAAATGACTATCGTATCGAAATTTTGACTGACGAATTCAGACGATTCGAACTGGATTTATTAGGAGTTTCAGAAACTCATATCCCAGGGGTAGGAAGTATGAAACTAGGTGATATAGAATTTGTTTACTCAGGTAGGAAGGATGGGGTACATAGACAGGGAGTAGGGCTCATGATGAATAAGGAAGCTGCTAAGTCTTGTTTAGGCTGGGAAGGTATTAATAATAGAATACTAATTGCTCATTTTATGACTAAAAAGTTCAGAGTATCAGTTATAGTATTATATGCCCCTGTAGAACCGACTGACGGAGATACTAGTGACTCAGATGAATTTTACTTACAGTTACAGAAGCAAATAGACAGGGTTCCAGGTAGAAATATGATGTTTTTACTGGGAGATTTTAACGCCCAGGTTGGTAGAAATAGGGAAAGATGGTACCCTAGCCTAGGTAAATTTGGTGTAGGAAAAGAAAACATTAATGGATACAGACTTTTGCAATTTTGTACGTATAACAATCTAGTTATAACCAATACGGTGTTTGGTCATAAAATGGCTCATAAATTAACATGGTATTCACGTGATGGTAAGACAGCAAACCTTATTGATTATGTTATTGTAAACCAAAGACTAGCAGGATCAATACAAGATACTAGGGTATATAGGAGTGCCGTTATTGATGTTAAGAGTAAAGAACACCATCTAGTAGTGTCAAGGGTTAATTTAAAGCTGAAATATCGGAAGGGTAACTACCTCCCGGGAAGTTATGATGCTGGTAGACTCCAGGATAAGAATTTGAGAGAAACTTTCCAGGAACAGTTGAATACTAAACTTGCGACTTAAAAATTTGATAATGTGGAAGATGGTTGGAATAATTTTAGAAAAATATTTTGTGAAATGCTGAAGGTGTCTTAGGGAAGAAAGCTAGAACTGCAGCTAAAAATATTAGTAAAAAAGCTTTATGTTTGATAGAAAGGAGAAAGGACTTGTACAAGAATTAGCTTAGTGATAGTTCATATGAAAACAAAAGGAATGTAAAGAAAGTGGAGAAAGCATTAAAATAGGAACTAAGGAGGTGTGAAATAGAGGCCATGGATAAAATTGCCGAGGATCTGAAAGATGCAGCTAGACGGCATAATAGTAAAATATTGTACTGGCATGTTAACAAATTGAGGAGTAGTCAATGCGGACTTGGCCCAGTTAAAGATAGGAATGGGGCCGCAATTAGCGATAAGGAAAAAACTAAAGAGAGATGGGCTGAACATTTTAAGAATTTGCTTAACCGAGATAGAGTTGAAGGAAGAGATATAGAGGAAAATGAAAAGTTTGTGATACCTTGGATGTGCAGGAAGATTTGTTTTTGCGAGGAGGAATTGGCGACAGTACTAAAAGGACTAAAAAATAATAAGGCTCCAGGTGCTGATAGGGTGGTAAATGAGTTTCTTAAATATGGTGGCTCTGAGGTTAGAAATAAGTTACTGAAGATTATGAATATGATTTTTGAAAAAGGGGAAGTACCTAACGATTTTAGGAAAACTTTATTTAAGCCACTTTATAAGAAAGGTGATAAAAGAGAGTGTGGTAATTATCGAGGGATTAGTCTGGTCTCTGTAGGTAGTAAATTACTTAGTAATATGATACTTTTTAGACTGAGAGATGCCGTAGACAAAGTTTTAAGAGAAGAACAGTGCGGTTATAGAAAAGGTAGAGGATGTTTCGACCTAATTTTCACTCTTGGTTAATAATTGAGTAGTGCTTGAGTTTTCAAACACCTTTGGTCCTCAGTTTTATAGATTATGAGCAAGCGTTCGATTCTGTTGATAGAAGTGCTTTAGTAAAGGTTTTATCCTTGTATGGTATACCAGACAAATACATTAAAGTGATTAGTGCTATGTACGAGAATAACACTGCTGCGGTTAAGGTAGGAAATGAGGTAAGCAGCTGGTTTTGTATTGAATCAGGAGTTAAGCAGGGTTGTGTTCTATCCCCCTTTATATGGATTATTTTGATGGACTTTGTCTTAAGGAGCACAGGAAAGGCAATGGGAGACCACGGAATCAAATGGGGAGGAAAAAGTCTCCTGGACTTAGATTATGCTGATGATTTAAGCATCCTAGATGAAAGTGTGAGCAAAATAAATGAAGTTTTAGAGGTTTTGCGAGTTCAGGGTGCTAGAATAGGTTTGAAAATTAATGTTAAGAAGACTAAGTTACGAAGGCTAGGAATAAGTGAAGATGAAAAGGTGAAGTTGGGTAATGAAAAGATTGATCAGGTGGACAGCTTCACTTACCTTGGTAGCATTATTAGTAAAGATGGTTGGAGCAGTGAAGATGTCAAAAGTAGAATAGACAAGGCTCAGGGTGTTTTTTCACAGTTAAAAAAAGTTTGGAAAAATAGGAAGATAAGTCTGCAAACCAAGATTAGAATATTAGAAGCTACAGTGATGACAGTGGTCAAATATGGCTCCGAAGCATGGGCGCTCCGAAAAGCGGATGAAGATTTGCTAGATGTTTTCCAGAGAAATTGATTAAGGATTGTTCTGGGTACACGGCTGACTGACCGTATTTCAAACAATAGGCAATACCAAAAATGTGGTTCAATACCGTTCTCTAGGGCTATAATGAAAGAAAGGTTGAGGTGGCTAGGGCACGTTGTATAGATGAAGAATGACAGATTGCCGAAGATTGTTTTTTTCGGCCAACCGTCTAGGGCTAAACGGAAAGCAGGTCGTCCTCGTCTGGGGTGGGAGGACGTCATAAAGTAAGATTTAAAGGAAATGGGAACTTCCTGGGCGGGTGTAAAAAGGGAGGCTTTGAATAGATTGGGATGGAGGAGGAGCGTCCGTAGCTGTGTTGGCCTCAGGCGGCTTGGTGCTGCGGTGAGTTGTTAGTAGTAGTAGTAGTGTACTTAATATTGAAAATAAACATTAAAATTATAGTAACATTTTGAACTGATGAGCTTTCAGCAATTAATATCATTATACATCAAATATTCAGTTTAATTTATTAGTTCTTTTTAAAGTTGTTAAAGACGAATATAGTTTCACTACAAACAAGTGTTTGGATACTGCCTCCTTTCCTAACTGTAAATAAAAAACAAAAGCCCACTGCGTCATTGGCGCGTAACTGAAAACGGATTATATTACAAATATTTTCTTTTCCAGTTCTTAAAGCATTGAAAATAAAAATACGAATACAGTGAAGTAAATTCTTGAACTGATGGATCTTTCAACAATTAATATCATTATACATCAAATATTCAATTTGATGTTGTTTATACTTTCCAAGACTGTTCAAGACGCATATAGTTTTCAGTAAAGCACCAATGACGCAGTAAGTTTTAGACTTTTACAGTAAGAGAAGGAGGTCATACCCAAACTATTGTTTGTGGTGATTTTTGTTCGTTTCAAGCTTGATTTGCAAATTCAATTTAAGTTTCACTCGTTTTAAGATTTATTTATTAATTTACACTAATATCTAATGTATGTTTGTTTGCATTGATTGTTTATTTAATTTCTGTTCGTTTTCAGTTTCATTTGTACTTCAATAGGAAAATGTTTTTTACGTCTTAAGCTTGATTTTCACATTCAATCTAAGCATTACTCGCTTTAAGATTTATTTATTCATTTATATCATTACTTGTTGTATGTTTTTGCTACGATTGTTTATTTATTTTCTGTTCGTTTTGGGTTTCATTTATTCTTTAATAGTAATTTCTGGTCGTTTTGAGTTTGAATTTTAAAAGGTATTTGTATCTGCTGAGCTTAAGTTTAAAATGGCCTTTACTTTTCTTTGAAAAACTTATTTTTCGGAAATTTTTTTTTTAATTAATTTTTGTTCGTTTTTGATTGCAAAAAAATTAAAGTTTTTAAAAATTCCTTATTTTAAATTCAATCTTTAAAAAAAATCAAATATTCATCAAAATATCAAAACTGATATCAAAGTAACAATATCAAAGTGAAAAAATGGGTTTGTGTTAACCTCGGAGCTTTTATTATCTGATGTTTGAACTATTTTTAACGAAATTGCTATCTCAAAATTTTTATTGGATGGGTTTGGGGAAAAAGGGCATGGAGGGACTAGATTAAGCTTCGGTCTCTTTTGACTCTTTAAAAGTGAACTAGAACTTTCTATTTTCAATCAAATGAGCCCTCTCTGAAGTTTATACGAGTATCCTTTCTATAAAAACCATATATATCCCCAGAGTATAATTTACAACGCCTGTCCCTGGGCCCTGGGGGGTTGTGTCGACCCTGGAGTTTTAATATCTGATGGTTGAAATATTTTTAAGGAAATGGTCACCTGAAATTTTTATCGAATGGGTTTATCCATCCGATACGCCCAAAGGTCTGGAGGGTGGGAGGGGCTAGTTGCCCTCCGATCTTTTTCATTCTGAGAAAATGAACTACAACTTTTAATTTCCATTCAAATGAACCCTCTCTGAAGTTTATACGAGCATACCTTCCGGAAGAACCATATATGCCCCGAGAGCAATACTTACAACGCCTTGCCCCGGCCCTGGGGGGGGAGGGGTTGTGTCGACACAGGAGTTTTTCTAATCTGACCTTTGAACTATTTTTAACGAAATGACTATACGTAAAGGAGTTTTTGTTATATGATCTTTGAACTATTTTTAAAAAAATGGCTACCTCAAATTTTTTATAAGATGTATTTGGGGAAAAAGGGCTTGGGGGCCCAGTTGCCCTCTGATCACTTTTGACTCTTAAAAAGGGCACTAGAACTCTCAATTTTCAATCGAATGAGCCCCCTTTGAAGATTAACGACGACCCCTTCTGTATGAAGTGCCTCTGCAAAAAAATAAATGGAGTGTGGGGGGAGGCTAGCTACCCTCCAATTACTTTTGACTCTTAAAAAGTGAATTACAACTTTCAATTTCCAATCAAATGAGCCCTCTAGGAAGTTTATACGAGCATCCCTTCCATAACAACCATATATGCCCCCAGGGCATAACTTACAACGCCTACCCCCGGGCCCTGGGGGGCTGTGTCGACATCGGAGTTTTTTGTTATCAGAACTTTGAACTATTTTTAACAAAATATCTATCTCAAAATTTTTATCTGATGCATTTGGGGCGTGGAGGAGGGGGGGAAGGCTATCTGCCCTCCGATCTCTTTTGACTCTTAAAAAGTGAACAAGAACTTTCAATTTCCAATCAAATGAGCCCTCTCCGAAGTTTATACCAGCATCTCTTCCATAAGAACTATATATGCCCCTAGAGCATTACTAATAACGCCTGCCTCCGGGCCCTGGCGATTTCCGTCGACACAGGAATTTTTCTTATCTGACCTTTGAACTATTTTTAATGAAACGGCTATTATAAAAAATTTATCGGATGGGCTTGAGGAAACAAGGGTGTGTGGGGGGGGGCTAGTTGCCCTCGGATTTCTTTTGACTCTTAAAAATTTAACTAGAATTTTCAATTTCCAATCCAATGAGCCCCCTCTGAAGTTTATACGAGCATCCCTTTCATAAGAACCATATAGCCTACGCCCCTAGGACAACACTTACAACGCCTATCCCCCGGACTCTGGGGGGAGTTTTTGTTATCAATTTTTTGAAAAATTTCCAAAACACTGGCTATCTCAAAATTTGTAGCGGACGGGTTTGGGGAAAAAAGAGCGTGGGGGGGGGGGCTACTTTAACCCTCTTGACTCTTAAAAGTGAATTAGAACTTTTCAATTTCCAATCAAATGAGCCCTCTATGAAGTTTATACGAGCATCCCTTTCATAAGAACCATACATGCCCTTAGGGCATAACTTAGAACGCCTTCCCCTGTGCCCTGGGGGGTTCTATTGACACCGGATTTCTTCTTATCCGACCTTTGAACTATTTTTAACAAAAATGTCTATCTCAAAATTTCATCAGACGGGTTTTGAAAAAGAAGGCGTGGGGGGGGGGGGCTAGCTGCCCTCGGATCTCTTTTGACTATTAAAAAGTGAGCTCGAACTTTCAATATCCAATCAAATGAGCCCTCTCTGAAGTTTATACGAGCATCCTTTTCATGCGAGCAATATATGCCCCAGGGCATAACTTACAACGCCTGCCCCCGGGCCCTGGGGGGTTGTGACGACACCTGAGTTTTTGTTATCTGACTTTTGAGCAATTTTTTGCTTAATGGCTATCTCAAAATTTTTATTGGATGCATTTGGTGAAAAAGGGGCGTGGGGGAGGGGGGGGCTAGTTGCCCTCCAATCTCTTTTGACTCTAAAAAACTGAACTAGAACTTTCAATTTCCAATCAAATGAGCCATCTCTGAATTTTTTACGAGCATCTTTTCAATAAGAACCATATATTCCCCCAGGGCATAACTTACAACACCTGCCCTCGGGCCCTGGGGCACTGTGTTGACCCCTGAGTTTTCGTTATATAGTCTTTGAAATATTTAAAAAAAGCTATCTCAAAGTTCTTATCAGATGGTTTTCAGAAAAAAAGGGCATGGAGGGGGGGCTAGGTACCCTCCAATATCTTTTGACTCTTAAATAGTGAACTAGAACTTTCAATTTCCAATCAAATGAGCCCTGTTTGAAGTTAGTACGAGCATCCCTTCCATAAGACCCATAAATGCCCCCAGGGGATAACTAACAACGGCCCTGGAGGGTTGTGTCGACGCCGGAATTTTTGTTATGTGATCTTTGAACTATTTTTAACAAAATAGCTATCTTAAAATTTTTATTGAATGCATTTGGAAAAAAGGATTTGGGGGGGGGGAAGCTGGTTACCCTCCAATATCTTTTAAAGCTTAAAAAGTGAACTAGAACTTTAAATTTCCAATCAAATGAGCCCTCTCTGAAGTTTATACGAGCATTCCTTCCATAAGAACCATATATGCCCCCAGGTCATAACTTATAACCCTTGCCCCTGAAGACTGTGGGGGGAGTTTCCTGCTCAAACATATAATTTCCAGAACTTTCAACTACGTTGAACAAAATGGCTATATTAAAATTTTGATTGGATGTGTTTGGGGAAATTGTGGCCATGGAAGGGGTGTCAGTTGCCTTAGAATCACTTTCGACTAATAAAAAGGGAACTAGCCATTTAAATTTCCAATCGAATGAGCCCTTTCTGAAGTTTCTACGACAACGTTGCCTATACAAAACCTTAAATGCCCCCAGGGCATAATTTACAACCCTTGCCCTGAGGGCTGTGGGGGAGTTGTCATCCTCAAAGACCTAATTTCCAGAACTTAAAACTACGTTTAATAGATTGGCTATCTTACAATTTTGATTGGATGTGTTTGAGGAAAAGGTGGGCGTGAAAAGGGGGTTAGTTGCCCTCCAATCACTTTCGACTATTAAAAAGGGCACTTGCCTTTTGCATTTCCAATCGAATGAGCCTTTTTTGAAGTTTCTACGACAACGCCTTCTATAAAAACCTTATGTGTCCCCAGGGTGTAACTTAAAACCCTTGCCTTGAGGGTTGCGGGGGAGTGTCCTCCTCAAAAACATATTTTCTATCTGGAAATCAACTACACTGAACAAAATGGCTATTTCAAAATTTTGATTTGATGTGCTTGGGGGAATAATGGGCGTGGGGGGGGGGACATGTTGTCCTCCAATATCTTTCGACTAATAAAAAGGGCAGTAGCCCTTTGCATTTCCAATCGAATGGGTCTTTTTTGAAGTTTCTACTACAACGCCTTCTATAAAAACCTTATATGCCCCCAGGGTATAACTTAAAACCCTTGCCTTTGTGGGGGAGTGTCCTCCTCAAAAACATATTTTCTATCTGAAAATCAACTACGCTGAACAAAATGGCTATCTCAGAATTTTGATTGGATGGGTTTGGGGGAATAATGAGCGTGGGGGGGGGACGATAGTTTCCCTCCAATCACTTTCGACTATTAAAAAGGGCACTAGCCCTTTGAATTTCCAATCAAGTGAGCCTTTTTTGAAGTTTCTACGACAACGCCTTCTATAAAAACCTTATATGCCCCCAGGGCATAACTTAAAAACCCTTGCCCTGAGGGTTGTGGGGGAGTTTCCTCCTCAAAAACATATTTTCTATCTGGAAATCAACTACGCTGAAAAAATGGCTATCTCGAAATTTTTATTGGATGTGTTTGGGGGAATGATGGCCGTAGGAGGGGGGGGATAGTTGCCCTCCAATCACTTTTGACTATTAAAAAGGGCACTAACCCTTTGAATTTCCAATCGGAAGAGCCTTTTTTGAAGTTTCTACGACAACACCTTCTATAAGAACCTTATATGCCCCCAGGGCATAACTTGAAACCCTTGCCCTAAGGGTTGTGGGGGAGTGTCCTCCTCAAAAACAAGTTTTCTATCTGGAAATCAACTACGCTGAAAAAATGGCTATCTCGAAATTTTTATTGGATGTGTTTGGGGGAATGATGGGCGTGGGGGGGATAGTTGCCCTCCAATCACTTTCGAGTATTAAAAAGGGCACCAGAACTCTCGATTTCCAATGGAATGAGCCCCCTTTGAAGTTTCTATGACGACCCCTTCTATATGAAGTGCCTCTGGAAAAAAAATAATAATAATAAAACTTTGGAGCCGTATGGCCTTTACTATAGGCAACGCTACAGCGTTGCCTCTGATAATTTTATATAGCATGGTGAATGCTAGCAATGTATCTTCTTTGAGACTTTTTTTCTGCAGTTCGTTTATTGAATAAGCCAATTTAATTCTGAGCGGTTTATGTGTCATAAATCGTAAGGAGTTTGCAGTCTTTCTGGATCAATGAATTTATCCTCTAGCAAAATTTTATTGAGGACCCAAAATATTCTAGGTATAAATTCAGTACAGAGGTTTTCCAGCGACAAGAGGAAACCCCGTATATCTGCTTTCATTGTTATTATATTTGCAACGAAAACAAATCTATTAGCGGTGGCTTAACGTGATTTTTGACAAAGTGATATTGCTTCGATAAACAACTTCCTCGAGCAAAACAATGCGGAATTCGCATTTTGCATCAATTAAAGTTAAAATCGAAATATCAATCACGATCAGTCTTATTTCAGAGTTCAGAGCAAACACATCTAAAATCTAAAATCGGATAACTTATGAACATTATTAAAACAGTGAATTTCGTAACAACAATTGGTTTGGGATTATAGTGACGTAGAATCCTGTCCTATGTTTATCAATTAATTTGTTGGTGATAGACTTTTGGCGAGAAGTGGATATTTTTCTTGAAGCTTTTGGTGAATTTGATGATTGGATAATTACTGATTAGATATTTACTTTCCGTGAACTGGGATGTCAGAAAACGGTGGTAAAGATTAGCAGGCTCCATGGTCACTGGGCCAGCTTTCCATAGAGTTGATAGCCACTGCAGCCGTGGGCCTCCCCACGTAAAGATAAGTCTATTTCCTGCCTTTTTTCTTTTTTTTTCCTGCCTTTTCTTCGAAGCCGTGATGCCCTTGTTTCAGGATGATGACCTTGCCCTGGCAAGCTTTGCGAGATATCCTTTATGGCCAGTCAGAATTCTCCGTTCTGTCGCAGATAAATCTGGTCGATTTAAGTACCAAGTATTTTGTTACGGATCGCATGAAGTTGAAATGGTTTTGGAACAAAATTTAAAAAATTTCGAATCAAACAAAACCGAAGCTATAAAAAAAGTTGGAAAGCGAGTTAAAGGCGCTTTTGAGGAACTCGCTCTCAGCCCGCTTGTTTATAAAAATTTGGTTACAAGTTCAGATACTACGGGACTTATTGAGCGAACTCTTAAAGATGTAGCAGTAACAAAAGAAAATATGAAACAGGCTATAGCGCAAAAAGTTAACGAAGCACTTAAAATTCACCCCTCGACCACACCATCCGCTGCTGAAATTGAAAAGATAATTGGCGTAGTTCACGATGCGATAATACTGGAATATACTCCGAGATTTGACAGGATTGAAAAAGACCTGAAAATATGTCAAAATCAACTGGAATTACTTGAAAATCGAGTTGATAGAGTTGAAGCCAAGATCGATGATGCTGACCAAGAGTTGAGACTGGATACACTACTGTTCAACGGTGTCAAGCAACCCCCCGGTGTTGAAGTAAAAGATGCAACAATGAATATCATACGCAATAAGATGGCGTTCTCAGGTCTTGCTGATAGTGGTGTTATATCTGTGCATAGGTTTCGGTTGAACTCTGTTGATAGCCGCTCTGATAAAATTGCTTCTGTTTTAGTGAAGTTTAAAGACCGCCACACAGCTGTGAAAGTTTTTGCTTGCAAAAAAAACCTTGTGAACACGAAGATTTTTGTGGCTGAGAACTTAACAAAGAAAAAAAGAGAATTGTTGAATGCTGCAAGGGAAAAATACGGCAATAAGTTCGTGTGGTCAAACCAAGGTCGGATATACGTCCGTCCGGAGAATGCAACTTCTGCTCGTAGACTTTGGTCTCTGAATGACATATTCGATCGTGATTGAGTGTCCTGTTTTTTTTTTTTTTTTTTTTTTTTTTTTTTTTTTTTTTTTTTTTTTTTTTTTTTTTTTTTTTTTTTTTTTATTTAAATTCTGAGTCTTTCTATGTGTTTATCTATTCTTATTATTATTCAATTATTCCTATTTCCTTTCTTTCCAGTTGATGTATGGGTTTTATCCCTAATGAAGAAAACAAGATCGTGGCTTTTTATTTTATTTTCTTATTATGGTTAGTTTACTCCCAATACCTCGGTTAGAGTTGCTTGAAAAAAATTCGCTCTTAGTTGATGATGATTTATCACATCAGATAGGACTCCATTTTCAAGATCGAGTTAATGAATGCCCCAAGCCACTCCGTCCTAGCCGCTACGTTCGTTTTGAAGAGTTTGGTCAAATTAAAAAAGAATTGTATAGTTTGTGTGTTGCTCAATGGAATTGCCACATAACGTCGGCTTTTGAAGAAATTGTTCAGTTTTTAAGTAATATTGATAGTGTGATTGATGTTTTGGGAATTTGTGAATCATTCTTGAGTTTGTATAGTCTTCTCTCTTCCTACGCTTTTCCAGGTTACAAACTGATATCGAAGTCGCGGCATTCAATGGGGCGCGGGGGACTTGCATTTTTGGTGAGAGAGGGATTGAATTTTGAGGAAAGGGAGGACCTTTATTTATGGAATGAAGGTAAGATTGAAATTTTTTCTATTGAGATTGAAATAAATAATGGTAAAAAGTTAATTGTTTGCCTGGTTTATAGACCCCCTGGTGCTCATCCGGAGGAATTTTTTCAGGAGTTTGATATGTTTTTAAGCAGGGCCCAGTCTAATCGATCAGAGTGTGTTATTCTGGGTGATTTTAATTTTGATTTATTGAATTTAAATAGTGTTAATTTAGAATTTTTAAATCTTGCATTATCTCATGACTTGTACCCAGTGAATCTGATTCCTTCCCGTATCACTGCTCAGTCGGCAACATTAATTGATAATATATTTGTTTCTTCAAATCTATTGAGGCAAGCATTCTGTGATGTTCTCCTTCAACCTGCTTCTGACCACCTCCCGATTGTTTGTATGATAAATAGTATCAAAACTTCGACTAAAAACCTAAGTAAGAGAGTTTATAGAGATATGAGAAATAATAACTTGAGAAAGCTGAAAGAGCAAGTTAGTACTATAGCATGGGATGAAGTTAGCGAAGAGCAGAATGCAACTACAGCATTTGACAGGTTTATGAATATTCTCTTACCGGTATATGAGGCGTCTTGTCCTCTGAGGAAAATGAGGAAAAAGAAAAATGAGCCAAGAAAGCCATGGGTGACCACAGAATTGCTTGAAATGATGGAAATGCGAAACCAGCTTTTTGAAAAACATTTACAGAGCCCGGAAAATGCGAGTTTATTTGAAGAATTTAAGCGAGTCAGAAACAAAGTTAACCATAAGCGTCGCAGTGAGAAAAAAGCATATTATGCTTCTGCTTTTGATGGTAAAAGTGGTGATGCAAAAGGAACCTGGCGACTAATAAATGAGGTTTTAAAAGGGAAGACTAATGATAATGATGGAGTAAAGAGTCTGATGGTGAATGGAAGTGAAATCACTGATAAACAGGAAATGGCTGATGAATTCGGAAAATATTTCACGAACATAGGCGCGAGTATTAAGGAAGACGTAGCTAAAAAGTCTAGAAGACATCTGGTGAAGTCCTTTATTGATAATCGAGGCGAAGGGCACATTTTTTCGTTCGAGAAGTGCACAACAAAGGAGATCGAGAGCACAGTGAAAGGACTGAAGTCCAACTCGGCCGGAATAGATGGACTTAATCTTAGAGCTGTAAATGCTATCCTAGTTTATATATTACCTTGTCTAAGAGACTTAATAAATCTATCACTCCAGACCGGCGAATTCCCTAGTGGTCTTAAATTGGCAAAGGTAATACCATTGTAAAAAGGGGGGAAGAAACAAGAACTATCGAATTGGCGACCGATTTCGTTATTACCTATTTTTTCTAAAATCTATGAAAAGATAATTCACAGGAGACTTTATGAATATTTGGATTTAACTAGGAATATTGTGTGACAGCCAATTTGGATTCCGCAGTAAACATTCTACTAGCCATGCTGTTCATCATCTTCTGGATGTAATCAATGGAGCTCTAGAAAAAGGTCTTATTCCTTTAACGATCTTTGTTGACTTCAAAAAAGCCTTCGACACTGTGGATTTTGAGTTGCTGCTGTGTCGCCTATCTAGTCTGGGGATAAAAGATGTTTGCTTGGATTGGTTTAAATCATACATGTATGGAAGGTCAACTAAAGTAATGATAGATGACATCGTTAGCGGAGTCCATCCTGTAAAATGTGGAGTTCCTCAGGGCTCAGTCCTTGGTCCATTACTCTTTCTCGTATACATAGATACTCTGAGGTTCTACATGCCTGAAGCAACTGTTACAGCATTTGCAGATGATACTGCTTTGACGATTTCTGCACAGTCACTGGAAGAACTAGTGGATAAAGCAAACCGAACGCTGGAAAACCGTTTGGTGTTTACCTCCTTGAGTTACCTTGCTGTTAATACTTCTAAGACAAATTATATGATTTTTAGTAGGGTAGGAAAAATTGTTAATAGTGCTTCCGTAGTATTTGAAAATTTGTCGCTTTCACAGGTTTTTGAAAATAAATATTTAGGATTTTATGTTGATAATAATTTGAGTTGGAAGAAACACATAAATATGATTTCTTCTAAACTTGCACGAGGTCTTGGAGTGATGCGGCGTTTGAAACACGTGTTACCCTTAAGTGTTTTAAGAAATATATATCATACTGTTTTTCATCCTTTTATTGTTTATGGTTGCTGTATTTATGCATCTAATTTTACTTCAAATATTAAAAGACTGCAGATTCTTCAGAATAAGGTACTTCGAGTACTGGGTGAGTTTGTTCAGTATGATCATACGCGTGAATCTTTTATTAGTTTTAGAATTTTAAATATTCATCAGATCAGGGACCATCAGGGGGGAGTGTTTACTTACCAGGAGCTTAATAGATTATCTCCAGAATATTTTAGAGATTTTTTTAAGTTTAATTCTGAAAATCATCATCATAGGACTAGAGGTCGTGGAAGCTTAGTCTCAGAAGTAAGGAGTACGAGTCGATCTAGTTTTGTAATTAGAAATTGTGCAGTTAATTTGTGGAATGGTTTCCCGGAGAGCATTAGGGAGTCAGAAACCAGTTTCAGTTTAAAATTAGATTAAAAAAGTTTTTGTTGGGTGGGAATTAAAAATAATATTTTTTTTTTTTTTTTTTTTTTTTTTTTTTTTTTTTTTTTTTTTTTTTTTTTTTTTTTTTTATTTAAAAAAATGTTAAATTGTAATTAAGTTGTAAAATAAAAAGTTAAAAAAAGTTAAATTGAGTTAAATTGTATTGAATGGTATGAAAAGAGTAGAAAGAGTGAATGATTTTTGGTTTATGATAAAAGATTGTGTGACGCTGCTCAAGTCACAATAGTGGCTTAATAAAACGTCATACGTTCTTACCATTTCTACGTTTGTTGATAATGTTATTCAAAAAATGTGTTGTAAGTGCCAGTTAAGTATGATGTATTATTAGTTGAAAAAATAAAAGTCAAGTCAAGTCAAGTCAAGATCATAACGCGAGTCAAAAGTCAGTAACATTAAAAAAAATAATTAAAAAACAATTGATAAGTAACAAAAATCTTGGGTAAGAAAAAGCACTCAAAGCTTAAAGCAAAAGAACTAGGGCTCAAACTGCGTCACTAAGGAGGAAAACAAAAAAGACAAGTTATGACAAGTAGCAATATAAGAACTGGTATTAAATGAAACTAAAACAAAAAATTAAGAGAGGCAAAGGAGCTATATTTATTATAGACTAGATACCAAGAATTGTTAAGGTCCTCCGCGATAAAGGGGATGAAACTCCTTCGAGACATCTCAGTAACAGTAAGTCAGCTGGGATAGCTGCAAAGGCTAAGTGAAGGAGACGGGTTCTAGTGGGGTTGTGAAAATCACTGAAAATGTGTACAGTGATGGTATTGGAAATGACAGACTTAGTAAAATGCAAGCACGTACCATCCCTACTTTTACGGTGATAAGGTGTGTGGCTTGAGGAGGAAGGTGTATGGAATTTCAACCTATTTGCAAATAAGCCTGAGCGATATGCCAAGTCACCGTATATCAGTGTAAGAGTGGTTGCTTAGCCAACAAGAGCCGAGATTTCGAGTCAGGTCGATGGCAGATCTTTTATAGCAAACCTCCATTTTTATCACAAATATCTAGATTTTTATGTCGTGTTCTCTAATCTATAACGAGCAGCGGAATAAATTCTAATACAAACATAAGGAACTGGCTCATTTACCTTGTGCTCAACTTCAAATTCTTCTTCGACTTAGTCATATCTTCAACCAGTTTCTGTTTTAACCAGCGAATTCGTGCTCTCTTCACGCCTTGAAGCACTCATTAGTTTCCCAGCTGTTGCCAAGTCTTCTGCATTAGAATCTTTCAGCATTTTTGACAAAATTTCCAAGATGTGCATGCACAAATGTTGTTCTGAATCCGATGACGCAATATAAAGCATCAAATTATAGAACCCAGATTCATGGAGTGCCCAAATAACCTGCAATATTATTTCAGTTATATACAGAATGCTACTAAATTTTGGAGTCAAGACAAGTAAAACTTTTTTAAGAGTCGTGCAAAATAGTTGCACTCCAGTTCGTGCAGAGGATACAGTTGCGCTCAAACGCTCGAGGGTTTATTTATTTTACCGTAGTGAACAGTGGGCAAAACAAAACGACAAATACAATGGAGCGTATGAAAACAAAACATGTAACTACCCTAAAAGACTACATATCAGGGCGGGAAGCTGCGTTGCCATGGGAAAAAAAAAAAAAAATAGTCCCCAGATCAGATTAGCTACTAATTATCGCTTTCATGGTTGCCCCCTTAGGAGCAACCCAGTACACATTAGAAACGTGTTTTGAAAAAAAGAATGTCAAGTGATGAAAAATCACCATTAGAACCTGGTTCAGGTATGGTAACTATCATTTCAATAAATTTTAACGATAAAAGTTCGTTGTAAAAATAAATTTACGAGAATTTCAAAAATAGCCTGAAACTCCACAAAATGGTCCCGGATCGAAATGAAAACGCACCATTGGAATTACCATAGCGAAAAACTCCATTTAGGAGAATTACAGTCCCCATCCTAAGCAACACGGAAAATCTTTTTTGGACTGGAAGCAGAAATTTGTCTCCTTTTTTTACTTTTTTCCTTCTTTTTTTTCTGTCAACACTACTGAGGCGCTAAAGCATCCTAGAGAGATGTTTAAGGGTTCATTAAAAAATCTTACAATATCCATCAGCTTTTTGTGAGTAACAAAGCATATTATTAAAAATAAAATAGAATTTTTGACTAAACTGCATATTCATATACAAGATGATATAAAACACAGACAAGGTCATCTACTCTTTTTTTCCAGCGTTTCAATTAAAAATAAATTTGTATAAATCAGGATGACTTAGGATAAAGTGCAAATGAGATTTTTCTGTCAATGGTTCTGAAATAAACTTACAGAGTGTGAATCAGCCAAATGAAAAATAAACGAGAAAAACAAGGACGCTTTCAAGTCAAGAATTAAAATGTCGAAAATGAAGCACAATGAAATCGGCGGTTAGAAGGCATCTGACAACAAGCATCACATCGAATCACAAATGAAAATGATGCACATAGAAATCTGCGGCTAGAATACAAGCGACGGCGAGAATCATAACGAATCGCAAGCAAAAATGATACACGACAGAAGCTGCGGTTAGATTACACGCAACAACGAGCATCAATGATTGGTAACCATTGAATAGTTGAATAATTGAACAATTAACTACCATCAATAATTTTAGTTCAGGAATCAAAGAACGCCGCTCAACAAAGAAGTAAGTAAAATTAGTGCTGGGATTGTCGATCGCCTCCCAGGAGAATACAACTCATGAAAAGTTATGACTCAGTGAAAGATAAAGAGAAAGAAAAAATTGAATTCATGCCAGAATTTCTTACTTCAAATGAAATTGCTGATTTGCCACTCGATGACTTAAAACTAAAGAATAACACGATAAATGTGCTAAAGCGTATTTCAGAGGGTATGTGCAATGGAACATGCCTGCTTATTACATTGTGAATGTAACAATGTAATTAAATAAATAAAAAATTGCTGGAAAGTAATTTTTAGCTCTATCTAAACTTTTTGCCCCGCTCAGAGTTCCTTAACTTATTTCCCTGTCTTAATAATTGTTCTAGCCTTTTCCAATCGTCTTGATCTCACCTGGCTTCTTTCCCCATCCATTTGCTGGCTTAAGACTTGTTCTACCCCTCCTTTGACTTCTTTCCCTGCCTTAAGAATTGTTCTAGCCTTTTTCAAGAGCAAAATTCCTTTTCCGACGTTTTTGGTGTGTTCCACCTTTATTTAGTCCTATGCAATGTTCCTATAGCATCTCCTACCCTATTCTTAGACCATAAGATGATTTATGGCTTTTTGGTGTCTTCTATCCATAACTTGGATGGAAAACACTTATGTTAGAATATATTAGTTTTTCCCTTATAGTCCAATAAAAATTCGGTTTTGACCCGGCATTTGAGCAACAGACATGTTTTTGGCAACAGAATGCTCAGAAAAATTCATTCAATAACATGGCCAAAATTGTCCGTGCAGAAATACCCCTTTTTTCAGGGAAAAGAGAGAAGAAAGAGTTCCATCACTTAGGCGAGGTCTCGCAACCTAGGCAAGGTCAGAAGTGGTAAAAAAAAAAAACATTTGCGATATTACAATAATATAAATGTATTATAATGTATTATATTATTATAATTGAAAAAATGTATAATTGAAAGGTCGCTTCCTGTTAATTCAAGTCTGGGAGAATGAAAATGACATCAGAAATATAATATTCTAGGCCTGAATTAATAGGAAATGACCTTTCAAATATACATTTTTCGATAATCTATTATATTATTATAATACCACAAATGGTATTTTTACACCTTCTGAGCTCACCTAGGGTGGAAATGGGGTACTAAGTGATAATATTTGTCAATTCAATTTTTCAAATCAAAGAGAAATGAAAGTGAATAGTCCCAATTAACTTAAAACCAACAGATAGCCTATTAATATGGATGAACAGACGAGACCTGAAACAAACGGATATTAGAATAACACAGTGACAAATGAATTGAATATAAATTGTCACAGTGTGGGCTAACCACCCATTAGGTTCAATCTAATTTTCTGTTTTAAAAAGATGACAAAGACGGAAATGAGATTAGCGATTCAAAGATGAAACTTGAAAGATGGAAAGAATTCTTTAACGATAAACTGAATCCACCAGTAGCTGCGGATCCTGAAATACTAACCCGCTTCCCCATACCCGACCAAGAACTCAGACCACCACCCCCACTTAAGTCAGAAATCGAGTCAGCAATCAAGTCGCTCAAACAAGGAAAAGCCCCTGGCCCAGATGGAGTCACCGCTGAACTCATTAACGTCGGATCGGATGATGTAACTGATCTGTACCACGCCATTGTGTCTGCGGTGTGGGAAACCGGCCACGTGCCCCGTCAGTAGTGCAAGGCTGCCATTGCACCTATTCACAAAAAGGGGTCAAAGAAAGAGTGCGGAATGTACCGTCCGAACAGCCTCACGAGCCATCAGTCACGTGTCCTGACAAAAGTCCTACTCCGACGCTTACAAGCAACAACTGCCGTTGCCATTGGAGAATATCAGGCAGGCTTCCGCCCTGGAAGATCCACAATCGATCAGATATTCGTATTTCGACAACTCATGGAACGATACATCGAATTCAACCAAGAACTCTACCAACTATTCGTTGATTTCCGTCAGGCATTTGACCTGATGTGGTGCGAAGGACTTTGGCAAATCCTCCTTCACTACGGGATCCCTTATGAGATAGTCCAAGTAATCAAGAGTCTGTACGACCAGTTCCAAGGCCAAGTAATAATCGTTGATGGGCTGTCAGAAGAGTTCACAACTTCGTCAGGACTACTCCAGGGTTGCATCTTATCACCACATCTCTTCAACCTCTTTCTAAATGTCGTTCTGTCACTGATGCAGTCGGAATATGGCGCAAAAATAGGAGGGCTGCTGATAGACAATCTTGCCTACGCTGATGATATTGTTGAGCTAGCCAACTCTACACAAAAACTGCAGGCAAAAGCTGATAAACTCTACGATACCACAAAGCCGTTTGGGATGGAGATCAATGCCAGCAAGACCAAAGTCATGGTAACTACGAGACGTAAACTAGACAACCCGCCCATTATTACCATAGGCGGGAAACAGGTTGAAACGGTTGACCACTTCCTGTACCTTGGTAGCCTACTCTCCTCAGATGATTGCCATAGCTCTGACGTGAAACGTCGACTTGCACTTGCTAGCTCTAGCTTCCGAAGAATAGCCAACCTCTGGAAAAGCAGCCACCTAGCCAACAAACTCAAAATGCGCCTATTCAACTATCTAGAAGTCCCCATATTTATTTATGGATACGAAACATGGACTCTGAAAACCGAAGACGAAAGAAAACTTCTAGCTTTTGAGATGAGATGCCTCCGTCACATTGCTAGAATCAAATACACTGACCAAATCACAAATGTGGAAGTACGGCAAAGGCTCCAGTCCACTGAAACCATTCTAAGTAAAATCAAGGAACAACAACTGTGCTGATTCGGCCACGTCAAGCGAATGGAGCCAAGCCCGAAAATCACCCTTGAAGGATCCCTCCATGGCCTTCGTCCACGAGGCAGACCACGAAAACGACGGATGAAGAGCTTCCACTTCGACAATGTCAAGATAGCCCAGTTGGCACGCATCGCACCAGATAGAGCAACGTACCGAGCCCTTACGCATGAGCTAGCAAGAGGAGTGGCACCAAAACGTCCCACGAGGATGGCCGGGACCTAAGTAAGTAAGTAATTAAGTAAGTATATTAGTCGAAATTTATTTTACTACTATATTAAGACTATATTAACACTACTTTCATAAATATTAGTAATTTTTGAAGCAAACTATTTGATTTGTTGAAACCGTATTTTGAATTGACATATAATAAACAATTTACCAATTTATTTTCTGTATATTTTCTATACAGAAAGGAGTAAACAATTTCTTAAAAGGAAGAAATTGTGAATAAAAATTTACAGCATGTCGGAGTAATGAAACTAGATTTGCTGTATAACATATAATGTTATATGTTATAATATATAATATTTTTGATGATACAGTGATAGAAAAGAGAAAATATTTAACAAGTATTTCACGGAAAATTACTCTTCAAAGCCGAAATTCGAGGTCCATATACCTCCACCTGCCAAGCACTCTCTGAAAGTTTTAACTCGATTCCTAATCTGTTCCTGTGATACTGTTGATATTCTATTTTGATAATGTCTTTTGAAATACCTCTGCCCCCGCCTCCTAGTCAAAATTCGAGATACACCTGGTATCCGCAACACTCGATCCTTCCAAGCCATTCCCGAGATATTGCAGAAAACGAATTTTGAAAACTTAGGTACATAAAGCACCTTTTCATGTCTTTGGTGAATGTGTCATTGCAGAAATATACCCTGGGAATCCTGGAAAATCTTGGACTAGCGAACGATTCCTAAGAGTTCCAAGCTGATCAGACCATTGATACAAAACATGCTCATACTTTCTAATAAAACATATTAGTCAGGAAATGAGTATTTGGCATATTTTAGGGCCACGTATCCTAGGGTTGCGGGGTCACGTCGACCCTGGAGACAAACTTATTGAACATTTGACTATTTTGGACAAAAAAACATCTCTAAATCTTGATCCGATTTCATCAATATTAAGAAAGGCATCAAAGGGCAAGAAGGGTATAGGAGGAGGGCTAGTTCCCCTTCAATTATTTTCAGCCCTTAAAAAGGACATTATAATTTCCAGTTTGCGACCGACTGAGCCTCTTCCCAAATTTCTACGACCATACCTTCCAAACAAAGTAATCAGGAACAAAAATACAGGACAGGCACATGGCTCTTTACTAAGATAATGCTCCTGCGTTGCCTCTGAATCTAAACTTTAATAAATCAAAAGTAAGCTTGTTTTGTATTTTCAAGATCTCCTGGGCACGTATTATAAAATTGCTATTAAACCCATGTCAAATAACTAGAATTTCCTCTCTCATCAGCATCATATATTCTTGATCAAGGCTTCTATTTTTAATCAATTATTAGAAATTATAATTTTTTATTATTATTGTTGTTAAAAGATCTGTTGGAATCAGCAGTTAATGAAAAGAACCCTCAGCAACCGGTTCTCAAATAATATATAATTCACAAGAAGCATTAAAGAACACATCCAGACAATTCTAGAAAAAATTACAAATATTTAATAGAATAAAAGTTGTTAGTGTGTTGTTAGCCTAGGAAATGTAAACAAAATTTATAGTAAATAAAGGCGATTAATTTGCCAGGAAGGGTAAAGGGGAAAATATAATAAAGAAACCGGCTGTGAACAGATTGAAGGTTTTTTCCTACTTTCCGTTCTAAATTTAGCGACGACAAGCCCTGCTAATGACATTCTCACCTTAGAGAACAATAAGGATGAGTAAAAACTTCCTAAATTTTCCGGGTAAAGTACAAACGTAGGTTGAATATCCTTTTTTTTTCAGTGTTCATTCTTTCGTCAAGTATTTTATCATCAAAACAACTATTAGAACATTTTTTTTTTAAATAACTACTACCTGTTTCGCCTGAAAACCCTTCAGAAATGCTGAGATGCTAGACATATGCTAGACCCATATCTTAGGATATCCTAAGACAATTACTACTACTACTACTAACAACTCATCGCAGCACCAAGCCGCCTGAGGCCAACACAGCTACGCACGCTCCTCCTCCACCCCAATCTATTCAAAGCCTCCCTTTTTACACCCGCCCACGAAGTTCCCATTTCCTTTAAATCTTTCTTTATGACGTCCTCCCAACCCAGACGGGGACGACCTGCTTTCCGTTTAGCCCTAGATGGTTGGCCGAAAAGAACAATCTTCGGCAATCTGTCATCCTTCATCCGAACAACATGCCCTAACCACCTCAACCTTTCTTTCATTATAGACCTAGAAAGTGGTATTGAACCACATTTTTCGTATAGCCTATTGTTTGAAATACGGTCAGTCAGCCGGGTACCCAGAACAATCCTTAAGCAATTTCTCTGGAAAACATCTAGCAAATCTTCATCCGCTTTTCGGAGCGTCCATGCTTCAGAGCCATATTTGACCACTGTCATCACTGTAGCTTCTAAGATTCTAATCTTGGTTTGCAGACTTATCTTCCTATTCTTCCAGACTTTTTTTAACTGTGAAAAAACACCCTGAGCCTTGGCTATTCTATTTTTAACATCTTCACTGCTCCCACCATCTTTACTAATAATACTACCAAGGTAAGTGAAACTGCCCACCTGATCAATCTTTTCATTACCCAACGTCACCTTTTCATCTTCACTTATTCCTAGCCTTAGTGACTTGGTCTTCCTAACATTAATTTTCAAACCAATACTAGCACCCTGAACTCGCAAAACCTCTAAAACTTCATTCATTTTGCTCACACTTTCATCTAGGATGCTTAAATCATCAGCATAATCCAAGTCCAGGAGACTTTTTCCTCCCCATTTGATTCCGTGGTCTCCCATTGCCTTTCCTGTGCTCCTTAAAACAAAGTCCATCAAAATAATCCATATAAAGGGGGATAGAACACAACCCTGCTTAACTCCTGATTTAATACAAAACCAGCTGCTAACCTCATTTCCTACCTTAACCGCAGCAGTGTTATTCTCGTACATAGCACTAATCACTTTAATGTATTTGTCTGGTATACCATACAAGGATAAAACCTTTACTAAAGCTCCTCTATCAACAGAATCGAACGCTTGCTCATAATCTATAAAACTAAGGACCAAAGGTGTTTGAAAACTTAGGCACTTCTCAATTATTAACCTAAGAGTGAAAATTTGGTCAACACATCCTCTACCTTTTCTAAAACCGCACTGCTCTTCTCTTAAAACTTTGTCTACGGCATCTCTCAGTCTAAAAAGTATCATATTACTAAGCAATTTGCTACCTACAGAGACCAGACTAATGCCTCGATAATTACCACACTCACTTTTATCACCTTTCTTATAAAGTGGCTTAATTAAGGTTTTCCTAAAATCATTAGGTACTTCCCCTTTTTCAAAAATCATATTCATAATCTCCAATAACTTATTTCTAACATCAGAGCCACCATATTTAAGAAACTCATTTACTACCCTATCAGCACCTGGAGCCTTATTATTCTTTAATCCTTTTAGTACTGTTTCTAATTCCTCCTCACAAAACAAATCTTCCTTCACATCCAAGGTATCACAAACTTTTTCATTTTCCTCTATATTTTTTCCTGCAACTCTATCTCGGTTAAGCAAATTCTCAAAATGTTCGGCCCATCTCGCTTTAGCTTTTATCTTATCGCTAATTGCCACCCCATTCCTATCTTTAACTGGGACAAGTCCGGATTGACTACTACCTCTCAATTTGTTAACGTGCCAGTACAATATTTTACTATTATGCCGTCTAGCTGCATCTTCTAAATCCTCGGCAATTTTATCCATGGCCTCCACTTCACACCTCCTTAGTTCATATTTCAATGCTTTCTCCACTTTCTTTACATTTCTTTTGTTTTCATGTGATCTATCACTCAGATAATTCTTGTACAAGTCCTTTCTCCTTTCTATTAAACTTAAAGCTTTTTCACTAATATTCTTAGCTGCAGTTCTAGCTTTCTTCCCTAATACACCTTCAGCAACTTCACAAATTATTTTTCTAAAATTATTCCAACCATCTTCCACATTATCAAATTTTAAGCTCTCAAGTTTAGTATTCAACTGTTCCTGGAAAGTTTCTCTCAAATTCTCATCCTGGAGTTTACTAACATCATAACTTCCCGGGAGGTAATTACCCTTCCGATATTTCAGCTTTAAATTAACCCTTGACACTACTAGATGGTGATCTTTACTTTTAACATCAATAACAGCACTCCTATATACCCTAGTATCTTGTATTGATCCTGCCAGTCTTCGATTTACTATAACATAATCAATAAGGTTTGCTGTCTTACCATCACGTGAATACCATGTTAGCTTATGAGCCATTTTATGACCAAACACCGTATTGGTTATAACTAGATTGTTATACCTACAAAATTGCAAAAGTCTGTATCCATTACTGTTTTCTTTTCCTACACCAAATTTACCTAAGCTGGGATACCATCTATCCATATTTCTACCAACCTGGGCGTTAAAATCTCCCAGCAATAACATCATATTTCTACCTGGGACCTTGTCTATTTGCTCCTGTAACTGTAAGTAAAATTCATCTGAGTCACTAGTATCTCCATCAGTCGGTTCTACAGGGGCGTATACTACTATAACTGATACCTTGAACTTTCTAGTCATAAAATGAGCAATTAGTATTCTATTATTAATACCTTCCCAGCCTAAACAAGACTTAGCAGCTTCCTTATTCATCATGAGCCCTACTCCCTGTCTATGTAACCCATCCTTCCTGCCTGAGTAAACAAATTCTATATCACCTAATTTCATGCTTCCTACCCCTGGGATATGAGTTTCTGAAACTCCTAATAGATCCAGTTCGAATCGTCTGAATTCGTCAGTCAAAATGTCGATACGATAGTCATTTTTTAATGTCGTAACATTCCAAGTTCCAATTTTCATGTTCTTTAAATCATTGAAATTTTTTTCGCCTCAGGAAAAGCAATGATCCCGGATACCAGTGCAGGACGGGGATCACATATCTTCTCAAGTCTACACCGAAGTGCTTAAGCCGGCTTAGAACCGGACAGCAAGAAGTCCCTGGGACCTCCATGAATGGAGGCTTTGTGCAATCCTGGGCCCATCTTGGTCACAACATGGTTTTCAGCGCTTGGCGATGCTCTTCTATCAACAAGAGTCGAAATCCTGCACAGACAATCTCAAGCCTATTACCTCCGACTCATTATATATTCATGCCTACAAATATTATGCTACTACGGGGAGGCAACCCGTAATAGATAAATTAGCTAGGAAGAGGTTTTTCAGCCCAAAGACGCCCATCAAAACATACCAATCCCAGAAGAATTGTCCATTAGTCAGAATCCCGTGCGAATGCTGTGTCGTTTACTAGGCTATAATTTCCTCGAGGGGCGCCACTCCTCAAGTGGGAATAGAGTTGACCGCAAGGTCCCCATTCTTGCAGGTACCCCGAAAAGGTCGAGGCAGCCCTTTGCAGAGGCCGTTGTCCATAGATCTGGATCTTACGCCCTGCCACAGTTGTCCTCCTATAGAGGATCCTCCCGCGATGGTGTTCTGCATCACCATGCAATTTATCCCATTGCTGGGAGAAGGTTTGCAACTCATGGAACTTGTGGATAAACAAGTGGGCCCTTTTGAGTGTACATTTGAGGGGCCTTCTTCCTCCTCCGCCTGTATTTATGACCCTGGGCAAGGGTGCCCCTGATTCTATTATGGACCCCCAGGGACAAGGTCCCCCCTTGGTCCATGCCTCCTATGGAGGTACCCTACATATCTGTAGAGTGTTCCCCTATCGCCACCTGGGGACATGCTGAATGGCCTGGGGGAGGCCAGATAAACGGATCACTTTTGTTTTCCAAAGGCAATAACTCAGTGACATATTTAACCTACTACTTATAAATATACATAACTCACTGACTAGGCCTATATTAGTTATATACAGAAATATATAACTCAGTGACACATTAAACCTACTACTTATAAATATGTGTAACTCACAGACTAGGCCTATATATGTTATATACAGAAATATATAACTGAGTGACATATTTAGCCTACTACTTATAAATATGTGTAACTGACTGACTAGGCATATAAGTTATATACAGAAATATATAACTCAGTGACATATTTAGCCTACTACTTAAAATATGTGTAACTCACTGACTAGGCCTATATAAGTTATATACAGAAATATATAACTCAGTGACAAATTTAGCCTACTACTTATAAATATGTGTAACTCACTGACTAGGCCTATCTAAGTTATATACAGAAATATATAACTGAGTGACATATTTAGCCTACTACTTATAAATATGTGTAACTCACTGACTAGGCCTATATAAGTTATATACAGAAATATATAACTGAGTGACATATTTAGCCTACTGCTCATAAATATGTGTAACTCAATGACTAGGCATACAAGTTATATACATAAATATATAACTCAGTGACATATTTAACCTACTACTTATAAATATGTGTAACTCACTGACTAGGCCTATTTAAGTTATATACAGAAATATATAACTGAGTGACAAATTTAGCCTACTACTTAAAATATGTATAACTCACTGACAAGGCCTATATAAGTTATATACAAAAATATATAACTGAGTGACATATTTAGCCTACTGCTTATAAATATGTGTAACTCACTGACTAGGCATATAAGTTATATACAGAAATATATAACTCAGTGACATATTTAACCTACTACTTATAAATATGTGTAACTCACTGACTAGGCCTATTTAAGTTATATACAGAAATATATAACTGAGTGACATATTTAGCCTACTACTTAAAATATGTATAACTCACTGACAAGGCCTATATAAGTTATATACAAAAATATATAACTGAGTGACATATTTAGCCTACTGCTTATAAATATGTGTAACTCACTGACTAGGCATATAAGTTATATACAGAAATATATAACTCAGTGACATATTTAACCTACTACTTATAAATATGTGTAACTCACTGACTAGGCCTATCTAAGTTATATCAGGATTCTTACTATCTTGAGAAGTAAAAGAGTTATGCAAATATAACTTGCAAAAGTAAATCTATCCCATACAATTTTGTTGTGGAGACACAGAGGTTTACAGGGAAATCCCTAAAAATTTGGGGATAGTGGAAGACCTGAACAGAAGGCAACTGATGAGTGATGAACCAAAAGTAATACAAATGAGAGGCAAAACGAAGCTCTCAGCTGCCATTCTTAGGAGACATCTGACAGTTTACTAGCAGCTATAGAATTAATGTGTTGTTTTAAAATCACATTTAAGTATGGCAATGGCAACAAAGTGAATCTGGCACTATGATGATAAATCACAAGTCTAGTTTTTGCTAAGAAAAAAAAATTGCTCAGTGTTTTTTTTGTCCCCCTTGGCATTGTGCACCCTTAAGCCTAGGCCTAGTGGGCCTATGCATAAATCCTTGCCTGCTTGCAGGGAGGTTAATTGGTTAGGGGGGGGGGGGGGGACTTAGTCTCAATTTGTGTCTCTCCTCCTAGATTTTGAAAATTCCTTTTCTTGCAGGGTGCATTTTCATTGAAAATCCCTTTTTGTTGCATTTTCAATATGCAGAATATTTCTAGGCTGTTAATCTAATTATCATGGTTCCTTCCATTGTCATCCATTTTCTTAAATCATTTTGTAAACTATTTAGCAGTCATGCATTCCAGAATGGAGCACAATAAAAAGAGGGAACACAATAATATATTTTTCTATCAGAAGGAGTGAGGAGGCAGTGTTTAATAGTCTACATTTAGGAATAATAAAAGTAACTATTTTAAAATAGTTTGAAGTAGCCTAGTTTCCAGAATTGTGTACTGTTTCTTCTGGAGAGCAGGAATGCTAAACCTGTACCATCATTCAAATAATATTTTATCCACATTATTCTAGCCTACTCAGATGAAACTAAACATTTTCTAGAAGAGATTAAAAAGCACACTTGATAGAAGAACCTAGGACTCATGAGTAGAGTCAATTAACAGTAGAATTCTAATTTAGCTAATTTTTGTTATCAAGATTCCATGCTAACCCTCTTCTGTTTTATAAATACTAGAAATTTGCCTACTTGACCAGCCTATGGCTTCCTTCTTTATTCTTCTTCTTCTATTTAACAGCAGGCGGGCTTTTCAGTAGTACTATTCAGCCCTTTTCCTTTTGCTTTGCTCTGTGGGCTACAGGGCTACTGGCTTGATTGCCTCATATTTATTAGATATTTTCAGATATCTTTCAGTAGATCTTTCGACTCTAAGAGCTCAATTATGAGATGGTAGATGTCAATTTCTATGCTCTGTGTGCAGGTATAGTTGGCTAGGCTCTTGGCTGATAGTGAGATTTTGTGGTGTTTGAAGCATTTTAACAGTTTACAAAGTAAGGCATGTTGTGCAGACATCAGCATATTACATTCAAATAGGCAATGATCAATTGTTTCATTATTCATATTACAATGCCTGCAAAGAGGGGACAGGGGAATTGAACCACTTGAATTAGAAAACTTATACAAGAATGCAAGAAAGTTTAGTCCATTTGTTCCAGAATGAATTCTATGGTAAATTTTAGAAAAATACTTATTGGGAAAGGGGGAAAGGATAGGATTATTCTTATTAAAATTAATATCTGATAGTCTCCATTGGTAAATATCTCTAATCGAGATTGGTCTCCCACTTGGCTGGTCAATATTTATAGCATTTTTTGCTATTTCATCAACCTGATGATTACCACTTATGCCAGAGTGGCTAGGAATATACTGAAAATAGGTTCTTATGCCACTTGAAGCAAGTTTATCTATAATACTGAGACAATGATAAGTGTCAATGTCCAACTTAAACTGAGGAGCTGAGGCCAGCAACTCAAGGCTTGATAAAGAGTCGGAATATACTATAATATTATTTGAATTTACAATCAAACGTTGGTTTTCCTTAAGGTGTTCTAAAGCCATGATTATGGCATTTAACTCAGCAGACATTATAGATACATTATTATATAATCTCTCGCCCATTGCAATTTTCAGGTGAGGAAGCAAAGCACCACTTGCTACCTTCTCATTCATTTTTGACCCATCAACAAATATTTGGAAGTGGTTTTTATAAGTAATTGTATTAAGTTCAGCAAATTTTTTCTGCACAAAAGCAATGGGGGTTAGATCTTTATTCCACTTTGAGAAATCAGTATTTATTATGGGAATTGACCAATTCCATGGAAGGGATTGGGGGAAAGTAGGTGCAATAGACTTTGCTGGTACAGGGAACTTCTTCTGAATATTGGCATACTCATCTGCAATGCCTCTATACACGGCTGGATTTCTTAACCAATTATGTAGGGTGTGTGAGCTATTTGATTCAATTTTTGTAAGATGTTTTGTCAAAAGAGAGCTATGTCTCTCCCTTGTTGTAGTTAATCCACTCTCCGTAAGCAGAAACTTGGTGCTTATGGGTTTCCTAAGACCAAATATCAGACGTATTATATCATTTTGTGTTGTTTCAATTTTTTGCATCTGGGTCTTTGCACATGCACCATAGACGATGAGCCCATAGTCAATATGGGGTCTTATATGTGATTTGTAAAGCTGGAGTAAGGTTTTCTCCTTACAGCCCCAGGGTATGGAAAGAAGTCTTGTTAGTATATTTGTTTTTCTATAGCATTTTTTTTATTGTGTTTGTGATGTGGAGGTGGAAATTAAGTTTTTGGTCAAGCATGAGACCTAGGTAATTAATATGATTATCTTCTGGAATAGTTGTTCCATTTAGAGTTAGCTTTGCATTAACATGGTTCCGCTTTCGGTGAAATTGGATTATTTTTGACTTGGTAGGTGCAATGGGTAAATCTGAATGTTGAGAGAATTTTTCAAATTGGAAAAGTGACTTTTGCAGATTTGACTGTGCTATCTCATAGGTTTTGCCAGATGACCATAGCACCAGATCGTCAGCATATTGTAGATTCGTCTGGGGGAGGTTCATGTCCCAGAGATATAGGGCAAAAAGGAGGCAACTGAGGACTGCTCCCTGAGGTAGGCCTTTGGTTATTGTCTTTTGGGGTGAAGAGGCTGAACCAACCCAAACAATGAAACGTCTCACTTCTATGAAAGATTTTATAAAAGATACTAGCTTAGGGGGTACTCCAAGGTTTGCAAGTTTGTTTAAAAGGATTTGGTGGTTCACATTGTCATATGCCCCTTCAAAATCTAGGAAAGCTGCAACTAGGACATTATTTTTTGAGAATGATTTGTTTATTGCATTTGTTAGCAAAATGAAAGCATCTGTTGAGGAGTGGTGTTTGTGTGAGGGATCATATTATTTTTTGCAACAAACCAGAGGAGTCTGTAATAGATCATTTTCTCCTTTATTTTCCCCATCACAGGAGTAATTAGGCGAAGGATATTTAAACTTATCTATAAGCTTCAAGAGGGATGCCGTATGAATTAGTGCAGTGCTATGTACGAGAATAACATTGCTGTGGTTAACGTAGAAAACGAGGTTAGTAGTTGGTTTCATACTGAATTAGGAGTTAATCAGGGTTACGCTCTATCCCCATACACATGGACATTTTGATGGACTTTGTCCTAAGGAGCACGCCAAAAGATATAGGAGAGCACAGAATCAAATACGAAAGTAAAACTCTCCTAGACATAGATTATACTGATGACATGAGTGTCCTAGTTGAAAATGTTAGCAAAATCAATGATGTTTTGGTGGTTTTGAGTTCGGGGTGGAGGAACAGATTTAGAAATTATTGTTAAGAAGATTAAGTGACTAAGACTAGGAGTAAGTGCAGGTGAAGAGGTGATGCTGGGTAACGAGAAGATCGAACAAGTGGATAGCTTCATTTACCGAGGTAATACTAATAGCAAAAATGGTGGATGCATTAAAGAGGTTAAAAGTAGAATAGCAAAGGCTCAGGTTTTCTTCTGCAGTTCGAAAAAGTTTAGAAGAACAGGAAGGTAAGTGTTCGAATCAAGATCGGAATATCGGCAGCTACATGACCATGATAGCGGTCAAGTATGGCTCTGAGACGTGGGAGCCCCGAAACACGGAGGAGGAGTTGTTAGATGTTGGCCAGAGGAATTGTCTACGGATCCTCTTGAGTATTTGTCTGACTGACCGTATTTCAGACAGTAAGCTATAAGGAAATGTGGTTCTATCCTGCTTTCTCGGGCTATAATGAAAGAAAGATTGAGACGGTTAGGACACGTTCTGCGGAGGAAGGATGGCATATTGACGAACTTCTTGGGGAGGAGGTAAAGTGAGAGGCTTTAAATAGACTGAAATGGAAGAGTGTGTGTGTGTTGACCTCAGACGGCTTGACTGCAGTGAGTCGTTAGTAGTAGTAATAGTAGTAGTAGTAGTAGTACTTCAAAAGGGATGGTTGACATTAGCTTGGCAAAGAGCTTTTATAAGATAGACATTCCATTTCAAAACCAGGCAAATGTTCGCCCGGATTGTCTAAAATTTTAGGGTGATTTACGTAAATACCAGCATCAATTAGAAAATAGAGGAGGGGCATTGACCAAATAACAGGAAATTTAAAGGAATCAATAAGTTAATATACTATGCATGCTGAAACAAAGGGAGTGGAAAACTCAAACGCAAATGAAAGAAGAACCCCAAAAACCTTTTATTTTTTTTTTTTTTTTTACCTGATCATGAGACGATGCATCATCTTCAGTCCTTTTTAAGTCTTCGTTGCTTGGTGGTATGTGCAGAGTATTTCTAACTAAAATGAGGATCATCTCAATTTGAGTTTTGTCATCCTCTTGCCGACTCTCCCAATCCTTAAAAGGAAACGAAAACCTGACAAACAATAATCTATAGGCTACTCGAGAACCATATAAAAGAAAACATTACCTTTAGTTCAGAAATGAAATCAGAAACGATAACATAAAAGATCAATTTCATAAGCTACTGAGCATGAACTCTGAAGTTGTTGTATTCATCTTTTCTTTTATATTGGGAGGGGGGGGGCTTTCACAGCTTTCGATATCGACAATTTTGGCACTCGTGATTCTCCACTTACGTGGTTTTAACTTCCACAGTCATGAAGTTTTATAACACTTTGGCATACACTCCTTCTCTATGACATATTTGTTGCAAATGCAAATCAGCAAGATTATTCCCGAAAGCTTTGAAACGATCAGACATTTTTAAATCTATCTTAATTCCTTGAAGAAGATACAAGATGAATTCAAGCATGATGCTTCTCAGATATTTTAAAGAGAATTTACTTGCAACTGACTTTTCCCCTTAACCTGACTGAATACCACAAACAAAATAAAGAGGCAACTACTGTCAGACGTAGTGTGATATCAAGAAATTTACTCGGTTAGCTTCCAGACAGGCAAAATTATCAAGGAATGTTGCTAAGAAGCTAGTTTTTATAAAAATTCTCTAACAAATAAAATTACTTTGGCAATTTTTGTAAGAAAAAACAAAATGAAAATATCATAGGGTAATTCAGAATCTCCCTTTATATACGTACACACTAGTTATGCAGCTAAAGGTGAATGAAGTGATAAATTTTAATACTTGAAAGAAACGCAGGATATTCCATATGGGGACAACGATGATTTAGTTTGTTTAGAAAATCTTTTCTGGAAAATTCGGGGGGAGCGAATAATCGTCAAACACGGATTAAATAAATTTATAATAAATGTAATATCTACACCAATCTATCTAATCTGATTTGCACTATCCAACTTCAGTAATTTTCATTAAACAAAACTCCCAAAATATAGAATCAAAGAGAAAATCGTACAAGGATAAACACATAAATATCGCAAATATAAAAATGGCAACAATTTAAGCACCATTTTCCTTCTCAACAATTCGCAGCAATCGAATATCTTATTCGAGGCTAAAAATCGTTTGTGGCAAATCAAAAATTGCAAATTATGGAATTGTGGTGACCGCGAAGAACTTTCTCAGAGATCATGTTTTCAAGATAGGCCAAATCAAGCCCTAGTAAAGTGACAATACTAAATCCTTATGGTGATTATAAGAACAAGATTTGAGGACGGTAAGTTCTCTCTGAGGTATGATCAGTATGATCAAAGGAAATGTTTAGAGGATGACAGGAAACCCTGTTTGGGCGTGAAACGATGGCTTGTGGATCCTATAGCTAGTGTTGTAAAATTACCGTAAAATTTAAACTCGATAAGTGAAATTGGTAAAATTGGTAAAAATAAGGTATAATTGGTAAAATAAGGTAAAATTGATAAAATAAGGTTCCTCCCTAGGAAATACAGGTAAAAATTGGTGCTTTAGAGTTGCCCTGTAGCTACAAGATCAGTTGAGCATTTCTTTTTAAGCATCACTTTCAGCTTTTAATGACATTTTTTAATAATTCACATTTTCCTGGGCTTAAAAAAGGTAATGCCCCTTCATCTAGAGTTTCATCAATTAAATAATTGTCTAGTTTATCCCTTTGGTAATGTTGTGCCTAGGGCAATACCTCAGCAATTGGACAGTGCCTGATTTCGGACATCCATTTTGCAAAAAAAAATGAATAAAAAAAAAAATGAAATTTACCATTATTTAGGAGTAAAATCATATTAGTCATTTGTTTCTACATTTAAACCTAAGAAATGTTACCCTAACAGCCTTGTATATTTAAATAGCAGTATTCAGCCACATTCCTCATATCATGTACTCGTATATGTTATTTTTCATTTATGAATAAAAGCACCGAATACAATTAAAAGAGAGGTTTGTAACACTTTGATTAACTAAGCACTGGATCATGAGAGCGGAACATTCAGTCACTTTCAAAGTCATTAAGACTGTCTTCAACAGGATTTTCTTGCAAATCTGGCTCCTCTCCTTCAGACTTAGATTCTGATTCAGGTGACCGTGCCTGTTCCGAAGCCCCCCCCCCCCCACCCCCAAACGAAAGTCCTGGATACGGCCTTGAGGATTATATATCAATTTCTACCTCCACACTCCCATCGTCTCTCCCTTAGAGCTTATTCTGTATTTACCTGAAGATTCTTTCAAAACAACTGCCGAAACACAAGGGCTGTTAAATTAGAAAAAGAATTTCTTTTAAACAATGTAGTCAGTAACAACTCATTCGGTCGCAATTCGTTGAAAAGCAGGCTAAATCTTAGAAAAGGGCACTGGGACTTCCGATTTCCAATTGACTGAGCCCCCTTCAAAGCTTATTCGACCACTCCTTCCACTTGAAGTACCTCTGGGAAAAAATAAATGAACAAATATTAATACATTGAACCCTTATGGGTCTTACTATAGGTAATACAATACGATTGCCCCTGACTTACACAGGAGAGTAGAAATTTCAATTTCCCTTCTAATGAAAATCCGGAATTATCCAAGGGGAAGATATGGGAGAATTTTCCGCGGGATAGGGGGGAATATTCCGTGGGGGTATTTCCCAGGGGGGAGGGTAAACGCCGGCTTCCGGGGAAAAGACGGCATGAATACAAGATTTCTCTGAGATGTGATAATTAAAATAAAAATGAAGATACTGATTCTGCTTTGGCCCTCCACATTGTTGAAAATCCAGATAATGTAGTTCTGTTTGATGGGGCAACTTTACTATTTGTAGTAAATGGCTTCTCACATTCTTTTAGGGAGGCATTTGAAATTTAAAAAATCTAAAAATAGAGACCTTGCTTTAAATAGAGGTACAGGAGATATTCCTATAAACGCAATTTACAATAACTTAAAATTAAAGGATTCAAATAACATTTTTCTTCAGTTTAAATTAAGATCATCTGACCACACTTTTAATGCAAATTTGGTCAGTAGACAAGTTAAATCAATCACTAAGGAGTTAATTCTTGCCCAATGTAACTGGTGAATAGTCTTTCATTTATTCTGGCTTGGTTTTTTGGTTTGTTTGATTCAGTCTTTCTTCTGCTCAGTTAGAGTTAATTCAAATGGTTAGTTTTAGTTCTTATTTTTTAAGCAGTGAAGAAGGCTGGGCGGAAGTCCCCGACGAAATATCTGCTTCTGTCATTTTCGCTTCTTTTTTGTCCGGTGGCCGACATTACCCTCATTTTTCTCGGCTATTTAATACTATTATTTTTTTTCTTGTTTGTCTTGTGTCAATCCTGCTTGTAGTCCTTTCTGTCTTAAACAGTTCACAGAACTAATGCAATTTTATTTCAGCTAATATTTCACCATTTTAAAATTATAATTACCTGTACTATAATACACTTTATCGTTCTGATAACAAGAGAGCTAATTCAGACAAACTTTTAAAAACTGAGGAACACCGCTATACAGAAAAAAAAAATCATATTCAATCCTTTTTCTGCCAGCCTCTTCGCACTTTTGTGCTCTGAAAATTGCAAGGCGTCATAAAATATGTCAGTAAAATATGTAAGATACCGGTAAAATACGTAAAATACCGATAAAATAGGTAAGATGCGTTAATTACGTAAAATAGGTAAAATACCAATTTTACGGGAGTCCGTAAAGTTACGGTAAAATGCGTAAAATACCCAATTTTACCGTGACTAATTTTACCAGTTACAACACTAGGTTAGGTTAGGTACGGGACTCCGTAAAGTTACGGTAAAATACGTAAAATACCCAATTTTACCGTGACCAATTTTACCAGTTACAACACTAGGTTAGGTTAGGTACGGGACTCCGTAAAGTTACGGTAAAATACGTAAAATACCCAATTTTACCGTGACTAATTTTACCAGTTACAACACTAGGTTAGGTTAGGTACGGGACTCCGTAAAGTTACGGTAAAATACGTAAAATACCCAATTTTACCGTGACCAATTTTACCAGTTACAACACTAGGTTAGGTTAGGTACGGGACTCCGTAAAGTTACGGTAAAATACGTAAAATACCCAATTTTACCAGTTACAACACTACCTAGCCTATAGCTCAGATTCTTCCATCGATTTATGCTCCCTCCAAATTGTATTTTTATAATTGCTACTACTCTAGCAAAATGGCAATAGCTTAAAAGGTTGATTTCCATCAGGAGACTGTGCTCCTATTTTATACTTTACTAATTAGTGCTTAAATTTTGACCAACTTAGGATAAATAATAGTTGTTTATCTGTTGACAATTCAATTCAATTCAATTTATTCGAATAAAAATATAACACAAACATCAATAACAATAAAGATCCTAGAAGAGAACTTGTTAAGGACCAAAAAAAGAAAAAATTAAAGTAACACTGAAAAAAAAGATAGAAGACTAAAACATGGGTAATTAAAGAAAATTAGTTAAAATTGAAAGATTAAATTATATTAAACAATATATTAAAAAATTATATTAAATAAATTATACAAAAAAAATATTGTCTTGTAGCCAAATGCAAGAATGTGTCCACGCCTATAAAGGTATGGAGGACAATCAAGCCTTGGCAGGGGGAACTCTGCTCTGTAAGGTTAGTAGAAGGTATACACAGGTATCTAAGTGTACTAGTTCAAAAGCTGTCCCTTCCCATTTAAATCAACATATGCTACAATTTTAAGATCTATTCTAGTTGGATTGCTTCGTTCAGTCATTTCTGGTGGCCTGATCCAACATATTTTTATGACGAAGGAAAATTAGGTTTCCCTGTCGCAAAAAAAAAAAAGGTACTACTAACCTTGCTGGATCTAGTTGAAGAAAGAACTAAATCAAAATCCCGTTGTATTTTCAGGAAACCCTAAAAGGAATCCCTTTACCCTTTAAGGACTTGGTCAAAATCTTATACGTCCGATCCCATCTTTAGACACTGATTACTAAGACGTGATGTATAATTTTATTATTTTTTTTTTGCAGTAACTGAATGTCTACGAGCTTTAAAACAAATGAGATTGTTAATGAACAAGAGGCCTAATAAACTGATCGTGCGTTTCAACATAAATGAATTTTTATAAAGCTCTGAAGTTCTGAACACTGTTGTTTAATTTCGTTTTGTCAAAAGATCAAGCGCTGAAAGAAGATGAAACCTTCAATGAAGAAGAAATATATTTTGACAGGTACTGCTATGGCGACCATTAGCCTATATACGGGTAATGCTATGGCTTTTGAAAGTGGTAAGGGTCTAACCTCCACCGTTTCCGCAGAAAGTATAGACTTTAAGCCAGACGGATGGATTTGATTTTACAAGTCACATTATGGAGCTGCGGGAAGAATGGTTTTCACCTGAGGCCAAAAAGGGTGTTTTTCACTTATCCTAAAGCCAGACCCTTACAATTCATTTCTGTGTATGATTTTGGTTAAGATATAACAAGATAAATTTATTAGGAAAAGAATATTTATACATCTTTGAACCAAGGGCGTATCCAGGATTTTTGTTTCTTCAGGAGTTTTCCTTTAGGAGTTTTGTTCAGGGTATTTCTTCAGGAGTTTTACGCAAAAAAAAAACATGAAAAAGAGCATCAAAAATTTTGTTCATGTATTTTGTTTTTACGAGTCGGACAAAAATTGTGGGGGAGGGGGGTCAAACACCGGAACTCCCACTCCCCTGAATACGGCCTAGCTTTCAGTAACCATCAGGGAAGCCCCTGGGTTGTTATGATCGCTTTTATGTTTTTTTTTCGGTTTTCAATTTTTTACTGTAATCGAAAAAATCGAAATTTTCTATAACTGCAAATGAAAGTTCGTGGTAGTCATGGCATATTTTACGGTTATTCAAGGATGAGTTTCTTCCTCACGATTAGCCCAACTTTTCAATTTTGAAGATTTGGAATTTTTGGCGTCGAAGAAAAACAAGATACTATTTACTTTTTAGATCATTTGGAGATAAGTGTGTTTACTATTGGCATTTATATTTTCTCTCTCGTTTCTTCCTTCACTTCTGTTAAGATAATCTGAAACATTAGGTGGTTCCTTAGTCCCTCAATATCAACAAGTTATAAGACAACTTATTTTCAACAATAAATTTATTGATAAATTTACAAATTAACATCAATTTATTGATTCGACACGTGCTACCTTTTCTGCCAAGAGACTACGGTTTCAGGAAAAAGAGCTTGCCGAAAAGCTAGAAAGACTACATTATTTGACGCCTCTGGGAACTGATAAGTATCGCTAATTTCCGGACGAAAATGACAAAAGACCTTGTAGTGGGAAAAGAAAAATAAGTTGATTCTTCATTATTAAAAGCAATTAAGTGAAATGAAGACACATTAGAAGATGCTACAGAAGCAGGTTTGTCGGTGTGATGAAAAATATTTTCCTCGTCCGAGTTGAAGCAAAAACTGCACCAAGCTCATATGCTTCAAGCAAATGAGAGCTTGATATACTGCCTTGAAGTATGTATAAGAAAAATAATGAGAACAAAAACTACCGAAACTAATAAGTTTAAAAAGAAGTGACAAAATGTTTTAATAAGACAAATCTGATTGCCTAAGTTTTTTTCTTTTTTCTTTAGTGCCTACAACAACAAAAAAACAGTTAATAGGGTTGTATACTTCAGAATGTAAGGATCGACACCCTAGAATGTCAGGATAGAAATCTAACAACCAGCACTTTTGAAAGTTTTGGATTGGTCTGATGGATAATACAAGTCCGGTAACTCCTTTCCTTCTGGGCTGATCGAAAATATTCCTAGGTCGGTAATCCTTCTGTTCAGGGCTGATCAGAAAAATTCCTATCCGGCAACTCTGTTTAGTCAGGACCGTTTATTTTCCTATTTTATTGGAAAGCTAGATTTCATTCATGCTTTTACTCCCTTTTGGCCAAATTACTTCCTGAGGTTAAAATACGTTGACAATCAAAACCATTGAAAGTCAAAAAAACAACTTTCTAACCTCCTTTTTGCTGCCACATAGACCAGAAATATGGCCACACTCGCAGATCGAAAACCATTGTATAATGTCGGTTTAAGCAAGGTTTAACATACCACCAATTAGAATAATATATGGCTCTTATCCCTGGAGCTGCACGGATCTCGTCCCCCTTATGACACATTTTTGGATCTTTTGATTATTCTGAGCGAAACGGTTACCTCAAAATTTGATTTACGGACATGGCATATGGGAAGAAAGAAGGCACAGAAGGAGGGATGGGTGCCCTCTGAACATTGTTGGCACTGAAAAAGAACCCTATAAATTCTAAATTTCTGTCTAATAAATACTTTCCCAAGTTTCTACAAACACCCTTTCTATGCGAGGTGTCCGGGTGAAAAAATAATACATGGAAATTTGCATTGCTCATTCTTAAGTCAATATTACTGGTTGACCTCTGATTTTAAAAATAGAAAGAAAAAAGAAATGAGCGACACTGGTAATAACAATAATACAACAATTTCATATTTATTTTCTGTTAATAAAAACAAATCTTTACTTATTTAGTCAAAACAAAACTAAATCCACACATCGCTCCCAATTTAAACGCAATAATAGAATGAAACATAGGGAAATCATTGTAAGAGAGACATTAGACGACTATACAACTAAGATATACATTACGGATCTACAAACAGAAGAGGTTAGATTGGGAGTAGGAGTGAGATGAGGGATTCTCCCTCCTAAACTATGCCCGAAGAACTGCCATCCCCCCACCTCTTGGAATTGAAAATGTACTTTTTTATGTTTTTTGCCGCCCCATTCTCAGAAAGACTCTACGATACCCCTTTAAGACCTGGAACTGGGAGTACCCAAATGTATAACACATTATCTTTAAGACAGTTAAGAAAATGAAAATTTTATTTTTACCTTAGGTGGAATCTATTTTGTGTCGACAGTTTGTTAAATATAGTTTTACTGAACTACGTTGAAGAGGGGTTGTTTTGCAGAAACGAGACTTTGGTTTTGTCCTAATTATTTCTCCCCTATGCTGCAGATTCCTGTTTATGGCGAGAAAGAGGTCAGGCTTTAGTCTTTGCAGTTGTACCGAAAACCGTGTGCCTCTAGGTTGACGAATATGGACATTACACTAGGCAGAACCGTGTATAACGTTTGTGAAAAACAATTTTTTCGCTGAGAGGCCTACTTGGAGCTATTCGTAAAGCTTTTATTTCTTCAAGCTAAAATTTTACTTCAAAAAGGGATGCTGGGTTAAAGCTGTCAGGCAAGCATTCCTCAGATTCCAACTGAAGTTATACTAAATCTAAAATTCCTTAAATTGAGCAAAGGCTCCCTGGCCTGATCCCCAAAACATTTGCTTAGGACAAAAATCCTCCAAAGCCATTGATATAGGGTGCCGAAACAACTTCTCAGTTACTGAGTCTTTTTCCAGGGTCAGGTATCAAACCCATCGCTCAACCAATTGAACCGTGGGCTCCGCATTGTCAAGCAGGGACACTGTGCTACCAATTCACCGTGCTACCACAGGGTTTTTCTTAGAATAATAAATAGTAAAAATTGAGATGCAAAAACGGAGCCTGTTCGTACGGGTCGAAAGTTCTGCCATCTACTTTTACAGGAGATTTCAGGTCGTGATTTTGGTTGAGTTTGTTATTTTGCCTAAAACTTAGTAGTTCTACCACAACTATAGAAATTAAAGCTTAAACTCTGTTCCTTTTTTAATGATTGTATTAAGGTCTATGACAAGACAGTAAACTTTTGAACTAAAATAAATACAATGTTGTTTTTAGAGCTGAACAATAATCCTTGAATATCTGATAAAAGTATACATTTTAATATAAATCTGTTCATGAGATACACCATTCTATGACTTTTGAGGGGCTTGCAAATTCTTTGTTGTGTTAAATATAAGAAAAAAGTATTCGGATAATAACTTCGCGAAAAACGACCTTGGTCCTGGTTTGGTGCAAAGCCCAGATTCGGTTCAAAAACCCCTGATTTGGTGCAAACACAAGCTTTATGGACTGAGTGGCCAGGGTGGCGTTTCTCCCTCCATAAAATCCCACCCCCGCGGAAAATTCCCCCGTGGAAAATTTACCACGCGGAAAATTCCCCCCGGATAATTTTTACCCCATAGACTATTCCCCAATACGCAAAATTTAATAGTTACAGAGAAAGTACAAAATAGGTGTTTCAAAGCTGAATCAGGTGTCCTAAGGGGTGACAAAAGGACCAGACATCAAAAATGGTCATAGGACAGGGGCTGGTTAGTCACCAATCATTTCCGAATTTAAAAGAGGACTAAAACTCTCAGTTTCCAATTAAATGAGAATCCTACCAAGTTTCCATGACCACAAGGGAAAGGTTGGGGATGATAAGGGGCACACCTCCTCCTATACGGAATAAATTCTGCTCGTTTTAGGGTTTAATGTTATTCTTTACTTTCATAATAATGGCGTAGGCCAGAAATATTCTGGACATCGAGAGGGAATATAAATCAACTTCTACCTTCACCTCCCCTTCTTTAGAACTAATTATGTACTTATCCGAAGGCACAATGAGAGTTAGGATTTTTTGCATTAAAATGCAGTCTTTGAGGAACCTACCCCTCTCCCTAACTACAAAAAGATCAGAGAGCCCTACTGTAGAGGTTTCAAGCTCTAATCTACAAAAATTTGGAATTTTGTATTTTTTGGCAAAAAGATCACAATGTGTTGTTAGTGGTTTTTATTGTTGTTGTTTTTTTCCAGGGATGATCGTATCAAAGCAAGGGTCCCAGAAGATTGGAAAAGGGCTCATTCGAACACAAATCAAAAGTTCAATTTATTCAATTTATTTCAATTTATTCAATACTACAATAATTACATAAATGGACTTAAGCGCTAAAATGCCATTTTAAGTAACCAAACAGATTGGAGGGCAACTAGCCCCCTTCCCGTGCCCCTTTTTTTCTCAAAGACATCCGAATGAAATTTTAATATAACCATTTGCAATGGTCCAATAAGTAGGCCGGGAGGGGGCTTGATGAACCCCAGTCACTTTTGACTTTTAAAAAGCGTTCTAGAACTTTCAATTTCTAATCGAATGAGCCCTCTCTAAAGTTTATACGACCACTTCTTCCATATGAAGTGCCTCTGCTAAAAAAAAAATAAAATAAATAATAATACATTGAAGCCTTATGGGCCATTACTACAGGCAACGCTAGAGAGTTGCCTGCTGATGTTTGTTTGTTTTGTTCCGGTTTTTGTTCAGAAAATGTGATGAACTGTTTGATTCCATTCTCTCTTTTTTTGTAACTGAAAAAGGCTCATTAAGCTTCATTTAAAATCAGATGTCTGGTCATTTTGTTCCTCTTTAGGACATCTGATCGACATTTTGAGGCACCCCTTTTGTACTTTCTCTGTGGCTACTCAGCTTTGCATATGTGGAACATTTCCGTGGAGGGGGGGGGGGATTATCCGGGTCATCCTGGGGGTTTCTGCATGGGGGAATTTTCCCGGTTTTTTTCGCGTGGGGGTGGGGGGTTCCCGGGGAGTTTTCCGCGGGAGAATTTTCGGGAGGAAAAACACCTAGCACCAAGTGAGCCCATAACTCCTCCCCAACCCCGACATCTTCTTCTTGTTGACTTTTAAGTAACTTTAGAGATATTTGAGCTTATATTTTCTTCAAACTTAGCAGTGGTATTAGCATGTTGGCCTATGGCAAGAAAAGTAACTTTTGAACTTACAGAGATACAATTTGTTTTTAACCCTTTTCAATAATCCTTGAAGATCTAATATTAATATACAATATCAATTATTTTGATTAGAATCCATTCACAAGATGCAAAGAAAACATTGGCTCACCCAAAAAATAGGGCCCAATTTCTACTTGAGTTATTGGGACCAAAATTCACAAAAAAAAACTAAAAAAAACATTGGCTCGCCCGAAAAATGGGGCCCAAAAATACCTGAAAACCTCCTTCCTTGGACAAAAATTTTGTGTCTCTGGCCGTTTTGACAATTACATCCACAAAGCCCAAGACCAAGCGGACTCCGAAGCAAAAAAAAAGCGAAATGATGGAACAAGATCCGCCTATTTTCAAGGTTGCCCACGAAACGGGGGTTAAGACGACTTTGACTCCGTACAGGATCAGAAATTATTCCTGATTTTCAATTTGTATGGATTAAAATTCTCCTTCCCATCTACCCCAAATTTTCAGTAAAACAAATACTGAAAATCTATTGCATAAAACTACGGCTGACTGAAAACGTTGAAAGAGTGTTCAAATTTTGCCTAAGATTTCCATTGCAACCTAATATTTTAGTACTTAAGCCAAAAAAACTTTAAAAAATTACAAATATTCCTACCATTAGTTAGAATAACCTTAGTACTTGTGGACTTTTGGCTTGGCTTCTGGAGATGTTTTGGACTTTGTATTGTTTGCCGTTTTGGTTTTATTTGATTTCTGATTTTATATTGAATAATAATGGTAATGATAATTTTCAAATGGGTCTGCTGAATATTAGTAAGTGTAATGGTCGTTGTTTTCTTTGCCAAGATCACTTCATCCCTCGAAGTTATGTTAAAAGCACTTTATATAATAAAAATTTTCAATGCTTATTAACTGGACATGTAAATTATAAAACAACTAATATTATCTATTTACTAGAATGTAAAAATTGTCATTTACAATATGTGGGGGAATAATTAACAATATATATAAGAGATTTTCGGGACATAAAACTACAATTACCGGGAAAAAAACTAATAATTATCTAGTTCAACATTGTAATAATGGTACTTGCTCATTATCTAATCTAACTATTACAACTTTAGAAAATCTGGACCTAGAAAACTTTACCAAAGAAGAGAAAAATAATAAATTACGCAGACGAGAAGATTATTGGATCCATGCTCTGGGTACCGCTTATCCTTTTGGGCTTAATGATCGAGTTGCGAAATACGGAGATATGTCCAATGTAGTTGCTAACTGTATTAATGGTTTAACTGAGCACCCTTCCTTTAATTGCCCCACTAAACGTAAAAACCGATCAAGAGGACAAAGGAAAAATAATAGAAAGAATTGTTTAGATTTAAATGAATTTTTAATCGATTCATGTCAGATATTTGAGACTAATGGAATGGCTAGTTTAATAAAATCTTTAAATAAGTTATCAAGGAATAATTTAATAAAAGTATTCTGGATTGCAAAAAATAATACAACTTGTAACACGAAAACTAAATTAATTTATGATGCAGTTTGCATTTTAGCTGAATCAAAATTTATTTCAAAGTATAATAAATCTGATAAGATTGTTAATAAGGATAATAGATTATATTTGTCTGTTAATTTTAGTACTAAACAAATAGAAGATATTAATTTACCCGGAATCTTAAACCAGCGGAGAGTGAAGAATGCCCTTCCATGTAATTTGGTGTATAAAGATAGTCCAATTTTAACATATAAATTTTTAAAACGATTGGTCAAATGATTTTTGCATTTAATTTAATCCTTAAAAAACTTGACAGGGAGAGAAATGGGAAACCGGTTTGTAGTGAACAATTTTTACCGTATGTGGATCAAATTTACGAACATGTTGTAATGGGGGATTTGTCCATTATAAAGCATCTTGATCTTCAAAATATAATGAAAATGGGGGCTAAATTCCGTCTTTCCTACCACATAAGGCCAGCAGGTATTCCTAGGGGACTAAAGAATGATTTAAAGTTATTTATTGATAAATGGTGCAAGAATGAGAAAATTACTAAAGAAAGATTTCAGAATTGGATGAACTTGATTTTGACTAGTGCACGAAATAGCATATATAGAATTAATCCAAATAATTGTGAGAAAATTCAATATTTTATAATGCAAATATGAAACAAGCAATTGCTAATATACAGAATGAATTTGTAATTGTACCAGTTGATATAGCTAGCAATAATTTTGCCATAATTTGTCAGAAACTCTACTGTGATATTTTATCAAAAGAGTTACAAATAACAAATACATACGAAAGACTCATATAGAGAGAGGAGAATAGTTTAATTGAAAATATAGAAGAAATAATTTTGAAAAAATTCAATATTAAAATTAATGATAATGATAAAAAGTTTCCTTTCTTATATTCGACGGTAAAATTTCATAAGAATCCACCAAAACCACGTTGTATTACTGGGGCAGCGAGGTGTCTAACCAGAATTGCGTCCACTAACCTATCTTTAATTTTAGTAAAAATTAGAAATAAATTTAAAGCATATTGCTCCGGAATTAAAATTTTTTCTAACTTAGTGTTAATAATTCATTACAAGTGATAGATTCTTTGGCTATTGTTTCAGCTAAAAGAGTCGATTCATTTGATTTTACTACTCTGTATACAAATCTGTCACTTAATTTAGTATTCGAAAAATTGAAAATGGTCATTAAGAAATGTTTTCTTTTGTCTAATATCGGATTTTTGAAAATTGATACTTTTAATAAAAAATCCCGATGGACGAATTTCTTTAGAAGTACTATTAGTTCAAGATGTTATAGCTTGGATATGGTATGCGATTTATTGGAATTTGTTCTGTTCAATACTTTTATAAGATTTGATGGTAATTTATATAAACAAAGTGTTGGCATTCCTATGGGTGGGAATGCTAGTCCATTTATAGCGGACTTGTTTTTAAGTCAATTAGAATACGAATATATAATAAATAAAAATAGCCCAAGCAATGTAAAATATAACCTTTCAAATAATAAAAGATATCTGGACGATCACTTAGTAATAAATTGTGCGGAGGTTATTGAGATTTCAAAAAATATTTATCCACAAGAGTTAATTCTGGAGCCTAGCTATGGGACAGGACACTCTGACCATTTCTTAGATTTAAATATTAATATTTCAGATAATAATAAATTAGTTTTTAAATATATAATAAAACGGATGATTTTAATTTTGAAGTAATTCATTTTCCATTCCTTGAAAGTAATATACATTCAAATATTACTTATTCAGCTTATTATTCCCAATTATTAAGGTACGCAAAAATTTTCAGTAATTACACGGATTTTAAAAATAGATGTAAAAAGCTTAGCCAAAAACTGATCTTAAGAGGTTTTTCTCCCAATAAAATTAGTTGGCAATTTAAAAAATTTAGTTTTTTGTATCATGAACTTTTAAGTTAATATACAAAAATTATAAAGAAATAATGAAAGATATTTTAATATAATTTCTCTTTCACTTTTCTTTTTTGGAATTTTGAATTTGTACACTGTTTTCAAACCAGCTTGAAGGACTTTAAATCTATAATTGGTTCCAGATACCAATAAAACACTTTGTTTTATAACTCACGTCCGGACCAGTCTTTATTTATTCCAGAACTGTCTTTGCTTTCATTGACCTATGGGATTTCACTAAGGAAAGAACCAATCTCATTTTGTATGTATTTTTTGAATAGTTTTACTAGTATGCATGTATTTCACAAGTTTTACCTAACATAGGGATACCATAAAGATCTTATGGTAGAGGCTCCACTGTGCCGGGTAAAGAAAGTAAAGCCTCGAAACCCGTTAAGGCAGGTGGTATTTCTTCTGATGAGCCTTAATGAAAGGTACTACTTGGAAATATTTCGCTAGATTTAAGGTGCTTTTGCTTGTAAATTTACAACGACTTACATTTATTAATGACGACTTTGCATGTATTTGGAAATTTCGATTTGGCTGATGGTTCGGTTATACTGTTTTGTCCTAGGTAATTGGATAGATGAGTAAGGTTAAAACCTCGTTCAAGTGCGCATTTATCTCAATTACTGGATTAGGATGACAGTCCTTTTTTCTTCTTCTCTCTCTCTGCTTTTTTTTCACCAAGTAATTACCTCTAAAACATTATAAAAACAAGTAAAGTTCCTGGAATCTTTTTGCATTTTTAATTCTGCAATTAAAATCATAAAAGAAAAACTGCTTAAAAAAAAGAAAGCTTAAAATTAAAAGAAAGTACATTTAGATTTCAAAGAAGCTCAAACGACATTCTAGCCTTTAGGGGTTTGAGGGAGCGTGACCCCATTCTTATTTGTCACAAATCATTTCTGTTTTACATTTGATATAACGTTTCACTTTACTTTCTGCTACTTTAAGGTTTGGTTTGTTTATTCATAGTCATATCCGTTATTTTAAGTTTTGGACTGATTATTTGTTTTATTTTTTGTTCGTCTAGATTTATTTATTCATTCGTAGTGCATGATTCTGACTAAGTGCATGATTGTCCCGATCTGAAACAAAATTTCTTATGGATAAAGTCAGACAAAAAATGGAGCTATCGAAGAAAAAATATTTCGAAAAAAAGACAGTTTAAGTTTTGAAATAATATATCTTCAGCTTCTAAAAAACCAGCTCTGATCAATCCATGATCTTCGTAAGGTTTTTTACTTTCAGCGATCGACGATTTGTGGCCTCTGTTCTAGAATAACCAACACCCATAAAATAATTAATTGTCTCAAAGCAAAAATATTAATTTATTAAATAACCATCATCCTTGCATAATCTTAACAGAAAATGCAATAATTCGAATATTTCACTTTTCCCCAGCCAGAAATTCGAACTTCTATTACTTAGATTAAGATATTTTTCCAAATTTTGGCTCTAAAACTAAAAGACATTTTTTTTAGAATAATCAACAAAGGTAATGGAATGAACGTCATAAAAGTGAAACGTCATACTCAACTTGTAATGAACAATGATACCAACACTGAATTATCAGAGAAATTTTGAAATTTCATTCATTTTAAATTTCCAAAGTTTAAAGTTCAAACATGGGAATTATTTCAATTACTAGAGTAAAAATAAGATAAAAAACAGAATAACAAAGGGACGAAACATAATAAACTTTTCGAGAGTTCAACCTGATATTTATTTTTCAAATAACAGCCATCCACACCTAATACCACCCTTAAAAATTAATGAAATACAAATCTTCTATTTTTCGAAAGTTAAAATTTTGGTTACAGACTAATACATTTAGAGACCTTTAGAAACTTTAAAGCCGCTTTTCGTAGCTGGTTAACCGTTTTCTTAGTTCTTCGTGTTATTAGACATGTATTATTGTACATGTGTTATTAGACATGTCGTGTTACAGACATGTGTAATTAGACATGTAATAATACATGTGGTAGACATGTATTATTAGCAACAAAATCAGAAAATTCTTCCCTAAATCTAATACTGAAGAGCCAAAATTCAACTACTTCATTGTATTACCAGGAAAGTTAATCCACTTACTAGGTTCAACAATTCTTGCAAGCGCTGAGAAACCGTTTCCCAGAAACGAGCGTTGGTAAAAGCCTCTTTGAAACCAGATTGATGACTTTTTAATTGAAGATAAATACTTCTCGAGTCCTTATCAGCGGGAATTTCTTCCCTCCATAAGAGCAGGGGTGGAGTGGTAAGGTTAACTAGGAGCCTGTAACAAAATCGAAAGCTTTTATGATTATTTAGAACGAGATACTTGAATTGAAGCTAATAATAACCAAACAAACAAAGGACAGTATATAATAAGAAGATGGTTTCAATACACACTTAAATTAACAGGAAAAAAATTAGTTGGTAAAACATACTGCTAATGATGGGTTGATGCCAACAATTTTTGCTATTCAGATACTGATTTCTATTCAGCTTCGTAGTCTTAAGTCTGAAACTATTTCCAATTCGTAGTCAAACTGAGTAAGTGCCATTATCTATATATCGCATTGACACTTTTTAATTATATTTCAAAATCTAGCTTTTTTACTGAACTTGTGTTTTTTTTCTGATTTCTATGCTGCGGAAAGACTCTTCTTTTTTTCATAACAATAAATATAGCCTAATTTTGCATTTTCTTCTCATATTTATTATAACTTTAAATTTCCCTTTCTTATGTGTTTTAATACTTACGCGCCTAATAGCATTCAGAAACGCAATTAATCCTCTTTCGAGGAAGATGAAGGCAAAAATACAGAGATCATTTCATCCAATCAAATAAAAATCAAGGTATCAGAAAGAAAGGAGAAAATTGGATAAATTATAGAGAAGGAGAGGTACGGGGAAAGAGAAGGGGAGAGAGGGGGAAAAGATGATGTTGGGAAGTAGGAAAAAACGACAAGAGATTTATAAATAGGAGAAAATGCTAACCAGCTACGTGACAGCAACCGGATTGCAATACAAAAAAAAAACTCGTCTAACACTATAAGGAAAACTTCAAAAGAACAGTTTAGATAAACACCTGATGGAATTTCAAAGTGAGAAAGAATGCAAAGTATCTAAGTGAAAACCTCTGAGGTTGACTTTAGAGTGACTAGAACTATAAACATTTTGACTCTGCCCTTGCAGAAAACATCTTTATTCACCCGGAAAGTATTATTTTATTTAACCAAGCTAGCTTAATTTCGCATGTCAAAGGTATTGTCCAGCACTACAGAGAAGCAACTGAAATTTTTAAATACCAAAATTTAGGTCTAGCTTGAACAGATATCCCGGTGATAAAAATAAATGAGTCATTTTTCGGTTTTCTCAAAAGAGAAGCCTATACTTTCATAATCCCTCAAATAAATCTTGAACCACCTTCCCAATCACATAATCAAACACGTCAGCAACCCCTTAGATCTCCAAAGGTGTCTGCAAGGAATGCAAATATTAAAATCAGAAATAAGATGACTTAGTTCTCCAACTTATTTAATTGCTAGTTCGTTTGTTTTGAGTGAACGAATTTTTTCTTTTATTTCTCAGTTGTTCGCTAGTATCCGTCGATGGCGGTCCTAATTTTTTGGATTTTGTGCAAATCGCGGATATTGACGAATGACTTGCTTTATGGTTGTTAGGTATTTGGTTTTCATTCTAATAGTTTTTGGGTTTTATTTGTCTTTTAATTTTTTAACCTTTTCATTGTTTTTTTTCACATTGATTTTCCGCGTTTGTTTTGTTGGTTTTTTCTTCGGCATTTTCCTTGAATATATTATTTTTTTCGCGCTGAAGAAGAGAGGCGGTTGTCCTCCGAAATATTCGCTTTGTGTTTTATCAGTATTTCCGTTTTGCCTTAAAAAAAAAAACGTTTTTGATCGTTTTCTTCCTTTATAATAAACGTAAGAGGGAGCATGATAATCTATGCATAGATCAAGTTACTCATTACGCATAGGTTTTGAGAGGCAATTCACACTAAAAACAACAAAAAGAAATAGGATACGCCTCCTTAGAAAATATTGTAAAAACTATGACGCCAGTCTGTTATTTGCATATTTTAGCATAATTTTGTAATACTAAGATTGTAAGTGATTTAACTCATTTTTTTATCTTCATTATTTACATGCGGCAATGTACAAACACGCATGGGGGTGCTTTCAATCCTGGACCCAGGACGAAGTGTCAAAATTTTACCAATTTTTCCAGCGTTTTCGGTTTGATTCGCCTGTTTTCTGGGGTTAGGACAAACTAGCAGGCCCCCTGATACAAATTTTGGCATGCATGCCTAGTGTTGCATTAATATATTTAAAAAAAATGAAATACAATGCCCAATTTTATTAGAAAAATGAAACTTATTAACATATACAACGCTGATTTTTCGTTGTTGTTCTTGTTTTAATTTGGCATATGTATGAAAATATGACAATTTAGACTGGTGACTGCATCCATAAGGAAAAAACAGTTAATGAATATCGTACGATAATTATCGTAAAACATACTACCTAATTATACATGGCTAATCTAAATTCAAAATTTTATTCGAACTTCAAGTAATGGGTATATTTGCTTAATAAATGGAAACCTAAGAATACAATTTAATTTAATTTGAAAACATAGCTTGACGATGGAATTTTTTTTTAAGCAGTTAAGTCTCTATTATTCCAATTCAAAGAAAATACCCAATAATACCGACTTTCAACCCCGATTAATCGCCTTATCACTGCATATTACTTCCAACAATTCAATGATATTCCTATAAAATTAAGAAAATACAAAGTGATTTTTATAACATAAATTTTTATCTACAGATTTTTATTTTTTTATTTATTTTATTTATTTTTTTTTTGCTTTTGGACTGGAAGAATCACTGTATATAAATAATATACAGTAAGATCACGCCTCAGTGGTTTTTGGCTACTACATTCTAGTAGAGTAGTACCTACCATATTGCGGCCTTTATGTTCCTTCCGGTTTTTTCTGGTAGGTAATTCTAATCTAGTAGTTACAGGTCATCACACTCTTTGCCAAAGCCCCTGTACAAAAAGGTCTATAGGTCTTTGCCAAGAGGACTTGCGCAATTTCAAAGTTCAATGTCTTTTTTAGTTCAAAAAACCGATGTCTCTTCTTTTTTACTCGCCTATTATTTTTTGTATATAATCAGGTTCCATATTTGATTCTCCATCAGTTTCGAATCGTTTATATTCGAGATTACAAGCATTTTTTGTAAAAAACATTTATATAGAAAAAATGGATAATTCTAACCTTTTTCTGGTGAGTAAAAAATATTCGCATTATTAAAAAGAAATTGTCATTAAATTAAGGAAGAAATTCTTTCCTTACACTAGAACTAAGGGTACTTATGTACTTAGAAGCTTGTTGTTTTTAGGAGTTGAAAAACCTCTAATTCTCTTATAGGTTGAAATTTACGGTGTGATTTTTTATCAAGATCAGTGGTCTTTTTAGGGAATGTTTTTTTTGAAAAAAGTGCTTAGCTTTTCGATCGGTAATTTAGGATTAGAATAAAATGTTGATTTTTTTAATGTATTAATTGTTACAAAAGCTTCCTTTTTTATCAAGATCAGTGTTTTTTTTTTAGGGATGTTTTTGAAAATACTTCCAGGCCAGTCTGCATTTATGGTGTGATTTTTTATCAAGATCAGCGGCCTTTTTAAGGATGTTTTTGAAAAAAAGTGCTTAGCTTTCGATCGGTAAATTGGGATTAGAATAAAATGTTGATTCTTTTAATGTATTAATTGTTACAAAAAAGCTTCCTTTTTATTACAGTGTGATTTTTTTTTTTTTTATCACGATCAGTGGTTTTTTAGGGATGTTTTTTTGAAAATATTTCCTGACCAGTCTGCATTGAAGAATCTCTTCCTGAAATTTAATGCGTTCAAAACCCTCACCCCCCATTTCCTCAAAATAAAATTTGTTACCTTATAACCCTATTTAATAAATAACATTGTTAGCTATCCTTTTTATTTAACGGACCTAATTATCTCATAAGAGGGATTGACTGAGCCGTGCTAATTAACTTTTCCACTTCTTAAATTTCTATTTATGTCTACATTTGATTGAAATCTGATAGTTTTACTTGACTGTCATATGCAATTCTTCTCCATATTGTTTAATAAGGAACGCAAATACTGCTTTTTAAGTTTGAATTTACAAATACAGTCACGGAAGCATGGACATAGGAGGAGAGGGGGGGGGGAGGAGCAGTTTATAAAAGGTCCTCCATCTCACTATCAAAACCTCTGATTTTGAAATCAAGATGTCTAACATAAACTAAATTATTTTCCAAAAACCCAAAATGCATTTTTGCTACATGCTAAATTTTTTTTGTCTTTTTTTTTTAAGGAAGAAGAGACGTGCAATAATCCTCCTTCTGAGAAAAAAGCAAAATATGGCGAACCTTCGTTAATACAGCCCACAAGAGCGTCTGTTATCAAATTCGCTAGAAAAGTTACACACGATCATGCATCGAGCACTCAGCTTATAGCGACAGAACCCTCTGACTCCTGCGTTGGCTCCATGGCAACTGGAAGGAAGTTGAAAAGGAGTTCAGATATAGAAGACCAGTTAGAATTTGTAAGTATATACATATTTTTTTTTTCTATCCCTATTTTCAAAAAAATAAGACAAAATTTTCTCAGGCGCATAGCTTTTTAAAAACTTAAAATTTGTTTTTAAGCTATTTAATTTTCTTTCATTAACCGAATTAGCGATATTTATGGAGTGCTTATCATGCATTTCTAAATATAAAAAAACCTTACCTCGTAACTGATAACTAAGATGCATTCTAATACAATATTCCTTTTAGACAAAAAAAACTAACTATTTGAAAACAATTGCCACTATACAGTTAACACGCACTTTTAGACTGGTATTTTCGTCCCTAATGCATTTGAATACATCCGCTATACTTATCAGATCTACCACTGCTTTTAATCCGACTTGAATTCTAAGTAGGGTCGCATGCAAAGCGGTCTTTAAATAGCAAGATATATATCTTCAATAAGCAATTTACACAGGGAAAAAGGTTTTTTGACAATTTCCAAATATGTCTTCGCAGCAATTTTAAGAAACATTATTTGGATGAAAGTCGTTTATGGCCATTTCATTGAAACACTTAGGTGTTTTCAAGAAAAGAATTTGAGACTATTCTATTTGAACAGTGTTGTGAAATCCGATACCCCTCCAACTCGGAAAGGGTATCGATCCTCCTACCTCGAAGGAAGCCCCCGGTTCCCAAGGGTTCTCCCTGGGAGGGGTTTGGGGGGGGGGGCTCTAAAAAGGGGCCCATTCAACATTTTAATTGTTGATATGGACGGAGAAAAAAGTTCTTCTCTCTTACCAGTATTTATTTAGCCCAGGTCGAAAAAATCCGTTGGCAAAAGACAGAGGAAAATACGGATTATTGAGAAGGTAGCACCACCGAGCTCCGACATATGGAGTTCGTTTCCTTTAACTGAAGCCGAGGAGCAACTGCTCGTACAACATACTGCATCAGTCGAACAATGGTCCAATTTCATTAACAGTTACAATGAAGAAGCTCAAAGAATTGAATTGGACTCATATTTTGCGTTTTTATTTTAAAAAAAAATTTGGAATAAAACCATTAATTTTTTCTATCATTCTCTTGTTCGAACTTACCCTTCTAATAAGAATAAGACTACATTTTCCCGACAAAAAAAAAATATTTTTTTTTTTTTAACATGTTCAGTTGACATTATGAAAGACATAAGGCAATGTAACTTTTTTTCTTCTTTTAATTGTTCAGGTGGTGGGACAATGACTATGAGAAATTGACAAAAGTTTATTAACTAAAAAAAAAAAAAATGATTATTTTACATAAAAAATAAAAAAAACTTTTTTTTCTACAGATTAAAAATATAGCACCCCCAGCGGCAGCACCATTGAGTGATGATGCAAGTATATTTACAGAACCAATTCTGTCACCACCAGCAGAGTTCAGGGATGAACCTACACTGGTTCTAGAGAACATGGAGTGGCATGAGGGGTTCCTTAATGATGTTTTTGGGGAAATGGCCAGCCTGGAGGACTTAACTTGTGATATTGACATGGTTGAGGACCCAGAGTGGGCAGATAGTTTCATGCGCGAATATTTAGATGATGATGCTACAAGTAAATCTGAACTGGGTCCTCATAATGAAATTCCATCAGAGGACAATACAGGCTGGCTTGACCAATTGTCCCCAAACACCTTAGAATATGTACTAGGGGACCTCATGTCACAACCCTCCAATGTGATTGAACAAACAGGGTCAGGACATCAAAACAGTACTACGTCCCCGGAATTGCCTGATTTTTATCTGTTAGAATCTGCTCTAGGTCATTTGCAAACATACAGGGTAGATTTTAGCCTTCCCGAGGAAAACGCTGGCAATATTTTAACTGACCCCGTGAAAAATCTCCATAGCTATATCGACAAAATTCGAGCACTTATTGATATTCAGATCCAGAATTGGGGAGGTCGAGGGGGAATTAAAGCATCAGTCAACCAAAAAGTTTTTTTACAAAAGGGGACATCTGGGGACATTTTTTATTTTCATTTTTCGACGGGGAACCAGACTTTTTACCCAGGTCTAAACGATTTTGAAGACAACTTTTTCAACTGGGTAAATAAACTAATTTCAACTTTGGATACATTTAGCGAGAGAGGGAGTGGTTCCACCATTTTATACATTGAACGAATGGATCTGAATCTCAGTAGATTTAAAAAAAACTTTATTTTAAGGGGAGCGGGTAATCTAAAAATAAAATGCCACCCAGATTTGTCAACTACAGGAGGAGTTCAGGGTTTCTATTTTGACACTGGACTTCAATGCTTTAAGTATGCATTTTTAGCGGCGGCCCATAAGACATTAAACAGTGAATCAACAATGAAAAATCTTGACAAACTTGCACGTAACGGTGGAAAAAATTTTCCTAAAGTAAATTTTGATTGTTTAGAGGGAAAATATCCGGTGTCCTTTAAAGAAATAAGCATATTCGAGAAAGCAAATGAAAATCTTGGGGTGGGGGTAGTTGTTCTCCAGTACGACACTGAATTTGTAGATGGGGGGAAAAAACCGAATAAAAAAGGGGTTTTGTACTCAGTGAGGACACCGAGGGTGGAAAATGTTAAAAATTTTGTATGGGTTATTTACCAGTCTCCCAAAGATGTAAATTCTTATGGTCATTTTTTCCCCGTTACGGCGATAAGTCGACTCCTCTGTCAAGGCGTTCAGAAGGGTGAACGTTTCTATTGTCCCATGTGCCTCTCCCCATTCACATCTGAGCGAACGTTTTCAGATCACATGGGGCATTGCAAAATTCACGGAAATCAAAGAATAGAAATGCCGGCAGAAGGCAAAGACATTTTACAATTTAAAAATTTTCAAAATTCTCTTCTGCAATCTGATAAAATGTCTTTGGATTGTGAAACAAGACTGGTTGAGGTATCAGACCCATCAAGGCCAAATATAGTCAAGGAACACAAACTAGTTGCGTGTTCCTACGCACATGCCCGTCGCGACGCCAACAATAAAATGCTATTGGAAGAGTTTTTTTTGACTATGGACGAGGAGGGCAGTATGGAAAAGCTATTGGTTTCTTTAATAAAAACGGCAAACAGGGCAATTTCACGATTACGTCATACTAATTATCCGATGACATTGTCGGATAAAGAGCAATTGGCGTTGGAAAAGGGAACAATTTGCTGGGTGTGTAGGGGTGCCCTTGCCCCAAAAGACGCGGTGCAGGACCACGATCACCTTATTGACCCCAATTCAACGGGAAAAAGTAACTTTCGGGGGTGGGCTCACAATTCATGTAATTTAAAAATTAAACAACAACTTTTTCTACCGGTTTTTATACATAACTCTAACTACGATCTGAAGTTTGTGCTACCTGCATTGGCACATCTTCAAAGAAATCGAACAGTGGATGATGATGCATGGGTGATAGACAGCTTTACGTACAAAATCATACCTAAGTCATCGGAAAAGTTGCTTGTTTTGGAATTTATGTGGAAATTTGTTGAAGCCGGTGTTGAGTACACGAATAAAATTCGCTTTTTAGATTCCTACAGTTTTTTTTCCCAAATCATTGAGCGAATTAATTCAAGTGCAGAAAAACGATGACGGCAGCAATGCTTTCCCCCTTCTCAAGCAACAATTTCCAAATGATTTATATGATTTGTTAACGGTCAAGGGCATCTATCCTTATGACTTTTATTGTTCCATGTCGAGATTCGCCGAGGAGGCTATTCCTTGTATTGAATCGTTTTACGACAGTCTTCACGATCGTAGTTGCACCCCCGAGGAATACAGTTTTGCTAAAAAAGTTTGGGCAGCGGGAGGGTGTAAAAATGGATTTGACTACTGCAAGCTGTATTTGTCGAGTGACGTGTTAACTTTGTTAGACATTATGTGTAAAAATACGGATAAAATCTATGAGGAGTTTAATCTTGATTTGGGGTATTATTTTTCTTCGCCTCATCTAGTGATGGACCTCATCCTGAAAATTAGTGGGGAAAAAATCGGGCTGATCACCGACATTGATCAGCACCTGTTCATCGAGAGGTCAATGAGGGGGGGTTTTGTTTTTCACGGAGACCGTATCTTGGAAACTGATCCAACGGGGGAGAAGACGGGGACAAAATCAAATGCAGTTTTCCTCGATATGAATTCTCTCTACCCCTCGGCCATGTCCCATTATGCACTACCTTGCGGCGACTATAAATGGCTCAATGACCCTCAAGCTCCCCATTTCCCCAACATTGGCGACGACAGTGTTGAGGAGAATGGACCGGTTGGATGGTTTTTTGAAATTGATGGAGAGATACCAGTCGAGCTTCACGATTCAGTAAAGGATTTTGTTTTCCCGTGTATCAATAGACCTGTGACTAAGGACTCTTTGAGTCCTCGCAATAGGCGTTTAGTCGAGGTGGACGGATTGCATTGGGCGCCTTCAAAACAAAAACTTATTGCTGACCTTCTGCCGAAAAAAAACATAGTTGTACATCATGTAGCGTTAAAATGGATGTGTAACAATGGTTTCAACGTCACAAAGGTTCACCGAGCACTCGAGTTTAGTCAAAAACCCTATTTGAAAACGTTTGTTGACACTTTTGTCAGCAAACGTTCTGCAGCAAAGACGAAAGCCGAAAAAGAAATTTATAAACTCATTTTGAATTCGGCTTTCGGCAAAATGTGTGAGAGTGTTCGTAATAGGAATCGTTGCGACGTTGTGACCGATCCAGAACAATGTGCTCGAATTATTGCCGATCCCAATTACACTTCCTTTACAATCATTGGCCCGGACATGGTACTTTTGAATAGGAAAAAAAGACGCATTGTCCTGAATAAAAATATTGCTGCAGGCAGTGCTATCTTGGAGATCTCAAAAAAGCTCATGTTGGAGTTCTACTACAATGTGGCTAGGGTACAGTGGCCGGAAAAGGGGCAAGTAGAGGTCTGCTACGGTGACACGGATTCTCTACTGCTCAAAGTAAAAACATCAAATCTAATTGATGATTTGGCGCACGGTGAAATTATCAGTTCACGAATGGACTACACCAATTGGAGTGTTGGTCTTTACCCTGAGCTAGTAAAACGTCGGGCGCCCAATCAACTTTTATTTTTAAAATCTGAAACGGGTAGCGACTTGATTTCCCGTGGTATGTTTGTAGGTCCGAAGGTGTACTTTATACAGACACACGACGAGGAAATCAAGAAACGTTGCAAAGGAGTACCCACGCGCTATGTGGACAAGAATTTCAATATGGACATTTACAGGAATTGTATTACTGAAAATACAATTCCACGAGCCAAATTGTTGGCAATTCGTTCATTGAAGTACAAGAACTATACTGTAAATGTAGAGAAAATAGCCATGAGTACCATTTCCGACAAGGTCTATGTTTGTCAAGATGGTGTGACCACCCTCCCCCTTGGTCACTATTTAACTTCAGACCGGATCGAATGTATTGCCCACCGTGAAAGTCTCGGTTTAAATAAAGTCCTGTAACTAATTTCCTAAAAACCTTTGGGGGGGGGGGGCCTCGCGGCCCGGGGGGGGGGGGCGGCCGCCGCCAGCGCGGGAGGCGCACCGACACCAAAGTTATCTTTTTTTTTTGGACTTAGAGCAGATTTTTTTTTTCAAGTGTCATCTCTAATTTAATATTTTCTTCTCTGTAAAAAAAAAAAAAAAAAAAAAAAAAATGTTTTTCTCTCTCTGTACCCATGTAAATGTTGTTGTTGTATTTTTTTATTATAAATAAATTAAAAAAAAAAAATTTATTTTTTCAAGTGCTCTCTCTCTAATTTAATGTTTTTTTTTTCTCTATAAACAAAAAAAGTGTTTTTTATCTGTGTGTACCTATGTAAATGTTGTTGTTGTTGTTGTATTTTTTTATTATGAATAAAATAAATAAATTAAAAAAAAAAATTTATTTTTTCAAGTGCTCTCTCTCTAATTTAACGTTTTTTTTTCTCTATAAACAAAAAAAGTGTTTTTTATCTGTGTGTACCTATGTAAATGTTGTTGTTGTTGTATTTTTTTATTATGAATAAATTTAAAAAAAAGTGTATTTTTTCAATGTATTGTTACTTTTTTATCTGCATATAATAAAAGAAAAAAATATGATTCTTTGTCTTTTGTCTTTGTCTTCTGGAAGAACAGAGTAGTAGGGAAAAAAAAATTATTTAGTCATTAGACAATTAGGGTCTACAGTTAGTTGTTCTCCAGGTGAACTGTTGAAAGGAACATGTATCAATTTAAAACACCATTCAGATCGTTTCTGTGTGGGCCCTCAATGTCGGGCAAAACAACACTCTTAACTAAAATAATTAAAAATTGTGATAAAATGTTTGCGGAAAAGCCGAAAAAAATCTACTATTGCTATAGTATTTGGCAGGAGTCGTACAATAAAATAAAAGCAATTGCTGCCATGGGATCGATGCAGATACAGTTCATACAGGGACTTGACGTTTTCAACATTATTGAACCAAACTCTTGGCTGATCATTGACGATCTGGCTGAATCCATTGAACAATGGTCCCAGCAAATGTTGCAATTGTTCACTGTTCGCTCTCATCATGAACAGATTTCCGTTACTCTGGTTCTACACAATCTCTTTCATCAGAGCAAATGTATGCGAACACTTGCTTTGAACTGTGCCTACTATATCATCTACAGAGTTGTTCGTGATTCTAGCTCGCTAATAACCCTCAATAAACAAATCTATCCAGGTGCCCCTAAATTCCTGCTCTCAGCATACAATCAGGCAACTAATAAACCCCACGGTTATATCCTGCTGGATCTTAATCAAAATACACCCGAGGATCTGCGTGTAGTCACAGATATTTTCGACAATGAAATTACAGTATATCTCCCGGTGAACACTAAAAAGACCTATTAGTCGCTATCATGACACTGAAGAAACTACATGAAAATAGACACTTGTTTTCAGTTCTAAGCACTTCAAAACCTCGGCTTAGAAAAGCAATACTCAAACATGGTATTGACAATGATTTCATTAATCTAATATCTGAACTTTGTTTAAATTTGACCGAGGGTAATGTTCAACTACCAGAAGTAGTTAAGCAACAGGCAAACCAACATCGTTCCATTGTACGTACATTGGCCTCTAAAAGAAAGGAAAGAATTTTAAAAGGAAACGACTTCTTCAGGCGGGCGGTAGCTTTTTCACACTTTTACTGCCAATAATTGCAGGACTTGTAAACAGTTTTCTCTAGTGAGAATGGCAAAACCCTATAAATTGACTCCAATAGAACTCGCTCTCTCACCCGTCGAACACTTTGAGGACAATCTGAGTAAATTCCTCGACAATGAAACTATTGATGATGATAAAAAACTGATTTTACTTCAAGATGCACTTCGCCGAGTGGACAAACACTATCGATCAAAGCCCACTGCTGCTGCTGCTGATCTCAAAAAAGAATCATCTCCTCAAGAGTCTCCTGCTGCTGCTGCTGGAACACAATTAAAGAAGGAGGAATTGGATTCAATTGTATTGAAAATTGGAAATCTAATGCCCCACTCATATCGTGAACAAAGTAAACGACTCCTAATCTATCTCTTGGAAAGTGATCAAATTCAAGTTGAGAGCAATGGGGAAAGGATTATAATTCAGGGCAAGAGCTATAATCTACTTGATTTAATGTATGACATGGTTACAAATCGTAAAGGACTATTATCATTTGACACTCGTCTATACAACTTTCTAAATACATTAAACTTCCCCAAAAGTCTTATTGGCAATAGACAAATTCTAAAAAAATTAAATGAACGTGCATCATCATCATCAACATTAAAAGATGAACTTGAAGCAGAAGAAGATTTTAAATCAATTTTGGAAAATACTAGCACACCACTGATAGCTAGACAAAAGCGAAGACGTATCAAGTCAACGTCTCCGTCACCAGCAGCAGCGGCAGCAGCCAGTATACAAAAGGGTAGCGGACGTTACACAACGTGTTTACGTTCAAAATGGCTGAAGTTCTGAAAGGTGTTTATGAAAATATTGGCGAGGCGGGGAGTTTAAGTTCCCCCACAACTCTTTCCAAAGTCACGGGTGTTCGCACTAAAAGTGTACAAGACTATCTACAAAATGAACCAAGTTACACTCTGCATAGAAATCATAGACTTCGTGCCAATCAATATCGAAAAACTAAATCCTTTTACCCATTGGATATAATGCAAGCAGATCTCCTGACTCTAGATGAGCTTCAAAGACGTCACAATACACCGTACAAGTACATTCTACTTGCAATCAGTGTTTTTAGTCGCTATGCATATGCAATTCCATTGCGATCAAAGAGAGGTGTTGAAGTTGCTCAGGCCATTGAAAGTATTCTCGAAAAGGATTCATATAAAAAAATTCAAACGGATCGCGGTAGTGAATTTGTTAATCCTCATGTTGCAAAAGTACTAGAGAAATATAGTACACTGCTCTATCATAGTCACAGTCCTATAAAGGCTGCATTGGCCGAACGATTGATAAGAACTATTCGACTTTTAATTTCAAGATATTGTACATTGAAAAATACACCAGCTTTTATTCATGATCTAGATAAAATCATGTTGATTTATAATCAACGACCTCATCGCTCATTGTCCAACTCTACACCAACGGAAGTTCATCATTCGGATCATAATACAATTGACACCTTTCTTAAACAATATTCCAATGAATCAAAAGCCAAGAAGAAGAAGAAAAATAAATTCAATGTTGGTGATACTGTTCGAATTAATAGAACAACTAATGTTTTTGAAAAGGGGAATTACTTGTGGTCCACTGAACTTTTTAAAGTGGCAAAAATCCTAGACACTAAACCCATAACTTATCGCCTGCGTGATACCAAAGATGAAGAGATTCTCGGCGGCTTTTATGACTATGAATTGCAAAAAGTTAAAAATGCTAGTGAAATCTATCAAATTGAAAAGATATTAAAGACACGTACTCGCGGGGGTAAGAAACAGTTACTTGTTCGCTGGCTAGGATACAACTCTGATTTTGATTCTTGGATTGGTGTTGAAGATATTGACAATGCCCAATGATTTCTATGTAACTTTCATGTCCAACGTTTCCGATCCTCTCTACAATGACTTGAATACAACAAGTGATTTTTGGACAAAACTCTCACCCGCCATCAAATTTGACAGTGCATATGAAGTGGCCCTTGTCGACTGTATCCTCAAAAATACCTATGACATCCTGAGAAAGGATCGTAAATATGAAATAAAAATACGACCGTTTGAATTCGGTGATGAAGGTGCAATGGCAACTTTTGACTCTAATCAGTACCCTATTGCTAACATCCCCTACAGGGAATACAATAACATGCATGAACTGTGTCGAGTTATCAACAAAAAAATTGCAAGTCGAAAAAAAGGTGGTTTCACTTTCAATTACTCGACGGAACAAAGGAGAATTTATATTACCAATCCATTTGAGAATGAAAGAATTTTCCTCAATGAGAATTTACGTGAGGTTCTTGGTTTTAAAAAACGTATTATTAGGACAGAAAATTTCAGTGGTAGTGACCAAGTTATCTATGCAGACTATGCACCCAGCTTCTCCACGGACACTTGTATATTTCTCTACGCTTCATTTGTGGAAACATCTCGGGTTGGTAATTCAAATGTTCCCCTCCTACGAGTTCTTGAACGAAAAACCAATCAAGAACATGTTCACCACTACAATATAAAGCATCTTCAGTATATTCCCGTAAACACTTCCTATTTGGAACTCTGTCAGTTAACACTAAGAACTGAATTAGGTGATCCAATAGCAATTTCAAAAGGCCTAGCAGTGATTACATGTCATTTTCGACCTATTGTCAACGACGGTACAATCACCTAAAAAATGAACAATAGAAGAATTCCATTTGTCTGTCCCGATATTGACTGTTATGTTGGTGCTTTGAGTCCACGTCAAATAGGCAATGGATTGGACTACTACAAGGGGCGTACTACAATGTCTGGCTATGGTCTTGGTAGCTGGTTTGCTAAGCTATTTCGTTCTGCACTACCCCTTGCCAGAAAATATCTTGTACCTGCTGCATCAAATTTTGCTGCCTCCACACTACAGGACTGGGGGTCGGGCAAGAATTTCAAGGAGAGTGTTAAAGAAAATATTAGATCTTCAGCAAGAGCCGTTGGCGAACAATTAAAATCTCGACAAAATGGGGAGGGATTGAAAAGGATGCGTTCGCGTCATTCACTCATCAGTCTCCACCCAGGCAGGAAGCAAAGGACATCAACAAGGACTTTGAGAAATAAAACAACAAAGACCAATAAGCAGCAGAAGAAGAAGAAGAAGAAGAAGATTGTTAGATCAAAGAAGGATTTCTTCTCTTAAGATGACTTATCTCCCTCACAAGGAATCATATCCATCAATCACTTCCTCATTGAATCTATTCAATGCTGAAAATGTTGATGTCAGTGTCAAGTATGGCTACTATGAACAATTTCATCCCCAACAGCCCCTCTCGGAAAATATACACTTTCAAATATTTTCCAATGAAGACTATTTCATTGATTTGTCGTCAACATTTATTGATTTAAATGTTGTAGTGAAGAAAAAGTCAGATAATACAACTCCAAATGCCGGCGATGGTCTCTCCTATGAAAACTGTATTCTACACAACCTATTCAAACAAATTAATGTATTTATTAATGGGACATTGGTGAGCACCAGCAATAATTTATCCAACTATGCAAGCTACATACAATTTATGATGATGACGCCGAAGGTGTACAAGGAGATGAGAGGACAATCATTGGGCTATGAATATCGAACAGGTGTTGATACTGACGGTGAGTTGATTACTGCAGTGACCCAGGAGTATCATCTAGTTGGAAAATTAAATCATGAGATATTCAATATATCCCAATGGCTACCCCCCAATGTCAAGATTGACATAAAGTTACAGATGGCCCCATCGAATTTCATTCTGAGAAAAACACTTCCTGCAGCACCCGATGCAAATGTTATTATCACATCGGCAATTCTCCACGTCCGAAAACAACAAGTTATGAGCTCTGTTGCATTGGCAGTGGAAAAGCTAAGAGCCAATGGTAACAACATTAAACTTCTTGTCCCCCATACAATCACCAATCAACGTCACATTGCCACCGGTTCTCGTAGCTATAGCGATTCATCGTTTATCAATGGAGAAATCCCATCAAAATTGGCTTTGGCCTTTGTGAAGAGTGGCAATGCCGTTGGATCCTGGACTGAATCCCCCCATGATTTTAATTTTTTCGGTCTATCTAGTCTTGTGTGCAAAGTGAATGGTATTCCACTGTACACTCTATCATTTGATAAAAAATCCTATAGAACTCTGTACGAGTTGACCATGCAATCCCTAGATCATGACTCTCAACTATTTGAAAATGGAATAACCGAATCAATGTTTTCAAAAAATCATGGGGTTATTGTTTTGGACTTGTCAGGCACACAGGATATGAGCATAGTACGAACTGGGAATGTACGTTTAGAGTGTACATTTGCCGATGCTCTGACTGAGAGTATCACGCTAATATCACTGAGTCAATTTGAAACCTATTGGGAAATCACACCCGACGGCAGTGTTCTACTAGACCTTGCACCATGAACACAAATCAAATAATCAATGTATTTAGTATGGACCCATACATGTCCCAATACAAGTCCTATTGCATACCCTCGGACTTCATTGAAAAAATTCCAAGTGATAACAATACCCTAATCATTGTTAATAGCAGTCCATCGACTTTGAAGACTGGTCATTGGCTATGCATCTTTCAAACGGCGAAGAATATTGAATTTTTTGATCCTCTTGGCCTATCGTATAAATTCTACGTTCCATACATCAGCAACTTTATTGAAAGCAGTGGGAAAACCATTATTCAAAATCAACGAAGAGTACAGGATTTAGCGACTAAGACATGTGGCTTTCATGCACTACTCTTTTTCATGTTCAGATGTCGTGGCTACACCTACAAGCAGTTTCTCAACATCTACGTTGACTTACCTCAATTGAACGACTTTCTAGTGGAGAATATACTTACAAGTGTATTTAATATTGATTTTAGTGCCCTAAGAATAAAATGTTCTAAAGATGTATGTGAAATTGTTTATTAATAAAAAAAAAATTATATACATGATAAAACGACTTTTCTACTCTTTAGATTTCATCCACTACTAGGTATTTGTCAACAACAACTAGTGCAGGTAGATTATTTGAATTCACAGTGTACTGATTCTGATGTACTGCAATGTCAGGGTCACATTTTCTACAGTAGAGTGTGACTTCACTCTTGTCATATCTCTTTGTATAGTCAATGATACTATTCGCATTCATTCTATAGAATTCACATGTTTCAATTTGTGTATTTGAAGCAATTTCACAAACAGTGTCCTCAAGTGTCGAATCACATTCTGTCACTGCCAAATAAAAATCAGTGGGCTTATAATCATAACACCCAGTGTCTTCACAACAATGACGTAGAAACCATATTCTCTTGTTGTTCCAACAGTTGAATCGTTGACCTGGTTCCTCCTCCCAGAACAATCTAAAACCACGACGATACCAATCTCGTAGCAATAAACTAAAATCACGGTTAGGATTCTTTCCAATCATACCGGGATATGTACTCTCCCATTGCTTACATTTTTCATAATGACAATTGGAGCATAGGTGGCCTCTAGGATGAGAGTCACACACCTCTTCAAGACAGGAATTACAACCTTTAATTTGTACAGCATATCCTCTATGCAATTTACATGGGTTGCATAATCTACACTTTTCATCATACTCCTCAATCATTGTGCAATTCTCACATGATGACCAACTGCCCAGTGAGTACATACATAGTGGACATGTATGAAACATTTTGTCATGTGTTGACGCTCTCACTGCCACAATGAAACTGAGCTAGCAACATCAAAAAATTGTCTGAGATAGAGAGAGAGAGAGGAGTAAATCATCCTTGAGCACCATCTTTCTTATGAAAAAAAAGTCCTAAATTTCTAAAAACTAATGTTTAAAAGCATATCCACAATATCATTTTGCTGCGTCGTGATCAATATATCAATAAATTGTGTAAATGCATTTGGACCACAATGTAGAAGCTTCATACAATAGTCTAATGATGGAGAATCAGTTTTCATTATATCGACAAGCATTCCCCGAGAAAATATCTTCCTTTGAATAGACAACTCTAGAAAATCATCATCTAGAATCAAACGTTTTTCCATAAGAATTAGATTCCTCATGATTCGATCTTTCTCGAATCTATCCATTTTTTAGAGTCCTAACTCTCTCACAACCAACTTCAGACTAATCAGAATCTCTTTTTTGTACTCAAAATATACGCTAGTCTACTATAGAAAAAAAGAAAAAATACCATTGATTTAGAAACAGTTTTATTGAACATAATTACAATAATAATAATATTCACTGATGCATTTTGTTCTCATCAATATATTTCGATAGAACATCTAATGCTGACCGAAGTTTATTTATATGGAGAATTTTTACTTTTCCAGCAAAACACAGCTGTTCCTCCTGCTTAAATTTGCTTAATGATATCACGTATCTAGCATACATAGTGTCCCATTCAAGACATAGTCTACAGCCAGCAGTTATTTCCACAGCCACATTGGGTACTCGTATATCGTTGCTGCTGCTGCTGTCAGTTCCATCATTAATCTCCAATAGTGTAAATGCACCACTCATTTTTTCTCCACTAATATCCTCTCAAATAAAAAACTATTCTCTTTGAATCCAATTCTTTTACTAATATGAATTGTAAAGAAAACCATTCCTTATATTCAAATCCTAATCGCCAATCAAGTTATACACGTTCCTCCTGGCAAAGAGTGTGATGACCTGTAACTACTAGATTAGAATTACCTACCAGAAAAACCGGAAGGAACATAAAGGCCGCAATATGGTAGGTACTACTCTACTCATTCTCGGCACGTACAAACAGTTCCTCCCATTTAATCTGCCATCAGCGGTCCATTCTATTTAACCCTGGAACATGTATTTTTGCAGAAACTTTCTCCAAATGCCTTTGAAACCAACTCGAGACTTCGAAACCTACTTGTAATTTCTAAAAACATCTACTTATAACACTGCACTACTAATTACCAATTTTTATACATGTATTGGAATAAATTAATTAAAAATTAAATTCTTTAAAATTTGCTGTCACAAAGGTGAAGCCAAGTTTCGAGTTCGAGACATCTGACTTGTCTACCCGCGAAAAAATCGAATCTCGCTTATGTTTATGCTTGTCTAAATGTTCTCCCGAGCACATGCATCTCGGTCCGGCTTTGTATAATGGTTGAGATAGGGAATGATCATACTGTGTTACATTTATATAGAGTGGGAAGAATAGACCCTGTTTAATCATTTTAACTTGTTATACTTTTTCTACATTTTACTTATTCTTAATTATCCTAAACTTTTTACATTTCTTCGTAAAAAATATAGAAAATTTTATATTTCACTCTATATTACAGGCCTCCCGCTAGATTTTTTGTGAAAAATATGAACTTTTGACCACAAAAATATGAACTTTATGAACTTTTGATTGCGCTTTTTATGAACCTATTATGAACCTAAATTTACGATGTACACCTCAGAAACTGTCCGTGGACACAAAAAGTGGCAGTTGGTGTTTTCATAACTGGTGCACATATTATTCTTGTTTTTTTTTGTTTTTTTTTCATGAGTTCAGTTAAATGCGTTTAATTTGTATAAAAGTACAAAATACAGTAGAACAAAATATTCCACTCTACTTGTTCCTTCTTTTTGGCAAAATATGACGAAATTAAGGACGACTTTCGTCCTTAATTACGAAAGGACGACTTTCGTAAGTAGGTAAGTAATATTATTACTTACCTACTCCAAATTTTTACGCTTTTTTAATTCAAAATTTTACGATTTCCTTAAGACAGATGAGACTATGACCATTTTTATATCTCTCGTATCTGGAGCAACCGAAACCATATTTAATCGCTTTAATTTGACTTGTGCTTCTCATGTTTTATTATTTTGTTTCTTTTTTCCTTGCCCTTTTCCTCTTTTGTTTACAGATGAGGAAGACTTCTAGAAATGAGTCAAAATAATCACTTATCGCGACCACAAACTCCTAATTTTATCCATGTCCATTTAAATATTGGATAGTTTCCAGTGCAAAAACACATAGGGGTAGTATACAAGCTAACAGGCAAGTGGTACCCGTACCCCAATCACTCCGGTAGTATATGTTTAACCTATGCAGTTCCTTGATAGTGCTTACATAAAAAATTAATGTGTTAGCGTAAATTTTATATTGTTCCTAAGAATTTGAAAAACATAATCAGGATAAAAACTAAACATCTTTTTTTTTTTTTTAATAAGAGCAGTTTAAGTCAAAGTCATAAACAAACAGAGACTCAAATACGACTTCACTACAGTTTCATAGGCAGGATTGTGTTTTAGATGCGAAAGGGTCGATGAAGCTAATTTTTTTGGGAGATGATTAAGAAAAAAAAAATCCAAAACAACTATTCCATAGGTGAAGAACATACAAAATAAAAGAAACTAAATCAAGAATCGTAAAATCTCGAGTGAAGCAGTGTGCTTTAATTATAGATATCTGTTTTTTGTAAAAGCTTTCTATTTAGAAATCATTTTATTTCATTTCAGATATCATGATATCATATCATTTCATAGATATCATTCAGATATCTATTTAGGTCTCGGAGATAAATTGTTACATATTTAAGTAGGTCTCAGAAGAAACGAATGAGCCAAGATCGAGAGAATGTTATAATTAAAGAAAACTGAGTACGGGTCTGAATGGCAATGTACAATGACAATGTACAAAAATGATACTTGGGCGGGGGTATAGCTTCTCACCATTGTATCTGGTCGAGTGCCTAGAACTTGTATAAGAAATATAGAAAGATAAGTGATTTTAACACGAAATGGCATTAATTATTTGTTTTTCCAACTTTGTCTTGTTTTTCTCAAAGGTATTTTCCGTTTCAAAAGCATGAAAATAACTTCTACTATGCAGCCTTCTTTTATTAAAAGCCACAACACTTATTTTGCGTGTCTGCTAAGTGCGGCGTAGCTAGCAATACCATATTTTCATTAACTCGCGAACATTTAGGAAACAACTGCTGATCCGCATTAACGCAAGCTTGCCCACTTTTCGTGACTTTTTTCGTTTTCAAAATATAATATGTGATGAAGCTCTTTAAGAAAAGAAATTTACCCTGTAGTTACAAAAAACAAAATACGAAAATAAAATAAATATTTCGTCCCGACGGCTGGCCCTTGATATTCTAATTTTTCTCTGCAGGACTATATTATTCTCCGTCACTTACTTTATAAACTTTTATCTTTTTACTCTTTATTGCTATATAATACACCACAATTTTACAATCCCTAAAAGAGAGATCAAAACAATTCATTATTCGTCGAGTGTTTCTAAAAAAAAAGCACCAATAAAGATCATTGCGATTTTTTCGCATTTTTCCTTATTTTTCTTCACTCTTTTTTCTCACTGACAGTTTTCCTCAATTACTTTTAGCAACTTTCCAAAACTGCTTGTACAGAATTTTAACAGTTGGATAAAAACCATAAACTAATGGTCTTTAAAGTTCAATATTCTTTTACTTTCTCGCCTCCTCTTTTGCTTAGAACCTCTAAGACACTTCCATATAAATTCTAAAGTCAAAGCAAACAGATCATATTCAAGCACAGGTGAAAATGAGCATTAATTATTTTGAACTACTTTGAAAAGGAAGTGAGTTAAGTCATTAAAGACTTCGAATAAAAACGATAGAGAGCGTCAAGTTTCAATGGCCAGAACTCATTAGATAGAAAAAAAAGAAGATTGAAAAGTAATAAGAAAAAAACGATTTCATCTAAATGGGGGAGTTATATTCTTCTAAATAGGAAATCATCAGGAACGTAAGAAAAGTTCCCCTCCCCCTGAAATAAAATCCTGTGTAGTTGACCCACTTTAAAAAGTATGTGAAGGTTCCATAATTTTCCTTTTTCACTACTATCCAGGTCTTGATTAGACTTTTCAGAGTCAAGTCAACAAAGTAAAGAGCATTATGTCCTAACTATCGTTCCCCATGGATCTTCAAATATAACCACATTAAACACTGTAAATAAAAGATCCTACTACACATAAATAAATGAATCCCAAAACGGATAAAAACTTAAATGAATAATCAATTCAAGCTCAAAAAGAACAGAAATTACTACAAACAAGAGTAAGACAGCCCCCCCCCCCAAAAAAAAAAAAACTTCTAAAGGCCAGAGCGTTATTTTCTCCACACTGAAAACTACGAAGGCATGCTTAATAGACCTTTGGACTTTTCCTGAACAAAATGGCTACCTCACAGCATTGAGCTAATAAGGAGAGGGGGGCAAAAATTAATGCAGGGGGCTGGTTGCCCTCCAGTAACCTCCGGCTCTGAAGGTTGAAACACCCCCTAAAAGTCAAAGAATTTTAATGAAAATCGCACCATCAATTTCAGCACATCAGAGAACTCTATTGCAGAGGTTTCAAACTCCTATCTGCAAAAATTTGAATTTTGTATTTTTTGCCAGAAGAAAGATCACGGATGCGTGTTTATTGTTTTTTTGTTTTTTTTAGGGGTGATCGTATCGAGCCAAAGGTCCTAAAACATCGGGGAAGGGCTCGTTTGAACTGAAATTAAAAGTTCCAGTGCCATTTTTAAGTGACCAAAAAGATTGACGGGCTACTAGCGCCCCTGCCACGTCCCTATTTCCCCAAAGTCGTCCGATCAAAATTTTGAGATTAGCCATTTTGTTCAAGATAGTTGAAAGGTCCAATAACTACGTCTTTGGAGACATTATGACCCCCACAGCCCCTGGGGAATGATCTTTCAGATATACAATTTTGCCATTGTTTATGTATGGGCACGTTCTGCGGATGAAGGATGACAGATTGCCGAAGATTGTCCTTTTCGGCCAACCGTCTAGGGCTAAACGGAAAGCAGGTCGTCCGCGGTTGGGGTGGGAGGGTGTCAAAAAGAAAGATTTAAACGAAATGGGAGCTTCCTGGGAGGGTGTAAAGAGGGAGGCTTTGAATAGATTGGGATGGGGGAGGAGCGTACGTAGCTGTGTTGGCCTCAGGCGGCTTGGTGCTGCGGTGAGTTGTTAGTAGTAGTAGTAGTAGCAATTGTTATTGGAAAGTGTACACAGATTTTTCGGGTGGCGGATGCATTTTCAACTGGGGGGATTTTCCACGGGTGGATTTTCCATGGGGTGGAAAGCTTCCGGGGTTGAACTTTATACTTCGAGAATTTACCAAAATTCCTATACGAAATTTTTGTTTGTTTGTCTTACTTTCTCTTTGCCGACTAAATTTTACGTGTGGAGATGTAAAGGGCAAATGTCCGGGGTAAACTTACACTGGGATTGAACTGTCTAGAGGATCTTTCTATGAGGAGGGGGGGGGGGGATTTTCCATAGAAGTGGAACCGGATTTCCCAGCACTATTTATAAAAACAACCAGAAATTAATAAAAAAAATAGTTTTTTTTCCAATTGAAAGTATGGAGCAACAATAAAACTTAAAACGAACAGAAATTATTGCGTATATGAGGGGGGGAGGGGTTCCTCTTCCTCAGCACCTCGCTCTTTACGCTAAAGTTTGGATTTTGTCCTAATTCTGTAATAACGACTCCTGAAACACAAGGGTCGTTTAACAATAACAACAAGAATCTTTTTTAGAAGTACTAAAAAACTTTAGCGTGAAGAGTGAGGTATTGAGGAGGGGACAACCCTCCTCATACATATAATAATTTCTGTTCGTTTTAAGTTTTAATGTTGCTCCTTGCTTTCAGTTGAAAAAACTTGTTTTGTTTTTATAAAATCAGCTTCAAATGGCGATTCTTCCTCACTTGACAGTTTGTTTGTTGTTTTTTTCAAAACGAGTTTGTCGTTCTTTATTAGGTTGCTCCTAAGGGGGGCAGACAATATTCATTTCTAATAGACTATCACAAGCTCTAATAGCACCGAATTCACTTCTTGTGTCATGTAAAATAACACAGAAAACAAAACAGAAACAATCAAAAAACAAACAATAAAATAACACAGAAATCAAAACAGCAACAAAAATGTAAAAACTAATTCAAAGAAATATATCATGCATAAAAATATTTGCCAGATTTTTTTTTTTTGGGGGGGGGGGGGGGGGTTGTAATGACGGCACCATTATTAAAATGACCCAAGCATGGCAGCTTAACCAAGAGCGTTTCTTTAGCTGCTATTAAATATAAAAATATTTTGCAACCAAAGTTGTACTGTCATATTTTAATCTACGGCTTCTTAAAATGAAAGACTAATTAGAAAACATGACAAACCTTAATGTGAAATTAAAAATGCTTTTATCGCTCCCATAGGTAATAACCAAAGGAATTAAATGCTTCTGAATAATTTCATATTCTCCAAGAAGACGACGCACGGAAAAGTAATCGTTGTCTCGCCTCAAGTATCTAAGAAGCTCTTTAAGCGATTCTGAAATTTACAAAAAATATTTATATACGATACCCGTATAAAAGAAAAAGAAGAAGAAAGTTGGCACTCATTTGCGCTTTTTATAAATTCATAATCATTTTTTATGAATAAAATAGTTAACGTATTTTCTCGGGGACAAAAAACCTTCTCAATTAAGAAGTTTATAGCAAAAAAAAAAATACACAAAAGCATACACAAGCAAGTTCTTTTTGAAGAATGGATATTTTTGAAAGAAAAAAGCTTCAAATTTTAATAAAGAAACGAGAAGTTTCCCGTTCAAATACACCAAACTTTTAATATATAGGATCGAAACAGCAAAACAAATATAGAGGATCGCTAAGAAAAAATAAAATTCAGTGAGTTCGGTGGGTTTCAGTGAGACGAAGGTTAAAGAAGAAACATAAATATTTTCAAAATATTTTGAGTTTTTTATGCTTATGACCAAAGCAAGGTGGTTATGGGGTAACTGAAAAGAGGTTTACTTTAGAAAGGAATGAGACCTTCGGGTAAAAACTCCATTTTTTCTTTGGTTGTTTCATGAGTTTTCTCCGTTTTAATGTCATGTGTTTTTATAGCTCCATATTTCAATAAATGTTAGTCTATGTGTAATCGTACATACTGAACGTTAGAGAATTTAGTGCTCTATGCAAGTAGAGATGGGGGTGCTACTCCGATCAGCACACCATATATGGGCATAGCCTCCCTAGGGAGAACGATTGCGTAATCGGTCAATGACCTCTTTCTCCAGGTGTGTTTTTGGCACGCCCTGAGCGAAGGTCAATGTTGTTATTGTTTCCGAGGCAAAATGCCAAGGTCAATGTTGTTTTGAACAGAGTCATTAGAGAGAACACGTGGTTAATGGGGTCAATGTTGTTGTTGTAAGTACACGCTCGAGGCAGATGTTATGATCCAGAAATAGTATTTGTTATTGTTATTCGAGCCAGATGTTATGAGGTTCCCGGAAACAGTTAATGACACTTACTTCCTGTTCAAGCCAGATGTTACGAGTTTCCGGGAAACAGTATTTGTTATTGTTGTTTCCAAGCCAAATGTTACGAGTTCCCGGAAACAGTTAATTAATGTCTGACAGATGACGTCAAGTTAATTAATGTCTTTGGATTTCGAACAGAAATGTTTCCGAGAAACAGTCAGATCACACATGATGTCATGATTGATTGATTGACACGAAAGGGGAATTAATTTGTTGTTCTAAAGAGAATTGATTCACGAAAGGGAAATTAATTTGTTGTTTCTAACAAGAGAATCGTTTCCGAGCAGACGTTTTGATCTTAGCGTGCGAAAAGGTTTCCAAATAATTTGAAATAAGCCAGCGCAGGGATGCCAAACAAATGGAACATGCTGAAATTCCGTTTAGGGATAATTTTGGCGAAACCGTTTTAGCTATTTTATGGAATTATTTCGGCGAAACAGCTAGAGACATTATAAAATATGATTTTAGAAGAGATTTTGGAAGAGAATTTGAGTGTGGTCGTTATAATACACAAGTTTCAATTGGACAGTGTTGTGAGGTCCTCTACCCCAACCCCAAAGGTTCCGATCCCCCTACCACAACCCCGAAGGAAGCCAGCGGTCCTCAAAGGTTCTCTGGGCTTCCAAAGGACCCCCCCCCGGACCCCCAAAGACCCTCACCCAGTCCCCAAAGGTCCCCAGGCACCCAAAGGGCCCCAGACCCTAAAAAGGCCATACCCGAGCCCCAAAGGTCCTCCCCGGTCCCCAAAGGTCCACCAGACCCCCAAAAGCCCTCCCCGGTCCCCAAAGGTCCACCAGAACCCCAAAAGCCCTCCCCCGGTCCCCAAAGGCCCTCCCCCGGTCCCCAAAGGCCCTCCCCGGGCTCCCAGGGCTCCCAAAGGGCCCCGATTACTCTACCCCAACCCAAAGGGCCCCGATTGCTCTACCCCAACCCCAAAGGCTTCTCATACCCCACCCAACCCCGAAGGAAGCCCCGGTCCTCAAAGGCCCCCCAAGCTCTCAAAGGGCCACCGGAGCCCCCAAAGGCCCACCCAGACCCCCAAAGACCATCCCCGGGTCCCCCAAAGGCACATCGAGCTCCCGAAGGACCAACGGGATCCCAAAGGCCCTCCACCGGTCCCCAAATGTCCCCCAGGCCCTCAACTGCCCTCCCTGTGCCCCGAAGGAAGCCCCCCGGTCCCCAAAGGCCCCCCAAGCTCTCAAAGGGCCACCGGAGCCCCCAAAGGCACACCCAGACCCCCAAAGGCCATCCCCGGGCCCCCCAAAGGCCCATCGAGCTCCCGAAGGACCAACTTGATCCCAAAGGCCCTCCACCGGTCCCCAAATGTCCCCCAAGCCCTCAACTGCCCTCCATGTGCCCCAAAGGTCCACCAGGCTCCCAAAGGACCACCGGCGCACCCAAAGGCCCTCCCATGGTCCTCAAAGGGCCCCCGGACCCCCCAAAGAGCCCCCCGGACCCCAGAGGTCCTCACCCGGTCCCCAAAGGTCCACCGGGCTCCCAAAGGACCAATCGGCCCTCAAGTGCCCCCCAGACCCCCAAAGGCCCTCCCTGTGCCCCAAAGGCCCTCCCCCGGTCCTCAAAGGTCCCCCCGGGCCCGAGAAGCGCCGCGGGCCCGAGAAGCACCGCAGGGATGCGCCGCGGGCCAGGAAAGCGCCGCAGGGATGCGCCGCAAAAAGGAAACTAAAAAGTAAAAATTTCGAAATGTTATCCCCCAAACGCCCTCCTCAGACCCCCAAAGGCCCTCCCCTGGTTCTCAAAGGTCCCCCGGGCTCCCAAAGGGCCAACCGACCCCCAAGGGTCCCCCAAACACCCTCCCCGGCCCCCCCAAAGAGTCCCCTCTCCATTTTTTTAATACTTTTGATGGCTTTATTATATCTTTTCAGAACAAGTTCCATTCATAATGTCATTCCTAAACCCATTTTACAAGTTGAAGTACCCATCCTTTTCACCCGCAACTTAGTTATAGCTAAGAGTTTGAAGTTCTACCTTAGAGACTTAGCTTAGAGTTTTAGTTTGGTTTAGTTTTAGTTAAAAGTATAGAATTTTTTAGCTTAGAGTCTTAGCTTAGAGTTTTATTCAGAGTTCTAGTTTAGTTTAGTTTTAGTTAAGAGTTTTGAGTTTTACCTTAAAGTCTTAGATTAGAGTTTTAGTTAGGGTTGAAGTTTAGTTTAGTTTACTTAAGAGTTTAGAGTTTTAGCATAGAGTCTTAGCTTAGAGTTTTTGTTAGAGTTCTAGCTTAGTTTTAGTTAAGAGTTTGGAGTTCTACCTTAGAGACCTAGCTTAGAGTTTTAGTTTAGTTTAGTTACAGTTAAGAGCTTAGAGTTTTTTAGCTTAGAGTCTTAGTTTAGAGTTTTTGTTAGAGTTATAGTTTAGTTTAGTTTTACTTAAGAGTTCGGTGTTTTACCTTAGAGTCATAGCTTAGAGTTTTAGTTAGAGTTCTAGTTTAGTTTTAGTTAAGAGTTTAGAATTTTAGCTTAGAGTCTTAGCTTAGAGTTTTTGTTATAGTTCTAGTTTAGTTTAGTTCTAGTTAATAGTTTTGAGTTTTAGCTTAGAGTCTTAGCTTAGAGTTTTTGTTAGGGTTCTAGTTTAGTCTAATTTTAGTTAAGAGTTTGATGTTTTACCTTTGAGTTTCAGTTAGAGTTCTAGTTTAGTTTAGTTTTAGTTAAGAATTTAGACTTTTTAGCTTAGAGTCATAGCTTAGAGTTTTTGTTGAAGTTCTAGTTTAGTTTAGTTTTAGTTAATAGTTTAGAGTTTTAGCTTAGAGTCTTAGCTTAGAGTTTTTGTTTAGTTTAGTTTTAGTTAAGAGTTTAGAGTTTTAGCTTAGTCTTACCTTAGAGTTTTTTTGTTAGAGTTCTAGTTTAGTTTAATTTTAGTTAAGAGTTTGATTTTTTACCTTTGAGTTTCAGTTAGAGTTTTAGTTTAGTTTTAGTTAAGAGTTTGGTGTTTTACCTTAGAGTCTTAGCTTAGAGTTTTAATTTGAGTTCTAGTTTAGTTTAGTTTTAGGTAAGATTATAGAATTTTAGCTTAGAGTTTTATGTTAGAGTTCTAGTTTAGTTTAATTTTAGCTAAGAGTCTGATTTTTTACCTCTGAGTTTCAGTTAGAGTTCTAGTTTAGTTTTAGTTAAGAGTTTGGTTTTTTTACCTTAATGTCTTAGCTTAGAGTTTTTAGTAAGAGTTCTAGTTTAGTTTAGTTTTGGTTAAGAGTTTAGAATTTTAGCTTAGAGTCTTAGCTTAGAGTTTTTTTTAGAATTCTAGTTTATTTTAGTTTTAGTTAAGAGTTTAGAGTTTTTGTTGAAGTTTTAGTTTATTTTAGTTTTAGTTAATAGTTTAGAGTTTTAGCTTAGAGTCTTAGCTTAGAGTTTTTGTTAGAGTTGAAGTTTAGTTTATTAATAGTTAAGAGTTTAGAGTTTTAGCATAAAGTCTTAGCTTAGAGTTTTTGTTAGAGTTCTAGTTTAGTTTACATGTAGTTAAGAGTTTAGAGTTTTATCTTAGAGACCTAGCTTAGAGTTTTAGTTTAGTTTAGTTTTAGTTAAGATTTTAGAGTTTTAGCCTAGAGTCTTACCTCAGAGTTTTTGTTAGAGTTCTAGTTTAGTTTTAGTTAAGAGTTTAGAATTTTAGCTTAGAGTCTTAGCTTAGAGTTTTATGTTAGAGTTCTAGTTTATTTTAGTTTTAGTTAAGAGCTTAGAGTTTTTAGCTGAGAGTCATAGCTTAGAGTTTTTGTCGAAGTTCTAGTTTAGTTTAGTTTTAGTTAAGAGTTTAGAGTTTTAGCTTAGAGTCTTAGCTCAGATTTTTTGTTAGAGTTCTAGTTTAGTTTTAGTTAAGAGTTTAGAATTTTAGCTTAGAGTCTTAGCTTAGAGTTTTATGTTAGAGTTCTAGTTTATTTTAGTTTTAGTTAAGAGCTTAGAGTTTTTAGCTGAGAGTCATAGCTTAGAGTTTTTGTCGAAGTTCTAGTTTAGTTTAGTTTTAGTTAAGAGTTTAGAGTTTTAGCTTAGAGTCTTAGCTCAGATTTTTTGTTAGAGTTGAAGTTTATTTTAGTATTAGTTAAGAGCTTAGAGTTTTTAGCTTAGAGTCTTAGCTTAGAGTTTTTGTTAGAGTTCTAGTTTACTTTAGATATAGTTAAGACTTTGGAGTTTTACCCTAGGGACATAGCTTAGAGTTTTTGTTAGAGTTGAAGTTTAGTTTAGTAATAGTTAAGAGTTTAGAGTTTTAGCATAGAGTCTTAGCTTAGAGTTTTTGTTAGAGTTCTTGTTTAGTTTACATATAGTTAAGAGTTTGGAGTTTTACCTTAGAGACCTAGCTTAGAATTTTAGTTTAGTTAGTAATAGTTAAGAGTTTAGAATTTTAGCTTGGAGTCTTAGCTTAGAGTTCTTGTTAGAGTTCTAGTTTAGTTTAGTTATAGTTAAGAGTTTGGTGTTTTACCATAGAGACTTAGCTTAGAGTTTTAGTTTAGTTTAGTTTTAGTTAAGATTTTAGAGTTTTAGCTTAGAGTCTTAGCAGAGAGTTTTTGTTAGAGTTCTAGTTTAGTTTAGTTTTAGTTAAGAGTTTAGAGTTTTAGCCTAGAGTCTTATCTCAGAGTTTTTGTTAGAGTTCTAGTTTAGTTTAGTTTTAGTTAAAAGTTTAGTGTTTTAAGCTTAGAGTTTTAGTTTAAAGTTTTTGTTGAAGTTCTAGTTTAGTTTAGAGTTTTAGCTTAGACTTAGAGTTTTAATTAGAGTTCTAGTTTAGTTTAGTTTTAGTTAAAAGTTTAGAGTTTTAGCTTAGAGTCTTAGCTTAGTGTTTTTGTTAGAGTTCTAGTTTAGTTTAGTTTTAGTTAAGAGTTTAGAGTTTTAGCTTAGAGTCTTAGCTTAGAGTTTTTGTTAGAGTTCTAGTTTAGTTTAGTTACAGTTAAGAGTTTGGTGTTTTACCCTAGAGACTTAGCTTAGAGTTTTAGTCTAGTTTAGTTTTACTTAAGAGTTTAGAATTTTAGCTTAGGGTCTCAGCTTAGAGTTTTTGCTAGAGTTCTAGTTTAGTTTAGTTTTAGTTAAGAGTTTAGTGTTTTTAGCTTAGAGTCTTAGTTTAGAGTTTTTGTTGAAGTTTAGTTTAGTTTTGGTTTAGAGTTTTAGCTTAGACTGAGAGTTTTAATTAGAGTTCTAGTTTAGTTTAGTTAGCTAAGAGTTTAGAGTTTTAGCTTAGAGTCATAGCTTAGAGTTTATGTTAGAGTTCTAGTTTAGTTTAGTTTTAGTTAAGAGTTTAGAGTTTTACCATAGAGTCTTAGCTTAGAGTTTTAGTTAGAGTTGAAGGTTAGTTTAGCTACTTTTAAGAATTTAGAGTTTTAGCTTAGAGTCATAGCTTAGAGTTTTACTTTCAGTTATAGTTTGGTTAAGTTTTAGTTAAGAGTTTCGAGTTTTAGCTGAGTCTTAGCTTAGAGTTTTTGCTAGAGTTCTAGTTTAGTTTAGTTTTAGTTAAGAGTTTAGAGTTTTACCATAGAGTCCTAGCTTAGAGTTTTTGTTAGAGTTCTAGTTTAGTTTAATTTTAGTTAAGAATTTGATATTTTACCTTTGAGTTTCAGTTAGAGTTCTAGTTTAGTTTACTTTTAGTTAAGAGTTTAGCGTTTTACCTTGGAGTCTTAGCTTAGAGTTTTAGTTAGAGTTCTAGTTTTGTTTAGTTTTAGTTAAGAGTTTAGAATTTTAGCTTAGAGTCTTAGCTCAGAGTTTTTGTTAGAGTCATAGCTTATTTTAGTTTTAGTTAATAGTTTAGAGTTTTACATTTGAGTTTCAGTTAGAGTTCTAGTTTTAGTTTAGTTTTAGTTAAGAGTTTAGAGTTTTTAGCTTAGAGTCTTAGCTTAGAGTTTTTGTTGAAGTTCTAGTTTAGTTTAGTTTTAGTTAATAGCTTAGAGTTTTTGTTAGAGTTCTAGTTTAGTTTAATTTTAGTTAAGAGTTTTATTTTTTTACCTTTGAGTTTCAATTAGAGTTCTAGTTTAGTTTTAGTTAAGAGTTTGGTGTTTTACCTTAGAGTTTCAGTTAGAGTTCTAGTTTAGTTTTAGTTAAGAGTTTGGTGTTTTACCTTAGAGTCTTCGCTTAGAGTTTTTTGTTAGGGTCCTAGTTTAGTTTAATTTTAGTTAAGAGTTTGATTTTGTACCTCTGAGTTTCAGTTAGAGTTCTAGTTTAGTTTTAGTTAAGAGTTTGGTGTTTTACCTTAGCTTAGAGTCTTAGCTTAGAGTTTTTAGTTAGAGTTCTAGTTTAGTTTAGTTTTGGTTAAGAATTTAGAATTTCAGCTTAGAGTCTTAGCTTAGAGTTTTTTTAGAGTTCTAGTTTATTTTAGTTTTAGTTAAGAGTTTAGTTTTTACCATAGAGTCTTAGCTTAGAGTTTTTGTTGAAGTTCTAGTTTATTTTAGTTTTAGTTAATAGTTTAGAGTCTTAGCTTAGAGTTTTTGTTAGAGTTGAAGTTTAGTTTAGTAATAGTTAAGAGTTTGATGTTTTTCCGTAGAGTCATAGCTTAGAGTTTTAGTTAGAGTTCTAGTTTAGTTTAGTTTTAGTTGAGAGTTTAGAATTTTAGCTTAGACTCTTAGCTTAGAGTTTTTGTTAGATTTCTAGTTTAGTTTAGTTTTAGTCAAGAGTTTAGAGTTTTTAGCTTAGATTCATAGCTTAGAGTTTTTGTTGAAGCTATAGTTTAGTTTAGTTTTAGTTAAGAGTTTATAGTTTTAGCTTAGATTCTTAGCTTAGAGTTTTTGTTAGAGTTTTAGTTTAGTTTAGTTTTAGTCAAGAGTTTAGAGTTTTAGCTTAGAGTATTAGCTTAGAGTTATAGTTAGAGTTGAAGTTTAGTTTAGTTATAGTTAAGAATTTAGAGTTTTTTAGCTTAGAGTCGTAGTTTAGAGTTTTTGTTATAGTTCTAGTTTAGTTTAGTTAAGATTTTAGAGTTTTATCATAGAGTCATAGGTTAGAGTTTTTTTTGAAGTTGAAGTTTAGTTTAGTCATAGTTAAGAATTTAGAGTTTTTATCTTAGAGTCATAGCTTAGAGTTTTTGAAGTTCTAGTTTAGTTTAGTTAAGAGTTTAGAGTTCCACCTTAGAGTCTTAGCTTAGAGTTTTACTTAGAGTTGAAGTTTAGTTTACTTATAGTTAAGGGTTTAGAGTTTTAGCTTGGAGTCTTAGCTTAGAGTTTTAGTTAGAGTTCTAGCTTAGTTTAGTTTTAGTTAAGAGTTTAGAGTTTTACCTTAAAGTCTTAGCTTATTGTTTTATTTAGAGTTCTAGTTTAGTTTACTTAGTCTCCACGTTTAAGTTAGGTTAGATTAGGTTAGCTTATCATGAGCGCTCATGATAAGCTAACCTAATCTAACCTAACTTAAACTCTAAACTAAACTAGAACTTCAACAAAAACTTTAAACTAAAACTCTAAGCTTAAAACACTAAACTTTTAACTAAAACTAAACTAAACTAGAACTCTAACAAAAACTCTGAGATAAGACTCTAGGCTAAAACTCTAAACTCTTAACTAAAACTAAACTAAACTAGAACTCTAACAAAAACTCTCTGCTAAGACTCTAAGCTAAAACTCTAAAATCTTAACTAAAACTAAACTAAACTAAAACTCTAAGCTAAGTCTCTATGGTAAAACACCGAACTCTTAACTATACTAAACTAAACTAGAACTCTAACAAGAACTCTAAGCTAAGACTCCAAGCTAAAATTCTAAACTCTTAACTATTACTAACTAAACTAAAATTCTAAGCTAGGTCTCTAAGGTAAAACTCCAAACTCTTAACTATATGTAAACTAAACAAGAACTCTAACAAAAACTCTAAGCTAAGACTCTATGCTAAAACTCTAAACTCTTAACTATTAAAAAACTAAACTTCAACTCTAACAAAAACTCTAAGCTAAGACTCTAAGCTAAAACTCTAAACTATTAACTAAAACTAAAATAAACTAAAACTTCAACAAAAACTCTAAACTAAAACTAAAATAAACTAGAATTCTAAAAAAAAAACTCTAAGCTAAGACTTTATGCTAAAATTCTAAACTCTTAACCAAAACTAAACTAAACTAGAACTCTAACTAAAAACTCTAAGCTAAGACATTAAGGTAAAAAACCAAACTCTTAACTAAAACTAAACTAGAACTCTAACTGAAACTCAGAGGTAAAAATCAGACTCTTAGCTAAAATTAAACTAAACTAGAACTCTAACATAAAACTCTAAGCTAAGACTCTAAGCTAAAATTCTAAACTCTTAACTAAAACTAAACTAGAACTCTAACAAAAACTCTGAGATAAGACTCTAGGCTAAGACTCTAAAATCTTAACTAAAACTAAACTAAACTAAAACTCTAAGCTAGGTCTCTAAGATAAAACTCTAAACTCTTAACTACATGTAAACTAAACTAGAACTCTAACAAAAACTCTAAGCTAAGACTTTATGTTAAAACTCTAAACTCTTAACTATTAATAAACTAAACTTCAACTCTAACAAAAACTCTAAGCTAAGACTCTAAGCTAAAACTCTAAACTATTAACTAAAACTAAAATAAACTAAAACTTCAACAAAAACTCTAAACTCTTAACTAAAACTAAAATAAACTAGAATTCTAAAAAAAACTCTCAGCTAAGACTCTAAGCTAAAATTCTAAACTCTTAACCAAAACTAAACTAAACTAGAACTCTTACTAAAAACTCTAAGCTAAGACATTAAGGTAAAAAAACCAAACTCTTAACTAAAACTAAACTAGAACTCTAACTGAAACTCAGAGGTAAAAAATCAGACTCTTAGCTAAAATTAAACTAAACTAGAACTCTAACAAAAAACTCTAACCTAAAATTCTATAATCTTACCTAAAACTAAACTAAACTAGAACTCAAATTAAAACTCTAAGCTAAGACTCTAAGGTAAAACACCAAACTCTTAACTAAAACTAAACTAAAACTCTAACTGAAACTCAAAGGTAAAAAATCAAACTCTTAACTAAAATTAAACTAAACTAGAACTCTAACAAAAAAACTCTAAGCTAAGACTCTAAGCTAAAACTCTAAACTCTTAACTAAAACTAAACTAAACAAAAACTCTAAGCTAAGACTCTAAGCTAAAACTCTAAACTATTAACTAAAACTAAACTAAACTAGAACTTCAACAAAAACTCTAAGCTATGACTCTAAGCTAAAAAGTCTAAATTCTTAACTAAAACTAACTAAACTAGAACTCTAACTGAAACTCAAAGGTAAAACATCAAACTCTTAACTAAAATTAGACTAAACTAGAACCCTAACAAAACTCTAAGCTAAGACTCTAAGCTAAAACTCAAAACTATTAACTAGAACTAAACTAAACTAGAACTATAACAAAAACTCTAAGCTAAGACTCTAAGCTAAAATTCTAAACTCTTAACTAAATCTAAACTAGAACTCTAACTAAAACTCTAAGCTAAGACTCTAAGGTAAAACACCAAACTCTTAAGTAAAACTAAACTAAACTATAACTCTAACAAAAACTCTAAACTAAGACTCTAAGCTAAAAAACTCTAAGCTCTTAACTGTAACTAAACTAAACTAAAACTCTAAGCTAGGTCTCTAAGGTAGAACTCCAAACTCTTAACTAAAACTAAGCTAGAACTCTAACAAAAACTCTAAGCTAAGACTCTATGCTAAAACTCTAAACTCTTAAGTAAACTAAACTAAACTTCAACCCTAACTAAAACTCTAATCTAAGACTTTAAGGTAAAACTCAAAACTCTTAACTAAAACTAAACTAAACTAGAACTCTAAAAAAAACTCTAAGCTAAGACTCTAAGCTAAAAATTCTATACTTTTAACTAAAACTAAACCAAACTAAAACTCTAAGCTAAGTCTCTAAGGTAGAACTTCAAACTCTTAGCTATAACTAAGTTGCGGGTGAAAAGGATGGGTACTTCAACTTGTAAAATGGGTTTAGGAATGACATTATGAATGGAACTTGTTCTGAAAAGATATAATAAAGCCATCAAAAGTATTAAAAAAATGGAGAGGGGACTCTTTGGGGGGGGCCGGGGAGGGTGTTTGGGGGACCCTTGGGGGTCGGTTGGCCCTTTGGGAGCCCGGGGGACCTTTGAGAACCAGGGGAGGGCCTTTGGGGGTCTGAGGAGGGCGTTTGGGGGATAACATTTCGAAATTTTTACTTTTTAGTTTCCTTTTTGCGGCGCATCCCTGCGGCGCATCATGCGGCGCTTTCCTGGCCCGCGGCGCATCCCTGCGGTGCTTCTCGGGCCCGCGGCGCTTCTCGGGCCCGGGGGGACCTTTGAGGACCGGGGGAGGGCCTTTGGGGCACAGGGAGGGCCTTTGGGGTCTGGGGGGCACTTGAGGGCCGATTGGTCCTTTGGGAGCCCGGTGGACCTTTGGGGACCGGGTGAGGACCTCTGGGGTCCGGGGGGCTCTTTGGGGGGTCCGGGGGCCCTTTGAGGACCATGGGAGGGCCTTTGGGTGCGCCGGTGGTCCTTTGGGAGCCTGGTGGACCTTTGGGGCACATGGAGGGCAGTTGAGGGCTTGGGGGACATTTGGGGACCGGTGGAGGGCCTTTGGGATCAAGTTGGTCCTTCGGGAGCTCGATGGGCCTTTGGGGGGCCCGGGGATGGCCTTTGGGGGTCTGGGTGTGCCTTTGGGGGCTCCGGTGGCCCTTTGAGAGCTTGGGGGGCCTTTGGGGACCGGGGGGCTTCCTTCGGGGCACAGGGAGGGCAGTTGAGGGCCTGGGGGACATTTGGGGACCGGTGGAGGGCCTTTGGGATCCCGTTGGTCCTTCGGGAGCTCGATGTGCCTTTGGGGGACCCGGGGATGGTCTTTGGGGGTCTGGGTGGGCCTTTGGGGGCTCCGGTGGCCCTTTGAGAGCTTGGGGGGCCTTTGAGGACCGGGGGCTTCCTTCGGGGTTGGGTGGGGTATGAGAAGCCTTTGGGGTTGGGGTAGAGCAATCGGGGCCCTTTGGGTTGGGGTAGAGTAATCGGGGCCCTTTGGGAGCCCTGGGAGCCCGGGGAGGGCCTTTGGGGACCGGGGGAGGGCCTTTGGGGACCGGGGGAGGGCTTTTGGGGTTCTGGTGGACCTTTGGGGACCGGGGAGGGCTTTTGGGGGTCTGGTGGACCTTTGGGGACCGGGGAGGACCTTTGGGGCTCGGGTATGGCCTTTTTAGGGTCTGGGGCCCTTTGGGTGCCTGGGGACCTTTGGGGACTGGGTGAGGGTCTTTGGGGGTCCGGGGGGGGGGGGTCCTTTGGAAGCCCAGAGAACCTTTGAGGACCGCTGGCTTCCTTCGGGGTTGTGGTAGGGGGATCGGAACCTTTGGGGTTGGGGTAGAGGACCTCACAACACTGTCCAATTGAAACTTGTGTATTATAACGACCACACTCAAATTCTCTTCCAAAATCTCTTCTAAAATCATATTTTATAATGTCTCTAGCTGTTTCGCCGAAATAATTCCATAAAATAGCTAAAACGGTTTCGCCAAAATTATCCCTAAACGGAATTTCAGCATGTTCCATTTGTTTGGCATCCCTGCGCTGGCTTATTTCAAATTATTTGGAAACCTTTTCGCACGCTAAGATCAAAACGTCTGCTCGGAAACGATTCTCTTGTTAGAAACAACAAATTAATTTCCCTTTCGTGAATCAATTCTCTTTAGAACAACAAATTAATTCCCCTTTCGTGTCAATCAATCAATCATGACATCATGTGTGATCTGACTGTTTCTCGGAAACATTTCTGTTCGAAACCCAAAGACATTAATTAACTTGACGTCATCTGTCAGACATTAATTAACTGTTTCCGGGAACTCGTAACATTTGGCTTGGAAACAACAATAACAAATACTGTTTCCCGGAAACTCGTAACATCTGGCTTGAACAGGAAGGAAGTGTCATTAACTGTTTCCGGGAACCTCATAACATCTGGCTCGAATAACAATAACAAATACTATTTCTGGATCATAACATCTGCCTCGAGCGTGTACTTACAACAACAACATTGACCCCATTAACCACGTGTTCTCTCTAATGACTCTGTTCAAAACAACATTGACCTTGGCATTTTGCCTCGGAAACAATAACAACATTGACCTTCGCTGAGGGCGTGCCAAAAACACACCTGGAGAAAGAGGTCATTGACCGATTACGCAATCGTTCTCCCTAGGGAGGCTATGCCCATATATGGTGTGCTGATCGGAGTAGCACCCCCATCTCTACTTATGCAATAATACAGTGCATTTTAAAATTTTTTGCTTCTTTTCAGCTTATTACCATAGAATGTCTTTCAGCGATTTCCGGCTAATTTTTTTTCTACGAATTCAAATTGAACAAAGTGCTATCGAAAGAGCCCGAAGAAATTAGCCAGGCGTTTGGCAAGGATAGTATTAGTGATCACACTGTTCGGCATTTTTTTGCAAAATTTTATTCAAGAGATATTATTCTCGAAGAGATGAGCCCCAAAGTGATGGACATAGAGTAGTTTAGGACAAAGATTTGAGGACCCTGGTCGAGAATAGCCACTCACAAGCGATGCATGGGAATACGAAAAAACTGGGTCTCAGCTCCCGCGTTGTTTTGATTGCAAAAACATTTTTGAAATGTCAAAAAGCTAGAAAAGTGAGTACCCCACGATTTGAACGATGGACTAAAATTGTCACGTTTCTAGGTCTGTTTTTCATTGCTTTTCCACAACCAAAACGATATTTTGTGGATCGGATCGTCACGTGTGATCAAAAGTGGGTCCTCTACGACAAAAGGAAATGTTCAGGACAGTGGTTGGACACTGATAAGCGACCCAGGCATTTCCCAAAAGCGAAAATCCAAGAAAAAAGGAAAAAGGTTAATGTGTGGTGGCCAGCAGCTGGTGTGATCAGCTCTAACTTTCCGCAACCAGGCCAAACCATTATGTCAGAGTTCTATTATGAGGAAATCAACAAAATATACCGAAAATTACATAAGCGGCAGCTACTCGTCCACTGTAGAGGTCTGATCGTGCTCCACGCACCCGTCCACACGTTTTATGAAATATCGTCCAAAAATTAAACGAATTGAGTGTCGAAGCTCGCCATACTCCTCAGAACTTTCGTCAACCGACTACAATGTTTTCAAGTACTTCGCTAACTTTCTCACGGGTAGAACCTTCGTCAATCCGAACGAGACAAAAAAGGCCCTCGTCAACTTTTATCAAATCCTCAACACCCAATTTTTATGCACTGGGAATTAATCGACTAGCGTTACGCCTGCAAAAGTGCAGCGAATCGAATGGCTTTTATTTCGGTTAAATTGAATAAGTAATCGGTAAGATTTGCAGTTTGAAGAAGCTTTCTAAAATCAGACAAAACTTTTGAAACAACCTAATATTTTACAGTATTAATTAAAAAAACTTTTTCCAAAAAAGAATTTTTTCAAAGAAAAGAAAAGAACTCCATTAAACAAAAAATGGGCAAAAATAAATAAAGAATCTACCAAGCGTGAAACTACCACAAATCAGCATTGATAAATAAATTAAACCCAAAACGAAGAGAAATCATAGGCAGCACAATAGCGCTGAGCGCTGCCTAAGTAAAGAAAGATGTTGGCACAATATATATATATATATATATATATATAATATATATATATATATATATATATATATATATATATATATATATATATATATATATATATATATATATATATATAATATATATATATATATATATATATATATATATATATATATATATATATATATATTATATATATATATATATATATATATATATATAATATATATATATATATATATATATATATATTATATATATATATATATATATATATATATATATATATATATTATATATATATTATATATATATATATATTATATATATATATATATATATATATATATATATATACTGGTCTTAGACCAGGGCATTTCGTATCGAAGGAGTTATCGTAGAAACTTCGAAAAAGGGCTCATTCGATTGGAAATTGGAGTGGCTAGTGCCCTTTTTAATAGTCAAAAGTGATTGGAGGGCAACTGGCTCCCCCCAGCCCATCATTCCCGCAAACACATCCAATCAAAATTTTTAGATAGCCATTTTGTTCAGCGTAGTTGATTTCCTGATAGAAAATATGTTTTTGAGGAGGTCACTCCCCCACAACCCTCAGGGTAAGGGATTTAAGTTATGCCCTGGGAGCATATAAGAACATTGTTGACACAATGTATTACTTATTATTTTTTTCCTTTAGACCAGGGCACTTCGTATCGAAGAAGTTGTCGTAGAAACTTCGAAAAGGGCTCATTCAATTGGAAATTGGAGTGGCTTGTGCCATTTTTAAAAGTCGAAAGTGATTGGAAGGCAACTAACACCCCTTCCACGCCCAACATTTCCCCAAACACATCCAATCAAAATTTTGAGTCAGCCATTTTGTTCAGCGTAGTTGATTTCCAGATAGAAATTATGTTTTTGAGGAAGACACTCTCCCACAGCCCTCAGGGCAAGGGTTGTAAGTTATGCCCTGGGGCATATAAGGTTTTATAGAAAGCGTTGTCGTAGAAACTTTAAAAAAGGCTCATTCAATTGGAAATTCAAAGGGCTAGTGCCCTTTTTAATAATCGAAAGTGATTGGAGGGCAACTATCCCCCCTCTCATGCCCACCTTTTCCCCAAACACATACAATCAAAATTTTAAGATAGCCATTTTGTTCAACGTAATTGAAAGTTCTGAAATTTAGATCTTTGAGGATGACAAACCCCCACAGCCATCAGGACAAGGGTTGTAAGTTATGCCCTGGGGGCATATACGGATTTTATAGAACGCGTTATCGTAAAAAATTCAAAAAGGGCTCATTCGATTGGAAATTGAAATGGCTAGTGCCCTCTTAAGTAGTCGGAAGTGATTGGAAGGCAACTAACACCCCTTCCACGCCCACCATTTCCCCGAACTCATCCAATCAAAATTTTGAGATAGCATTTTTGTTCCGCGCAGTTTAAAGTTCAGGAAATTAAACCTTTGAGAAAGGCACTCCCCCCACAGTTTTCAGGGCAAGGATTATACGTTATGGCCTGGGGGCATGAAATCTTTGTCATAAAAACTTGAAAAAGGGCTCATTCGATTGAAAATTTAAAGGTCTAGTGCCCTTTTTAATAGTCGAAAGTGATTTGAGGCAACTAACCCCCCTCTAACGCTCTTTTCATTGAGAAAATTCAGAATAGAACTTGAACTTTTCTTCACTTCATTGAGAAATTTTAAAATTGAACTAGAACTTTTTATCTTCCGGGAAAATATTCACAACTATGATATAGCTTTTTCTATTCACTACGGAAAAATTTAGAATGGAACTTTAAATTTCTTTATGTCTTTGGTGAACTTAAATCTGAAGTGGAAGATTTTTATTTTCTCTGGAGAAATTAGAATTAAACTGTGTTCTTTGGTAAAATTCAGAAGATAACTTGAACTTTTCTATCTTCTGTGAAAAATTTGGAACAGTATTTTAAATTTTTTCATCCCTTTGAGAAAAATCTGAACCGAAGAGGAAAATTTTTATATTATTTGGAAAAATAGAATTGATTAATAACTAATTTCTTTTTCATTGAGAAAATTCAGAAGAGAACTTGAACTTTTCTTCACTTCGTTGAGAAAATTAAAAATTGAACTAGAACTTTTTATCTTCCGGGAAAATCTTCACAACTATGATATAGCTTTTTCTATCTACTACGGAAAATTTAGAATTTGTAAAATTGGTTTAAGAACGATATTAAGAAAAGAACTTATTCTGAAAAGATATAATAAAGCCTTTTGAAAAGTATTGCTTGATGTTGGGGTGTGCAAAAAAGTCGTAAAGTAAAGTTGTGGTGAAAAAGATAAGTACTTCAACTTGTAAAATTGGTTTAGGAAGGACACTAAAAAAAGAACTTGTTCTGAAAAGATATAAAAAGCCTTTCGGAAAGTATTGCTTGATGTTGGGGTGTGCAAAAAAGTCATAAAGTAAAGTTGTGGGGAAAAGATAAGTACTTCAACTTGTAAAATGGGTTTAGGAAGGACATTACGTGAAGAACTTGTTCTGAAAAGATATAATAAAGCCTTTTGAAAAGTATTGCTTTATCTTGGGGTATTCAAAAAGCCTTAAAGTAAAGTTGTGGGGAAAAAGATGAGCACTTCAACTTGTAAAATTGGTTTAGGAAGGACATTACGTAAAGAACTTGTTCTGAAGAGATATAATAAGCCTTTTCAAAAGTATTGCTTGATGTTGGGGTATGCAAAAAGTCGTAAAATAAAGTTGTGGTGAAAAAGATAAATACTTCAACTTGTAAAATTGGTTTAGGAAGGACATTAAGAAAAGAACTTGTCCTGAAATGCCTTTGAAAAGTATTGCTTGATGTTGGGGTGTGCAAAAAAGTCGTAAAGTAAAGTTGTGGGGAAAAGGATGGGTACTTCAACTTGTAACATGGGTTTAGGAGGGACATTAAGAAAAGAACTTGTTCTTAAATGCCTTTTGAAAAGTATTGCTTGGTGTTGGAAGGACATTACGTAAAGAACTTGTTCTGAAGAGATATAATAAGCCTTTTCAAAAGTATTGCTTGATGTTGGGGTATGCAAAAAGTCGTAAAATAAAGTTGTGGTGAAAAAGATAAATACTTCAACTTGTAAAATTGGTTTAGGAAGGACATTAAGAAAAGAACTTGTTCTGAAATGCCTTTGAAAAGTATGGCTTGATGTTGGGGTGTGCAAAAAAGTCGTAAAGTAAAGTTGTGGGGAAAAGGATGGGTACTTCAACTTGTAACATGGGTTTAGGAGGGACATTAAGAAAAGAACTTGTTCTTAAATGCCTTTTGAAAAGTATTGCTTGGTGTTGGGGCATTCAAAGAGCTGTAAAGTAAAGTTGTGGGTGAAAAGGATGGGTACTTCAACTTGTAAAATGGGTTTAGGAGTGACATTAAGAAAGGAACTTGTTCTGAAAAGATATAATAAAGCCTTTTGAAATGTGGGGGCCCTTCTGTGTCTCAAGTGCACAAAAAAAAGTATTAAAAAATGGGGAGGGGGGGCTCTTTGGGGGCCCGGGGGACCGGGTGGGCCTTTGGGGGCCCGGGGGGCATTTGGGAGCCCGGGGGCCTTTGGCAGCTCGGGGGCCCGGGTGCCTTTGGAGCCCGGGGGGCCTTTGGGGGCCCGGGCAGCCTTTGGGGCCCGGGGGGCCCTTTGGGGTTGGGGTAGGGGACCTCACAACACTGTTCAAATGGAACTTGTGTATTATAACGACCATATAGTTTCACCCCAAATCATCTTCTAAATCATTTTCTAAAATCATCTTCTAAAATGTCTCAAACGGTTTCGCCTAAATCATCTTCTAAAATGTCTCAAACGGTTTCGCCCAAATAATCCCCTAAAATGTTTCAAACAGTTTAGCCCAAATAATCCATAAACGTAATTTCTGCGTGTTCCTTTTGTTTTGGTATCACTGCGCTGTTACATTTGAAATTCCCAGGAAAAAATTCCCGCGTTAATCTCTTCATCTCTAAGGTGTTCTTTGTTACTCTATTAAGGCTTCGATAGAATATTAATTTATCGCTAAGCCTGAAGACCAGAGAAGCCATATTTAAAAATAGAATATCAATTTATCCGGATCAATAATTCCCCTCGATTATGCAAATCAATTTCTCAGAAATTTAGTTCCCCTCTTGTGGATCAATACATTGTCTATGTGGTTAGGCACATGCGCACTCAATTATAGATGGCAGCAGTGGTGTGGGACGGGAGTTATTGATAGCTCCCTACCCAGGGCATAACTTAAAACCTTGCCCTGAGGGTTGTGGGGAGTGTCCTCCTCAAAACATAATTTCTATCTGGAAATCAACTACGCTGAACAAAATGGTTATCTCAAAATTCTGATTGGATGTTGTTGGGGAAATGGTGGGCGTGGAAGGGGTGTTAGTTGCCTTCCAATCACTTTCGACTATTAAATAGGGCACTAGCCGCTCCAATTTCCAATCGAATGAGCCCTTTTCCAAGTTTCTACGACAACTCCTTCGATACAAAGTGCCGTATGGAAGAAGAAGAAAATAAATAATACATTTTGCCAATATCGTTCTTTACTTAGGCAGCGCTATTGCGCTGCCTATGATGGAGAACAATTTGCCTTCGAATTATTTGGCCAATAAACATGTAAAAGCTGAGAAAATATCACCTTTGAGTGGAAATGGAAAAACAGTAATCTAAAATAAAAACATGTTTTTAGGAGATTTCAATCATATTGTCCAATAAAGGCAAAACTAAAACACCTTTCCAATGCAAAAACAAACTGACCTCACCTTGATTTCAATTAATTACAGCATAATTTTATTTAATTACAACAACCTCCATAGCCGTTAAGTGTTGAAACCAAAAAATAAATCTAGAACAGATTGACGCTTTCAAGCATGCATAAAAAAAGAAAATGAGTAGCGATTGTACACGACGCAGTCAACAGTTCAATTCATAGTTTGCAAATTGTTCTCGGTTTAGGCGTGTTCCCTACAAAACTTTCCTAAGTCCAGGATCTCCAGTTCAGGAGATAGCCTTGTGTGTGTGTGTGGGGGGGGGGGGGGGGGGGGGGGTACCCTCAGATTACATTCATATCCAAAGGTTATATTTATATACTTAACTGTAAAAGGGGGAGACGTGGTGGGCATCTCTAAAAAAAAATATTTAAAAGGAAAGTTTTATCTACAATCAAAATCAAGTTTTTTATTCAGTCACCTTGTTACGGACCAAGTGAGAAGGGGATTGTTTACTTTAATTTCCTTTTCAGATTTGTGTATTTTTCGTTTTGCACCGACAACAGCTGAGCAGTGTTCTTGGATGAAATACTTCCATTTCCCTTTTTTTCGCTGGCTATAAACCACCTCGTTTTCATATAGTTTCTTGTATTGGGATAAAAAAAAAGAATAGTATATTGAACACACATGGCTCTTTACTCAGGCAGCGCCCGATTCTGATCCTATTTCAAACAGTCGAAATTTTACAACGAGATCATCAGGGATGCAACAAGAATGCTGGAATTGTTTGTGGCTATCCTTGCTGCCTTTAATGTATGCTTCCACTTCGGTATACTTCTGATCAATGTCCAGAAGTCTTTAGAAGCAGAAGGGGCTTATTCTAAAGGACCAGAAGGGGCTTATTCTAAAGGACGTCTTATGTAAACGTCTTTTCATTCAAGAGCAAACTCATTAAAGGAAACTTTACATTTGAATGCGCTTTGAAACCAACGACAAGGAGCATATTCATGGAATAAAAAACAAATTACGACTACAGCAAAGTTTTGGTGTGCCTTTGGAAGACATTTCCAATTACACCAAATGAAACCAGGTGCCATTTTTTCACTAAAGCAATTTGAGCGGAAAAAGATATTATATAAGAAAAAAAAACAAGAGGTTGTAGCACAGAAAATAAGGAAATAAAAAGATTGCTTAATATTCATGCTTGAGCAAAAACGACGCAGTAAAGTAACTATGGATGCAAAAGAAAAAAACAAAACAATTTTGGGGAAAATTACAACATTTAAAATCGTACTGATATTTGGAAATGGATTACAAACAAAAGTAAGAAAGTATTCACTACAGCTATATCAATAAAGGGAAGGGATGTGGGAGGACTTCAAGAGTGTTCTAGAAGTCGCAAGAAAATAGAGCTGTAAATGAAATCCTAGCGATAACCACTATACTCTTACCAAGTCTTTTGAAGCACTTCTTGTCAGCATCACTACGAGACTGATCCAAACCCGTCAGTTTCAACTGTTTTCTTATTTGGCTTATCTTTAGACTATAATTATGAAGAACACATCCTAAACTCTTCCATAACATCCCTTCTAGACATCAACTTTACCAACAAAAGTTCCTAATGAATCTTAGTGCTTCTATACTTTACTTAACCATTTTTTTTTGTATTTACGCAATTGGGTAAATATATTTTACTACACACTTTACTTTACTTACTTACCCAAGGTATACTTTACTTACCCTATTGGCATAAAAAAAAACCCTGCCTGCTTCTTCTATTACCGCTCAAATCTATCAAACCATGAAAAAAAAATCAAATGAATTTACTGAAAAAAATGTGCTTGTAAGTTTAATATATATATATATGCTGATATTTATTCCTAAAATCTTAATTAATTTTTGATTTCTTAAAGTTATAAAAGTGAAAACATTTAAAAGAATATTTTCAGTAAAGTACAAATTATATTCTGGCTTTTAGAAAGCATAGGGTTTGGAACCCTACTCAGATTAATTTCTGCTCGTTTTGAGTTTGACTTATTTTAATTTATGTTTGTTTTGGGTTTCATTTATTTATTGATACTGATTTGTGGTAGTTGTATGCTTGGTAGATTATTTGACTCTATTTTTGTTCATTTTTGGTTTAATAGAGTTCTTTACTTTTTTTTGAAAAACTTATTTTGTGCAAAGCTTTTTTTTATTAATTTTCTGTTCGTTTTATATTGACATAGTCTTTTTTAGGGAGAAAGACTGAGCCTCTTCTGAAGTTAAACAACCATCCCTTCCATAAAAACCTTTAATAATCCCTGGGCATAACTTACAACCCTTGCCCCTAATCTCTGGAGTTTGTTTCAACCCCAAAAGCCTTGTTATATGATATTTAGACTATTTTGAATAGAATGGCTATCTCAAAATTTCTATTAGACGCATTTCGGGACAATAGGACGTGTGTGTAGGGAGGAGAGGGTAGATGCCCTCTGATCACTTTGACTCTTAAAAAGAGCACTAGAAGGTCTGACTACCAATCCAATGAGCCACCTTTGAAGTCTATATGACCACACTTTCTATAAAAAAAAAACCTATATGTCCCCAGGGCATAACTTATGACCCTTGCCCTGAGGGTTGGGGGGATTTGTTATCCTCAAAGACATAATTTCCAGACCTTTCTGATAGGCTTAACAAAATGGCTATATCAAAATTTTGATTGGAAGTGTTTGGGGAAATGATAGGCGTGGAGGGAGACATTTGCCCTCTGATCACTTTCGACTAATAAAAAAGGCATTATTCCTCTCAATTTCCAATCGAATGAGCCCTTTTTGAAGCTTCTACGACAAAACTTTCTATAAAAACGTTATATGCACCAACGGCATAAATTACGACCCTTGTCCTGAGGGCTATGGGGGGAGGGTTGTCATCGTCAAAGACATAATTTCCAGACCTTAAAACTACGTTGAACAAAATATCTATATCAAAATGTTGATCGGAAATGTTTGGGGAAATTATGGGCGTGGGGGGGGGGCGATTCTCCCTCTGATTACTTTTTACCATTAGAAAGAACAATAGCCCTCTCAATTTCCAATCGAAAGAGCCCTTTTTGATGTTTTTACGACAACACTTTCTATACGGCATTATATGCCCCAGAGCATAACTTACAACCTCAGCCCTGAGGGCTGTGGGTGGTTGTCATACTCAAAAACATAATTTCCGGACCCTTCAACTACGTTCAACAAAATTGCTATATCAAAACGTTGATTGGAAGTGTTTGGGGAAATGATGGGTATGGGGGTGGGGGCATTCGCCCTTCGATAGCTTTTGACTATTAATAAGGGCACTAGCCCTCTCAATTCCCAATTGAATGAGTTCCTTTTGAACTTTCTACAACAACGCTGGCAAAGACCTATTTTTCCAGAACTTTCAACTACGTTGAACAAAACGTCTATCTCAAAACTTTGATTGAATGTGTTTGGGTAAATGGTGGGCGTGAGAGGGGCGTTAGTTGCCCTCCAATCACTTTCGACTATTAAATAGGGCACTAGTGCTTTCAATTTCCAATCAAATGAGCCATTTTTGAAGTTTCTACGACAACGCTTTCTATAAAACCTTATATGACCCCAGAGCATAACTTACAACCCTTGCGCTGAGGGCTGGGGGGGGGGTTGTCATCCTCAAAGACATAATTTCCGGACTTTTCAACTACATTGAACAAAATGGCTATCTCAAAATTTTTATTGGATGTTTTTGGGGAAATGGTGGGTGTGGGAGGTGTGTTAATTTTCCTCCAATCACTTTTGACTATTAAAAAGGGCACTAGTCCTTCGAAGTTTCTATGACAACGCTCTTTATAAAAACTTTAAATGCCCCCAGGACATAACTTACAACCCTTACCCTGAGGGGTGGGGTGGAGTATCATCCTCAAAGACATAATATCCGGAACTTTCAACTACGTTGAAAAAAATGGCTATCTCAAAATTTTGATTGGATGGGTTTGGGGAAAACGTGGGGGTGAGAGGGGGTTAGTTGCCCTCCAACCAGTTTCGACTAGCCTATTAAAAAGGGCAACATCCCTTTCACTTTCCAATTAAATGAGCCTTTTTTGAAGTTTCTACGACAACATTTTCTATAAAAAAAAAACCTTATATACCCCCAGGGCATACCTTACAACCATTGCCTTGAATGCTGTAGGGGGGGGGGGGGGGCGGGGGTTGTTATCCAAAAAAAATATTTTCCAGAACTTACATCGACGTTGAACAAAATGGCTATCTCAAAATCTGATTGGATGGGCTTGGGGAAATGGTGGGCGTAAGAAGGGGGTTAGTTGCCCTCCAATCACTTTCGACTATTGAAAAGGGCACTAGCCCTTTCAATATCTAATCGAAGGAGCCCTTTTTGAAGTCTCTACGAAAAAACTTTGTATAAAAACCCTATATGCCCCCAGGGCATAACTTACAACCCTTGCCCTGAGGGGTTTGGGGGTTTGTCAACCTCAAAATCATAATTTCCAGAACCTTCTCTTATGTAAAAGAAAATGCTTATCTCAAAATTTTGATTGGATGGGCTTGGGGAAATGGTGGGCGTAAGAAGGGGGTTAGTTGCCCTCCAATCACTTTCGACTATTGAAAAGGGCACTAGCCCTTTCAATTTCCAATCAAATGAGCTTTTTTTGAAGTTTCTACGACAACACTTTCTGTAAAAAAAAACTTATATGTCCCCAGGGTATAACTTACAACCCTTGCCCTGAGGGGGTTATCATCCTAAGAGACTTAATTTCCAGAACTTTTAACTACGTCGAACAAAAAGAGAAACTCAAAATTTTGATTGCATATGTTTGGAGAAATGGTAGGCGTGAGAGGGAGGATAGTTGCCCTCCAATTACTTTCAACTATTAAAAAGGGCACTAGGCCTTTCAATTTTGAATCAAATAAGCCCTTTTTAAAGTTTTACGACAACGCTTTCAATAAAAACCGTATATGCCCCAGGGCATACCTTACAAACCTTGCCCTGAGGGCTGTAGGGGGAGTTTCATCTTCAAAGACATAATTTCCGGATCTTTCAACTACGTTGAAAAAATGGCTATCTAAAAATTTGGATTGGATGTGTTTGGGAAAATGGTGGGTATAAGAGGACGGTTAGTTGCCCTCCAATCACTTTCGACTATTAAAAATCCCACTAACCCTTTCAATTTCCAATTGAATGAGTCCTTTTTGAAGTTTCTATGAAAACACTTTCAACAAAAACCTTATATCCCTCCAGGGCATAACTTACAGCCCTTGCCCTGAGGAATTTGAGGTGGTTGTCATCCTCAAAGACCTAATTTCCAGAACTTTCAGCTATGTTGAACAAAATGGCTATCTCAAATTTTGATTGTATATATTTGGGGAAATGGTGGGTGTGAGTGGAGGGGGGGGGGGGTAGTTGGGCTCCAATCAATTTCAACTATTAAAAAAGGGCACTAACCCTTTGAATTTCCAATCGAATGAGCCCTTTTTCAAGTTTCTACTACAAAGCTTTCAATAAAAACCTTATATGCCCCCAGGGCATAACTTATAACCCTTGCCCTGAAGACTGTGGGGGGGGGAGTGTCTTGCTCAAAGATATAATTTCAAGAACTCTCAACTGCGTTGAACAAAATGGCTATCTCAAAATTTGGATTGGATGTGTCTGGGGAAATGGTGGGCGTGAAGGGGTGTTAGGTTCCTTCCAATCACTTTCGACTATTAAAAAGGGCACTAGCCTGAAAAAAATGGCTATCTCAAAATTTGGGTTGGATGTGTTTGGGGAAAATGTGGGCGTGAGAGGGGGGTTAGTTGCCCTCCAATCACTTTCGACTATTAAAAAGGGCACTAGCCCTTTGAATTTCCAATCAAATGAGCCTTTTTAGAAGTTTCTACAACAAAGCTTTCTGTAAAAACCTTATATGCCCCCAGGGCATAGCTTAGAACCCTTGCCCAGAGGGCTGTGGGGGAGTTTCCTCCTCAAAAACAGAATTTCTATCTAGAAATCAACTGCGATGAACAAAATGGCTACCTCAAAATTCTGATTGGATGTGTTTGGGGAAATGGTGGGCGTGGAAGGGGTGTTAGTTGCCTTCTAATCAGTTTCGACTATTAAAAGGGGCATTAGCCATTCCAATTTCTAATCGAATAAGCCGTTTTTGAAGTTTCTACGACAACTCCTTCGATACGAAGTGCCCTGGTATGGAAAAAAAGAAGAAAAAAATTAAATAAATAATACATTGCGGCAACATCGTTCTTTACTTAGGCAGCGCTATTGCGCCGCCTATGATCATGAGTAAGATCAAGAGGAAACTTTGTGAATAAAAACCAGCCTTATCCATTGTCTATATTCAGCTTTAAGGAAATACACAAAGACCCGCTACTAAATGATTTATCAAGCTGTACAACAAACTATACAGTGAGACTTCATATTATCTTTGCCATGTGACAATGCTAACTTGGGAAGATAGGCTTCAATCTACCAGTGAGGTATTGCTTCCATAGACCAATAGGTTCGAATGCCACAATAGGGCATTCTAAGAAATCAGCAACACCTCTCTGGGAAAAACAAATCAAAGTAGTTCTCTCCTTTCCATTAAGAACTATATTTAAAGAGCCCTTTACTTCCCATTCAAATCAAGAATCGCCTTCAAAAACCATCTCAACAAGAAATGGAACAACAAAATTATACCATAGAACGTGCTTGTACCATATTACTCTACTTCATAATAGCACTATATACCAGAAGCAAGATCACAATCAAAAAGGAGGAACTATAGATCTTAAAAGAAACAAATTTGTTTCCAGTAAAAAGGAATTACTGAAGACATCACGGCTGTGTAAAGAACAGACTCTATGTACACTCGGCTATTAGCCGACAGAGCCAAGGGGATCATGCTAATTCATACATTCTTCGCACACTTGGTTAACACTGAAGTTTCATTTTAATGTTCACCCTCGGTCCCTTGGTACTATAAACATGGTCCTGCATTTATAGCCCAACTTTGAAAAGCAAAATAATTCCAAATACCTTGACAATCAATATCTTTCTGATAAGTTTCTTCAGCCCAATTGCCTATTCTTGTACAGCTTGTAGTAACCTGTGCTTCCTGCCAAGGATCAAGTCTAGTAGGTCCCTGCAACAAGAAAAGATAATTTTTAAATTTTAAAATCAAAAGGTTTTCTTTGGTTACAATCATATCAGAGAGACTGATTTAGTTATTCTTTCTAAGGGGAAGGGGAGGGTTGTAGATTGGTTGAAGAGGGTTGAAGATTGAAGATTGGTGCAGCAAGGCCAGAGAAAATCGTAATTTTACATAAGTTTAAGGAGGTGTTTTTATTTCTGGGATGCAGTTTATGGAGGTTGTCTCTTTTCCATGAATTGCGTCACAATATTGACTAAAATCACACCATCTAATTCGTCACTTCTAACAATCATGGAACGGAGGTTGGAACACTTTATTTTAAAAAAATTCTTGAAATAGCAAAATACCAAATTTACTGAAAAAATGTAAATGTTTTTACTTTCATAAATTTAATAAATCAAATAGTATTAACCTTTTGATTACTAAATATCAGTATATGTATATTAAACTGACAATACACATTCATTTGTATTTTTTCAGTAAAGTGCAAATTTTGTTCTGGCCTTGGGAAGGCAGAGGGGTTTTGCGCCCAAGTTATGTTAATTTCTGCTTGTTTTGAGTTTGACTCGGTTATGTATTGTAATTTCTGTTCGTTTTGGCTTTCATTTATTTATCGATGCTGATTTGTGGAAGTTTCAAGCTAGGTAGATGATTTGATTTTATTTTTGCTCATTTTTTGTTTAATGGAGTTCTTTACTTTTCTTTGAAAAACTTATTTCTTATTTTGTGGAAAAAGTTTTTTTAATTAATTTCTGTTCGTTTTATATTGACATAGTCTTTTCAGGGAAAAAGAAAATAACACTTTAAATATTTTCGTTTTTTAAGACTTTATAGTTTGGCCTTCTATTTGTATGCTGGAGAAAAATTTTCCGCAATTTTTAACAACATTAAAAATCTGGACACAAATAGTACTCTTTAATTTAGTTCCATACCTCCTCTAGTTGACCTGAAATGGAAAACTTAATACCATTCATAAAAAAATCTGTTTACTTTCTTTGATAGCATGGAAACACTTTCGCTATTTTTATTTGGTTAAATTTTAAGACCAGAAGTAGCCCCGAAAGTTTGAACATATTACCCTCAGTCGTTCTTGGGATATTGCTGAGATGTCTTATTTGGAATTAGCAATATCACAGTGCAATTTTGATTTAATCTTAAGCCAACATTAAGTTTTTAAACATAACGGGCAAATGGGAAGGTGGGCGTGGGAGGATCGGAGTGGAAGGAGGATTAGTTGCCGTCCAATCACTTTCGACTATTAAAAAGGGCACTAGCCCTTTGAATCTCCAATCTAATGAGCTTTTTTTGAAGTTTCTAAGACAACGCCTTCTATAAAAACCTTATATGCCCCCAGGGCATAACTTAAAACCCTTGCCCTGAGGGTTGTGGGGGAGTGTCCTCCTCAAAAACATATTTTCTATCCGGAAATCAACTATGTTGAACAAAATGGCTATCTCAAAATTGTGATTGGATGTGTTTGGGGGAATGATGGGCGTGGGGAGGGGCTAGTGGCCCTACAATCACTTTCGACTATTAAAAAGGGCACTATGCCTTTGAATCTCCAATCGAATGAACCTTTTTGAAGTTTCTAAGACAACGCCTTCTATAAAAACCTTATATGCCCCCAGGGCATAACTTAAAACCCTTGCCCTGAGGGTTGTGGGGGAGTGTCCTCCTCAAAAACATATTTTCTATCTGGAAATCAACTATGCTGAACAAAATGGTTATCTCAAAATTCTAATTGGATGTGTTTGGGGGAATAATGAGCGCGGGGGGGGCTAGTTGCCCTCCAATCACTCTCGACTATTAAAAAGGGCACTAACCCTTTGAATTTCCAATCGATTGAGCCTGTTTTGAAGTTTCAACGCTAACGCCTTCTATAAAAACCATATATGCCCCCAAGGCATAACTTAAAACCCTTGTCCTGAGGGTTGTGGGGGAGTGTCCTCCTCAAAAACATATTTTCTATCCGGAAATCAACTAGCCAATGCTGAACAAAATGGCTATCTCAAAATTTTGATTAAATGTGTTTGGGGGAATGATGGCCGTGGGGGGGGGCTAGTTGCCCTCCAATAACTTTCGACTATTAAAAAGGGCACTAGTCCTTTGAATTTCCAATCGAAAGAGCCTGTTTTGAAGTTTCTACGACAACGGCTTCTATAAAAACCTTATATGCCCCCAGGGCATAACTTAAAACATATTTCTATCTGGAAATCAACTATTCTGAACAAAATAGCTATCTAAAAATTTTGATTGGATGTCTTTGGGGGAATAATGGGCGTGTGGGGGGCCTAGTTGCCCTCCAATCACTTTCGACTATTAAAAAGGGCACTAGCACTTTGAATTTCCAACCGAATGAGTCTGTTTTGAAGTTTCTATGACAACGCCTTCTATAAAAACCTTATATTCCCCCAGGGCATAACTTAAAACCCTTGCCCTGAGGGTTGTGGGGGAGTGTCCTCCTCAAAAACATATTTCTATCTGGAAATCAACTAGGCTGAACAAAATGGCTACCTCAAAATTTTGATTGGATGTGTTTGGGGGAATAATGGGCGTGTGGGGGGCTAGTTGCCCTCCAATCACTTTCGACTATTAAAAAGGGCACTAGACCTTTGAATTTCCAATCGAATGAGCCTGTTTTGAAGTTTCTACGACAACGCCTTCTATAAAAACCTTATATGCCCCCAGGGCATAACTTAAAACCCTTGCCCCAAGGGTTGTAGGGGAGTGTCCTCCTCCAAAACATATTTTCTATCTGGAAATCAACTATGCTGAACAAAATGGCTATCTCAAAATTTTAATTAGATGTGTTTGGGGGAATGATAGGCGTGGGGGGGGGGGATAGTTGCCCTCCAATCACTTTCGACTATTAAAAAGGGCACTAGCCCTTTGAATTTCCAATCGAATGAGCCTTTTTCGAAGTTTCCATGACAATGCCTCCTATAAAAACCTTATATACCCCCAGGGCATAACTTAAAACCCTTGCCCTGAGGGTTGTGGGGGAGTGTCCTCCTCAAAAACATATTTTCTATCCGGAAATCAACTAGCCTACGCTAAACAAAATGGCTATCCCAAAATTTTGATTGGATGTTTTTGGGGGAATGATGGGCGTGAAGGGGCTAGTTGCCCTCTAATCATTTTCGACTATTAAAACGGGCACTAGCCCTTTGAATTTCCAATCGAATGAGTCTTTCTTGAAGTTTCTACGACAACGCCTTCTACAAAAACATTATATGCCCCCAGGGCATAACTTAAAACCCTTGCCCTGAGGGTTGTGGGGGAGTGTCCTCCTCAAAAACATATTTTCTATCTGGAAATCAACTACGCTGAACAAAATGGCTATCTCAAAATTTTAATTGGATGTGTTTGGGGGAATGATGGGCATGGGGGGGGGGGAGGGGCTAGTTGCCCTCCAATAACTTTCGACTATTAAAAAGGGTACTAGCCCTTTGAATTTCCAATCGAATGAGCCTTTTTTGAAGTTTCTATGACAACACCTTCTATAAAAAACATTATATGCCCCCAGGGCATAACTTAAAACCCTTGCCTCGAGGGTTGTAGGGGAGTGTCCTCCTTAAAAACATATTTTCTATCTGGAAATCAACTACGCTGAACAAAATGGCTATCTCAAAATTTTAATTGGATGTGTTTGGGGGAATGATGGGTGTGGGGGGGGGCTAGTTGCCCTCCAGTCACTTTCGACTATTAACAAGTGCACTAGCCCTTTGAATTTCCAATTGAATGAGTCTTTTTTGAAGTTTCTACGACATCGCCTTCTATAAACACCTTATATGCCCCCAGGGCATAACTTAAAACCCTTGCCCTGAGAGTTGTGGGGGAATGTCCTCCTCAAAAACCTATTTTCTATCTGGAAATCAACTACGCTGAACAAATAGGCTATCTCAAAATTTTGATTGGATGTGTTTGTGGGAATGATGGGCGTAGGGGGGGCTAGTTGCCCTCTAATCACTTTTGACTATTAAAAAGGGCACTAGCCACTCCAATTTCCAATCGAATGAGCCCTTTTCGAAGTTTCTGCGACAACTCCTTTGATACAAAGTGCCCGGGTATGGAGAAAAAAAAACAAAAACACATTGTGCCCACTTCGTTCTTTACTTAGGCAGTGCTAGCGGGCTGCCTATGATCATGGAACGGAGGTTGGAACACTGTATCTTAAAAATATTCTAAAAATACCATAATTTTTTTAATTTCTAATGCCCTTCTTCTAGTAAACAAAGATAAATCATGTTACAACAAGTATGGTAGCTGTTTTTCGCAATTTCGTGGCACAAGCTGCAAATTCGACCTTATTGTGTCCAAACACTATTGGGTGAATGTTTTGAGTTAGTCAACAATTTCAAAACAGTTCAAAAATCTTACATAAATCTCTCAGTTGACAAGGACATAATGCTATACAGTAACACATTTCATCCCAAACATACTATATGTGCATAAAATAAGTGCTTGTATTGAACACGATTTTTTTTTATTGATTGATACCTCTATTTTCAACAATTGGCAAAATAAAAATCAATGAAATAAACATAGCCACTACTAGAAGGCGAAATAACCTGGCACAGTCACTCAATTAATTAACTGAATTCACAATCAAAAGACAACAAAGAAAAAAAAGCATAATAATCACAAGAAACCTGCTCTCACCCTAAATCTCCACTAAGGAGAAACCTTTCAACCTGGGATTTCAATATAGAAACCAATTCAGAACCTCAAAGCTGCCCGAGAGGCTACTCCAGAGGGCAACACTTATGTGACGTGACGAAACATATAAGCTGACCTCCCTGCATTTCCCTTTCAATATACTGGCTTATCGGCATTCCTAGTATAATACAAATGACAATCGAAATTAGTAGAAATATATCCACAAAATGTGCTGGTGCAACATCATTCAAACATTGGTATATACTAGTGTTCATAACTGGTGACCCCGTAGCTTACTAACATTCAGAATTTTAATCTGGCTATAACGAATGACTGAATCACTAAAATTAGTATATTCTCCCAATAGACCAATTGCTACATTTTGATTTGTCTGGATTCTCTATAATTAGCATGAAAATTACTTACACAAAGAGTACACCCATATACAATATAAGGATGGATAGTTGTACCATAAATAATCTATAACAAACAAACCAGGATGAAATTACGAAAACATCGAAATAAGCCTAGGCCTCTTGCTGCCTTGCATGGTATAATTTCAATGTGCTTCTTCCAATAATAGTACCACAAAAACAGAGTCGAAGAACATACCAGTACAACCACAAAGCAGTGTTTTATCAACAGACTAGTACAGCTAAAATTATATTGTTAGTTTTACACACATTAACACGTAGAAAACTGAGAATAGTAAATGTATTCAGGCACAGTAGGATATCTGCGAGCTATGAGAATGAGATCTTGAATATTCGCCTCTGCAACCATTATTGCCATGTCTTCTACAAATGCTAGAAGACTTTCAGCAGGGAAAAGTGGTCTAAAAACAGACCCTTGTGGTTCTCCACAGTTTACTTGGGATGCAACACTTGTAGCGTCATTAATCACAACCTGCACTGATCTTCCTTACAAATAGGATTAAAACCACTGAGAAAAACCATTTCTGATACCCTAATCACTAAGTCTACTACTACTACAAACGACTCATTTTAAGGTACAGATTGGAGGGACAGTTTTCTCAGTTCTGAAGTGCTTCTAACTGGCTTTACTCGGTTAGAAATTTCTTTGGGAAAAAAGGGGTGTGGAGGGGGGGCTAGTTGTTTAGAGGGTTTACACCCTTCCAGGAAGTTCGCATTTCCCTCAAATATTTCCTTACGATATCCCCTCACCCCATTCGGGGACGACCTGCTTTTCGTTAGGCCCTAGACGGCTGGTCGGCAAGGACAATCTTTGGCAATCTATCATCCTTCATCTGCAGAATTTGCCCTAGCCACCTCAACCTTTTTCTCATTATAGCCCCAAAAAGCGAAATTAAACCATATTTTCCATAGAGCTTATTGTTTGAAATACGGTCTGTTAGTCGGGTGCCCAAAACAATGGTTAGGCAGTTTCATAGGCAGCATAACAGCGCTGCCTAAGTAAGAAACAATGTTGGTACAAAGTTTTTTTTTATACCAGGGCACTTTGTATCAAAGGAGTTGTGATAAAAACTTCAAAAAGGGCTCATTCCATTGTAAACTGAAAGGCTAGTGCCTTTTTAATAGTCAAAAGTAATTGGAGGGCAACTAACCCCCTTCCCACACCCACCATTTCCCCAAACACATCCAATCAAAATTTTGAGATAGCCATTTTGTTCAACGTAGTTGAAAGGTCTGGAAATTATGTCTTTGAGGATGATAACCCCCCATAACCCTTAGGGCAAAGGTTGTGAGTTATGCCCCAGGGGCATATACAGTTTTTATAGAAAGCCTCGTCGTAGAAACTACAAAAAGGGCTCATTTGATTGGAAATTGAGGACTAGTGCCCTTTTCAATAGTCAAAAGTGATTGGAGGGCAACTAACCCCAATCCCACGCCCACCATTTCCCCAAACACATTCACTCAAAATTTTGAGATAGCCATTTTGTTCAACAGAGTTGAGAGGTCTGGAAATTATGTCTTTGAGGATGATAACCCCCCACAACCCTCAGGGCAAAGGCTGTAAGTTATGCCCTGGGGACATATACGGTTTTTATAGAAAGCATTGTCATAGAGACTTCAAAAAACAGCTCTTTGATTGGAAATTTAGAGGACTAGTGCCCTTTTCAATAGTCAAAAGTAATTGGAGGGCAACTAACCCCCCCTCCCGCGCCCTCCATTTCCCCAAACACATCTAATCAAATTTTGAGATTTTTTTCAACGTAGTTGAAAGTACAGGAAAGTATCTCTTTGAGGATGACAACCCCCCTACAGCCCTCAGGGCAAAAGTTGTAACTTATGCCCTGGGGGTATATAATGTTTTTATAGAAAGCATTGTCATAGAAACTATAAAAAGGACTCATATGATTGAAAATTGAGAGGGCTAGCGCCCTTTTTAATAGTCAAAAGTGATTGGAGAGCAAATACCCCCCCCCATGCTCATTATTTCCTCCACAACACTTCAAATCAAAATTTTGAGATAGCCATTTTGTTCCACGTAGTTGGAAGGTCAAGAAATTGTGTCTTTGAGGGGGGGGGATATTATGCCAAATCCCCCCAGCCCATAGGGCAAGGGTTGTAAGTTATGCTCTGGGGCACATAAGGTTGTTTATAGAAAGCGTGGTCATATAAATTTTGGAAGGGGCTCATTGGATTGGTAATCAGAAGCTCTAGTGCCCTTTTTAAGATTCAAAGGGATTGGAGGGCAGCTACCCCCCCCCCCACACACACACACATACGTCATATTATCCCAAAATAAATCTAACTGAAACTTTGAGATAGCCATTTTAGTCAAAATAGTTTCAATATCACATAAAAAGGCTTTTGGGGTTGAAAAAACACAGAGCCTGGGGCAAGGGTTGTAAGTTATGCCCGGGGGGCATTTAAGGTTTTTATGGGAGGGTGGTAGCATAAACTTTAGAGGAGGCTCATGTGTTTAAAAATTAGAAGTTCTAGTTCTCTTTTAAGAGTCAAAAGGGATGGAGGGCAGCTAGTCCTTAGGGCAAGGACTGCAAGTTATGCAATTTACCCATTATTTTGATACAAGTAAGTAAGTAAGTATGATGGCACTAGACCCTTAAGGTCCAAACCAGCAGTGCTGATCTCCTTTTTGTGGCCCTTCAGCCAGGAACCACAATGGGGGGGCTGGGGCCACCCATCTGCACACCCTTCCTGTTTCTTCTGATACTTCTGCACACCCTTCCTGTTTACCTTCCCCAGATTTCTCCAGGTACCTATTTAGAGCTGGGTTGACTCTGGCTAAGCCTACAGAGTCACACCACTGACCTGCATTCCAAACCCAAATAACTGGCCATGCCAGGGATCAAACCCATGCCCCTGGGACAAAGGTCAACCCAGTGCATGTCCACTTAGCCAGGATGGCTGTTTTGATTTATGATTTTTTATTGGAAAAGGGGGCCATGTTTGATCCTGGGTCTCTAAAAAAGCTTTCAGGGAATGCTGAGGAGCATTGAACTGAATCAAAACAAACTATGTGCATGCCCATTGTCAAAAGGGTGCATCATTAGTATATCAAGAAAGCTTTAGGGCATTGAGTTAAAAATTTCATGGATGATTATGAGGTTGCTCAATTGACCAAAAGGCAATATGTGCATGCTACTACTACTACTACTGCTGCTACTACCACAACTGCTGCTACTTCTTCTACTAGGACTACTACTAAAGCTGAGGGTATTCAAGGTGATAATGTCAGAGAATATTTAGGGAGAAATTAAATTAAATCAAAACACACAATGTGCATGTATGTTGTCAAAAGGGCATTTCAGCAATATTCATAGAGTGGCTTAGAGTATTAAATTGAACTTCACATGGTATGTTGAATTAACCAAAAGGCAGTATGTGCATACTACTACTCCTCAAACACTACTTCTACAACTGCTGTTACTAATGTTATTGCTACTACTACTACTTAGGGTATTAAGGTGAAAATTTCAGGGAATTCTGAGGGGATGTTGAACAAAGTCAAAACACACTGTATGCATGCAGGTTGTCAAAAGGGGATATCAGCAACACCTTAGGATGGTTGAGGATATTAAGTCAAAATTTTCAGGGCTACTGCAACTGCTACTACTACTTCAACACTATTAATACTACTATGACTGCTGCAACTGTGACAACTGCTGCTACTGCAACTACTACTGCCACTATTTAACCAAATCAAAAGAGCTTACATGCATCCAGCTAGCCAAAATAGCACAGATGTAAATTTCAAAAATTGAAAAGCATGTTAAGTTGAAACTTTCAGGGAAAGTAGGGGTGGATACAAAACTAAATAAAAAAAAACTATACATATCCAGATTGTCAAAAAGGTGTCTGTGAAATGTCCAAGGAAAAACTAAGGGTATTACATTGGAATGTCAGGGTATGTTGTTTTGGATTTTGAACTAAAACTCTGTGCATTCAATTTTGTCAAAAGAGCATATCTACAATATTTCAGAAACAACTAAGGGTAGTAACTTAAAACTGTTGGACATATTGAGTGGGAAGTCAAAGTAAACCAAATTACACTATTTGCATCCATGGTTGTCAAAGGGTGTGTCTGTGATGTCTCAGAAAAGGTTAAGGGAATTAGATTAAATTTTTTAGGGTGTGTTGAGGGGGATGGTTGATTAACATTTGTCTATGCTCAAGGTTGTAACATGGTGGGGTTAGAAATCCATCAGTCCTAAAATATCAAAGGTTATGCAGATTTTCAACCATTTATTTGAATGTTATTCCCCATAACCATTCATCCAAAGCCCTATAGTATGGCTATTAGTAAAAATTTATGCAAAATTATTTGATTCCCTAATGAAGGGGAACTGTTGGGGACTTTTCTGAGGGGAGGAGAGGGATCTTCCATGGAGGAGTTTTATGTGGGAGGGGAGAGCTACTATACTCATAATGCATTTGTGTGACCCAAAAGGAAAGAAAATAAATGAAAATTCCCTCACAGAAAATTCCCCTGTGCATATTAATAATAATTGTACCTTTAAATTTAAAGTATTTGAAAAATCACCCCTGCAGACAACTCTCCTCCAGAAAATTCCTCAGTATATGGAAAATTTGCTACTGCCAACAGAAAAATCCTTCTCAGCAGAAAATTACCCCCCCCCCAAAAAAAAAAAAAGAAGAAATTCTTCATTGAGGAATTGAGTCCATAAATCAAGAACATAATATTGTACATAATCAAAAAACATGAACATTGAATTTGTTCAAATGTCATGCTTTCTAAAATAGAGTCAATCCTGGACTGAATAAAGTTGTCCTTTTGCCCATATTTATATAAATTATCTAACTAATCTATTTGGATCACATATGCAAAGTATTGGAAAAAATATACAGATCAAATTCTTTTAATATGCATGCTTTCCACAATAAAGTTAATCCCAAACTGAACAAAGTTGTCCTTAACCCTATATTTATATTAATTACCTGATTAATTTATTTTGATTAGGCTACATATGTAAATGGTTGGAAAAAGATATGCAAATCAAATTCATTTTATCAAGAACAATCCCCCCTCCACAGAATTCCCCAATGGAAAATTTTCTCCATGTGCAAAATAATGATAGTACTTTAAATGTAAAAGTATTTGAAAAATTAAATTGACACCAATTTAACAAAACTGTTGAATGTTAAGTCAAGAGGGTTCATTGGAAAAGAAACTTTATAATTTCAGGAGTGTGGTATATGACAGAAATCATAGTCAATGAACCTGTTAATTGAATATCCAGAAAATGTGAGTAGAGTGACTGGAAGGAACTATTAAGTATTTTTGTTCAGGGGCATCAATTTCTGTCAATGCGAAAAGTACTAAGTGGCCTTGGGGGGGGGGGGTGTAATTAATGCCTAAACAGAATGTACTCAACAAATTCTTAAAGTTTCTTGGTGATTGGATGAACAGTGTAGTAATGCATACAGGATACACACACACAAACACAGTCATACATTTGATTTACATTCATCTTACCTGACAAACATTCCTGTAATCTCCAAAGAAACTCAAGGGAAATGCTCCCCCCCCCTCCTGGAAAATTCTCCACTGGAAAATTTTTCATCATGGAAAATTCCACCACCAACATTATACCCCCCCCCCCCCCTGCAGAAAATTCCTCTTTGTCCATGAATAATGATCACATATTTAAATATAAGTGTTTGGAAAATTCCCCTGCAGAAAACTCCTCCTGCACACAAAATCTAGCCATGGAAAATTTCCATTTCCCTACAATTCCCCCTAGAAGATTTTCCTGACCTTTAAAATAACAGTCATATTTTTAAGTTTTATACCTAAAACCTTCACAGTTGAGTTTACTCAACAACTTGGCAGTTGGATAAAAAGACATCCTTTTAAGCCTAACAAAAAAACACAAGGAGCCATGTGTCACTATATGCTTTGAAAACCCTTTTAGGGCTCATGTTAGACCTTACCCTAGACCCTCTAGAGCCAGGATTGGTGCATATGGCATCTACAGAACCATGCCAGATGCCAAGTTGAACTGTACCCATGACAATCATAAGATGCCATCATAAAATGTGCCTTGGCTGACATCTTTTGTGCCTCTCCTCTGTGTGCCACTCAGGCACTGTATTTGGGAGTTGGTCCTATGGCATAGGAAGGGCATTAACCCAGGTACATTTACCCCCTGTATTTCATAATGTTGCTAACTGATGGCTGACTGGTTTAATTGCAAACTTCAAAGTTAATGACCTTTTCCTGCCACAGTATGTCCAGGACTCTTCTAAGGCACATGATTTCAAAGACTAGAACACGTTTCTCTTGTTGGACATTTAGTTTTCACTACTTGCTAACATAGAAGAGAAAAGGCATCATATTACTATTCTGTAGAAGAAGCTTCAAGTTTATAGAGGATTTACTACTGCACCAGACCAACTTTACTCTTTATTTTGTTGGCTATTTCACCATCATCTTTGATCTAATTCCCAAGATACTTAGATTACATGACTTGCCAAACCATTTTATTTTCATATCTTAGTATAAGTGGAGAGTCAGATATAACCATGCTCTTAGTATTTCTGACTTTCACTACAGGTCCTACTTTTTCAGCCTTTCCATCTATGGTAATCAGCAGCCACTGAAGTTACAGCTTTGCACCTTCAAGAAGAATGATGTCATCTATGATGTCAATATCAAAGATCTGTTGGCTACAAATCTTCATTTCAAAACCTTAACACTCCCACAAATATAACCCCTTATAATGATAAACAGGAACAGGGATTGGACACACCACAGTTTGATGACACAAAGTATCTTGAAGAAACATATTTCCATTTTTTGTGTGCAAACCTTCACCATCCCTACAGAATGCAATTATTATTTTGAATAGTGTATCAGGTGCTCTATAATAATTCAGAATCTTGTATAAAGTGTCTCTGACAAAAGAATCAAATAGTTTTTCAAAATGAATTAGGAACAAGTATAGTTTTTGGTTCTAATCCATGGACTACTCCACCATCAGTCTAACAATGAAAATAACAACAAAGCAAGACTTACAAGGTTAGAAGGTACCTATGACTTACAAGGTACCTATGTTGCTTTTCTCTGAGATATGAGTCTGGGCCTGGTCTTGGGTGTTGTTGTATGAACATGGGTAGTATTTTACTAGGCACAGACATTAAGTTTATGATCTCTAGTTATCACAGATATATACACCACCTTTCTTGGAGACTTTTAATAATATAATATCTGTGGTCTAGTCTTCAGGGAAATTTTTCATTATTCTAGATGACAATTATGAGTGGACAATATACTAGAGCAAGGTTTTTTTTCTACTTTTTCTTCAAAGAGATACAAATGAAGGTATTTTTCAATATTTAGGGGGGAGCGATTTGGCTTTTTTATGATCAAAGCACCAAAATTATACACCTGGCACCTCTGAGTGGCAGCATTTAGTATATCTAGAAAGAGTATTGAAAAAAATATTGAATGGTGTATTCTTTTTTTTAAGCTCTACTAGGTCTACAAAAAAATAAGGAGCCAAATGTCACCATTGGCCTTCACTATGAATACCCTTCTAGGACTCAACATAGAATCTTTGATGGTGGCAGTTAAGAGTATTTTGAAAGAGTACCAAATAATGCATTAACCCAAGATAAAGTTCTAGTTGAGAGGCCTCTTGCACTCTTAGAAAGTAGCTCAGTTAGGTGAATAAAATTTTCAGAAATGAATCTAGGCTATGGTCTAAAATATTCTTTGGGAGGGTGTTATTGGGCTACTCTTTCTTTAGTTGTAACTCAATAATATGATTTGGTAAATATTTACCAGATATTAAGCCACATCAAGCTCTTTTCTCTTAAATTAAAAAAATAGGCCTAGTCTACACTACTGTTTGTGTCTTTAAAACTGTATACCAAATTGAACAAAGGTATGAGGCTCAAAACATTCTCCTTGTGTCTTCTTTGAGCAGATGCCTTGATAAGCCTATATTTCTTAATTTTTCATTTTCATAGCACAATTATTGTAAAGGTCATCAAACATAAGTTTCCTTTGAAGGGGTGGATATTGTTGCTTTACACCTTTCCAGAAGATTGTTGAGGCTCTAGTTTCATTCACCTTCCTCAAATACTTTTCAAAATATGCAAAAGCCCCTCACCTTAAATTTTACACAGTTTCATTCACCCAACTCAGGAACTTTTGAAGATTGCAAGAAGCCCCTCAACTAAAACTCAACTCTCTCTTTCTGGTTATTATTGTTCAATGTGATATCTTGATAGATAGATATTTATTGCAATAAAAGCCACTTTGGGCCATGGCAAGAAAATGGAAAATCACACAAAATAATAGTTTTTTTATAAAACTATATTAGGCTACAAAATAAAAAGAGAATTCATTGTCAACTTACTCTCATTTTGCGTTTTGAATATCTTCTGCCAAAAATTCGCGGTCTCAAGAATAGGCCTGTTTTTTCACTCATCAATGTGCTAAGATCTTACATCTTTTGTCAGAAAACGCTTAAAAGTGAAATCTTTGAACAAAGATTTTACATCTTTGGTCGTTTTTGTGCAAACGTCTTTCATCATTCTGCTCTGATCTGCGGTCTGAGAACAATAGGGGCGTTTTTTCACTCATCAATGTGCTAAGATCTTACATCTTTTGTCAGAAAACGCTTAAAAGTGAAATCTTTGAACAAAGATTTTACATCTTTGGTCGTTTTTGTGCAAACGTCTTTCATCATTCTGCTCTTATCAGCGGTCTGAGAACAACGACGAGTAGATCATCAAAGTTCTCTCATCATTGTTCTATATGACAGAACAGTGGCAGTCTTCATACTTTTTGCTAACATCAGTGAGCTGTAAGATCTTAGAACAAAGATGAGTTAAAAAACGATAATCTTTGCAGAAAGATATAAGATCTTAGTGCTAAAAAATGGGCCTAGTATCACCAATGACTGCGGCGCCTTAGGTATCCTATGTGTAATTTGAGTCGGGTTACGCTCAGTTTTTAAGCGTATTATTAATGATCAACATTCAGTTTATAAATGATATGGATATTTTTATTTAGAAAACATGGAAGCGAAAATAGTAATTGTCCTATCTGTGCGCAAAATCTGCAAAATTACTAATAGCAATGACATGCTATTAGTTGGGGCACACATTAGTTTTCACGTAGGCTTTTCAAACTAGAATTCCCCTTTTCAATACCTGATCAATAAAGAACAAAATCATCTAGATATCTTGTCTCTTTATCTAATTATGTGACTATTGTCCGGCTTGTGCATTATGATCTTGAATTTTTGGATAGGTTTTTTTTCTAATGCAGCAGTTCACAAAACGGTGCAAGCTTCAAACGAACGAAAATGATCCACACACGATATTGCCTAACTCGGAAACAAAGGGAATTTATTTTAGCAAGATTAACGAATGCTATAAAGTTTGATCATCAGCTCAATCTGAAAATTCTGTCGTGTCCTTTTGAAATTTACTTAAAAGAGAATATTGTCTTTTAGGGAAGGTAAGATTGGTGGTATGTCTAACCAAACAAAAGAAATTACCACAAGAGGTTAATTGTGGTTTCACATTGCCATTCCGTAATATAAACTGTTAAACATAAGATTGTAAAACAACCTCTGATTGATTACTTAAAAAATAATCCAACGATCGAAAAAACCAGTTGGAATATTAAGGACCTTGAATAAGTCGTGACTGGCTTACTTAGCCAATATGAAACCAGCATAAGGCTCCAAGAACTAAATTTGTGTCCAAAGTATTTTTGTGCTTAAAATAACTTACATAGGTCGTTTTTGGGACCTGTGTAAACTGGATATCAGTTTACACAAGGTGCATACAAATGGTAAAGTTGTTTCTGTTTGTCTGGATCATCATTAATTGACCAACCATGAACAAATACATTCTTGTGTTAAGCATTCTTGCTTTAAAATATTCTTTTTTATTACGACCATAGACTATTGTAGAAACCAAAAAGTGCTATTTTAAGTGAATTACAGTCGCTCTTTCTTGGTGGGATAAATTTTTAAAATAATTAAAAAAAAATTTGAGAAAAGTAAAAAGCAATACAAACAGCTAAAATGAGCAATAATTAAGTCATATATTAGTTAAAACAAAAAACAAACAGAAATTACCATCACTGAATATTTGAACGAAATAACGATTTCGTTCAGCATAACAAATTAACTTTATAATGAACTAAGCAAGCAAAAAAGCTTCTTTTGTTCTTCATAGCACCAACAAAAACACGACCAAAAAAAATATATCAAGGCTTGTAAATAAAAATTGCGCTGCCCTCTCTCTCATCCTTCTCAAACCTTTTCAGCGGCCTGGGTGTCGTTTGTGTTTTATTACAAACTACATGTGTTTTGGACGGTGCAGTTTTTATCTGTCAAGATACTGAAAAAAAAGATAGATCATCATAATAAATGAACTAATAACATAATTAATAATTAATAAAATTATTAATAAGAGATATCAAACAGTTTTTGGTAACGAAATCAAATAGTTCGGTGGTAACAAAATCTATTACCAAAACAAAGAAAAAGTTGAATTTCTAAGGCTTTACAACCCAGGCTCTGAAATAAACAAGAATTGTTTGACAACCCTTGTCTACTTTAAAATTTACAAATTATATTACAATTCTTCACAAAAATTTTCAAAAAACTGAAATGTATCTGAAAGTTTTCCAGCAGCAATCGACACATGAAGCAGCAGGTCATGTAAGGTTCTCCTATCGCAACCCTAACTGTACGCTATGATATTCTATGATTTTCAAGTATTTCATATCTTTTATTTGGTTCAGTGTCAACCATACACTTCTTTTTATGCAGTAAGTCCTGCGCCTCTATCGGAAAGCCAAACACCAATTTCTACATGAATTGTTTTCAATCTGAAGCAGAAAAAAACAACATTTATTTTATTATAAAAGCGCATTTTTTTGTGCTTTGGCTGTTTAGGTGTAGACTTTGTACTGCTTAAGCTGTATAAACAAGCAAGTGTAGCCTTCAATTACCCTTCAGAGTTTTTCCTATTGATTTTGAAGTTTGATGAAAAATATCGAAACTACACACAAAAACACGAGAAAAAAAACATATCGAGGCTTGTAAATAAGAATTGTGCTACCCTCTCTCTCATCCTTCTCAAACCTTTTCAGCGGCCTGAGTGTCATTTGTATTTTATTGAAAACTACATGTGTTTTGGACGGTGCAGTTTTTATTTGTCAAGATACTGAAAAAAAAAGATAGGTCATCATAATAAATGAACTAATAACATAATTAATAATTAATAAAATTATTAATAAGAGATATCAAACAGTTCGTGGTAACGAAAACAAATAGTTCGGTGGTAACGAAATCTATTACCACAACACAGAAAAAGTTAAATTTCTAAGGGTTTACAACCCAGGCTCTGAAATAAACAAGAATTGTTTGATAACCCTTGTCTGCTTTAAAATCCAACAGAAATCGACACATAAAGCAGCAGGTCATGTAAGGTTCTCATGTCGCAACCCTAACTGTATTCTACGATATTCCGTGATTTTCAAGTATTTCATATCTGTTATTTGGTTCAGTCTCAACCATACACTTCTTTTTATGCAGTAAGCACTGCGCCTTTATCGGAAAGTCAAACACCAACTTCTACATGAATTGTTTTCAATCTGAACCAGAAAAAACAACATTTATTTTATTATTAAAAAGCGTACTTTTTATGTTTTGGCTGTTTAGGTGTAGACTTTGTACTGCTTAAGCTGTATAAACAAGCAAATGTAGCCTTCAATTGCCCTTAAAAGTTTTTTCTATTGATTTTGAAGTTTGATGAAAAATATCTATGCTACTGAAATATTTTTAAGTGTCTGGTTTCCATGCCTTTAACCGTTGTTAAGGGGACGTCTGAATTTCAGGTTTTTTTTTTTTTTTTTTTTTTTTTTTTTTTTTTTTTTTTTTTTGTTTTTTTTTAATGTGAGATATATTTTAGTTACTTAAACGATTAAACGAGGAGCCTTAGAAGCAGTGAAGAGAGAAAATGCAATACATTAAAGAATTATTCGTAGTCCATAGTATTTGGATTGCAGCGGTAGCTAGCAACCCAGTAAAAGACGATCATGTCCAATACTAAGAAATATAATAACCCATAACCTCCTAAAAATAGAGTGAGATCAAAACAAGAAGTACAGTATTAGAACCGCCTTGTCTGAAACCCTATATAGGAAATATAATAAGAACGAGCTTTAGCCTATACTAACTGAAATGTTTAATATAAATATTATAACAAAAGTAACTTTGAAAAGTTGCTTCTCTGTGGTGTAGTACCACTTCTGATTGATTTTGCTACCTGATTTCCTATGGTTCATTCATATTTTCTTCATTATTTTAGCTAGGAGGTAGCTAAACTGAGTTTTATAAGTTACATATAGGTCATGATATTGAATTTGTTAATATATCCGGGTTGCAGCGTGAGCTAGCAACCTATTGAGAGACGATCATGTCCTATAGTAAAATATAAAATATCCCACATCTCCTGAAAATAGAGTCAAATAAAAAAAAACCGACTACACGATTAGAACCACCTTGGCCGAAACTCCTATATAAGAAAATTACCGTTCCTTGGCTTGAACAACAAGGGATATATGTCGGCTTGAATCCGGGTTGCAGCGGTAGCTAGCAACCTAGTAAGAGACGATCACGCCCAATAGTAAAAAATAAAATAGCTTATAACTCCTAAAACTAGAATCAGATAAAAAAACGAAGTACACTATTAGAACCACATTGTCCAATATCCCAATATAAGAAACTAACTGTCTCTTGGCTCGAAAAACAACGATAACCGTTAAAAGGGACATTGAAACTAGCAGAAATTGCACTGTATTTAAACAGGGCTGCAGTTCCATTTTTCCCCAATATTACCATTCTAAAACAGCTTAAAGTTTCAAACAGTTCGTGGTAACGAACTGTAAAGTAAGAGCGACTCGTCTCAATAGGAACCGAAACTCTAAGAACGGAATTTTAATATCAATAGATACATCAAAATAATTGGATTTTTATGCTAATTTTAAATATGTAAATTACATCAAGTTTACTTATATCCGTCAAAAGTTACGAGCCTGAGAAAATTTGTCCTATTTTCGAAAAAAAAGGGAAAACACCCCCTAAAAGTCATAGAATCTTAATGGAACTTTCAAACCATCACACCATCAGATTCAGCGTATCAGAGAACCTTACTGTAGAGCTTTCAAGCCCCTATCTGCAAAAATATGGAATTTTATATTTTTGGCCAGGTGATAGACCACGGATGCGTGTTTATTTGTTTAGTTTTTTTCACCAGGTGTGATTGTATCGACCCAGTGGCCCCAGAATGTTGAAAGAGGGCTCATTCAAACGGAAATTAAAAGTTCTAGTGCCTTTTTTAATCAAAAAAACAAAAATTTAAAAATAGAATCACTTTTTGCAAAAGAACTGTATTTTTGATGTCTTTTCATGCTGCAGTCTTTTCAAAGATATTTGATTTTTGAAGCAATCAAATAGTTCGTGGTAAGGAACTGTATAGTAAGAGCGACTCGTCTCAATAGTGACCGAAACTCCAAAAAACGGAATTTTGATACCAATATTATAGTAAAGAACAAACTTCAGCCCAAAGGAACTGAACACTGTGGTTCATTCATATTATCTTCATTATTTTAGCTATCTTACATAAGGAATCAATATAGTGCATCATAAATTATATAAGGACCGAATTGTATTGTGTTAAAATTTCCAACAGTATGTTCAATGCTGTTGAAAATTTAGTATAAAATGTACAATACTTAACAGTATGCAATACTGTTGTTAAAATGTCCAAATATCACATGTTGAATAATATATTCAACACCACATAATAGGAAAGAACTAAATCTTGCAAATTAATCCGGGTTGCAGCGGTAGCTAGCAACTTAAAGAGATGATAACGTCCAATACTAAGAATAGTCTTGGGAGGATACCTTTTTGACCTACTTGCTTATGCTGATGACATTAATCGTCTGAACGGAAAAATAGAGGAAATCCAAGCCAGCGCAAATGCTATCGACGAATCAGCTAGTTGATTTGGAATGAAGATAAACGCCTGCAAGACGAAGGGGATGAGAGTAACATGGCATGCAGAAATTAGTCCCCCCCCCCTCACCAAAATCACTATTCAGGACGAGAAAATCGAATGGGTCGATCAATTTATTTACCTAGAAAGTGTGCTGACATCCACAAGCGGCTCCTCAAAAGACATCAAACGACGCCTGGCTCTTACCTCCGCACGCTTCAAGCTACTGCGCTCTATTTCAAAAAATAAAAACCTCCCCTTAAAATTGAAGATCCGACTCTTCCGTGCCTTAGTGATTCCAGTTGTAACGTTTGGAGCACAGACATGGACTCTAAAAGCCGATGACAAGCACCCACTGGTGGCTTTTGAAATTAAATCGCTCGGAAAGCTCAGTGGTATCACTTACCTTGACCGAGTATCAAACGAACAACTGCTGTCCTCCTTGAATTACCCTCAAACCAACATGCAGCCCATCAAACTCCAACAGCTTCAACTGTTAGAACACGTTCAGCGTATGTCCCCAGCCCAACTGCCTAAAATAGCCTTTGAGGGAAAAATAAATGCCTCTCGTTCCAGGGGAAGACCTCCAAAGCGCTGGTGGGAAAAACTTTCTGACCACCCCACCCAAGAACTGCTGAGGACTGCAACAAACGGGAGGCATACCGAAAATATTGTTATGCTGCCTTTAGAGGAGATCGTCCGGGGTGAATTTTCACCAGGATTGAACTGTTCAGAGAATATTTCCGTGGGGAGGGGATTTTTTCGTGGAGGTGGAGCCAGATTTCCTGGCGTTATTTGAAAAGCAATCAGAAATTAGATAAAAAAAGTGTTTCAACTGAAAGTAAGGAGCAACATTAAAACTTAAAACAAACAGCAATTACTGCGTATATGAGGATGGTTGCCCCCTCCTCAACGCTTCGCTCCTTGTGCTAAAGTTTAAATTTTGTCCCAATTTTTTTAAAGCGTCTCCTGAAAAACAAGGGATGTTTAATTAGAACAATAGGTAACTTTTTTAAAGGTGCCGAAAAACTTTAGCCTGAAGAGTGAGGTGTTGAGGAGGGGGCAACCCCCTTCACACACGTAATAATATCAGACAGTTCGTGATAACAAACTGTAAGTAAGGAGCGACGCGGCTCAATAGTAACTGAAACTCTAAAAAACGGAATTTTGATACCGATAGATATATCAAAAGAATCGGCTTTTTATGGTGATTCCAAATATTTAAGTCTCATTAATAAGTTTCAGTTTAGTGCTACATAATAAAGGTTACGAACCTGAGAAAATTTGCCTGGTTTTTAAAAAAAAGGGAGAAACATCCCCTAAAGCTCGAAGAATGTTAATGAAAGTCACGCCATCAGATTCAGCATATCAGAGAGCCTTACTTCAGAGGTTTCAATCTCCTATCTGCAAAAATGTGGACCTTTCTATTTTTCCCGGAAAAACTATTTTTTTTTTTATTTTTTTTTTTTATTTCCAGGGGTGATCGTATCGACCCAGTGGCCCTAGAATATTGAGAGAGGGCTCATTCAAACTGGAATTAAAAGTTCTAGTATCATTTTTAAGTGACCAAAAAGATTGGAGGACAACTAGTCCCCACCCCCTTTTCCCCAAAAATCTTCTGATCAAAATTTTGAGATAGCCATTTTGTTCATCATAGTTGAAAGGCCCAATAGCTATACCTATGAATATAACATGATCCCCCCTCCATAAGACCATCGTTATACGATGGGCTTATGAAATTGCCCCCCAAAAATTGCCCATCCTGTACGCAGAGTATTTGTTATTGGGAAGTACGCATACATTTTCGGGTGGGGGGGGGGGATTTACTACTGGCGGTTTTTCCACGGGCGAATTTTTCCTGGGGAGGAAAGTCTCTAGGGGATGAACTTGTCAGAGGAAATTTTACACTGGGGGAGTTTGCCTGAATTCCTATACAAAATTCTTTTTATATGTCGTGCTTTCTCTTTTCCGTCTCAATCTTACGTGTGTAGAGCTGTTAAGGGTAATTGTTCGGGGTAAATTTTCACCAGAATTGAATTTTATAGAAGATATTTACGTGGGGAGGGGAATTTCTCCGTGGAGGTGGGCCAGATCTCTTGGAATTATTTAAAAAATGATTAGAAATTAAATAAAAAAACAAGTTTTTTCAAGTCAAAGTAAGGAGCAACATTAAAACTTAAAACGAACAGAAACTATTATGTATATGAAGGGGGTTGACCCCTTCTCAACACCTTGTCCTTTACGCTGAGGTTTTAATTTTGTCCCAATTCGATAAGAACGACTCCTGAAACACATTGGCTGTTTAATTAAAACAATAAGAAACTTTTTTTTTAAAAATTCCTCTTTAAGATTTAAGGATCAGGGTTTGCATCTTCTTAGGTCACGATTGGCGAATTGTTTGTGGAGTATTTCTGAAAATGAATCTGATATAGATTCTTTGCTTAATTCTTTTTATGATTCTTTGAAAGAAGTTACTTTGGATACATGTGTTGCGCCCCAGTCAAATCGGGCATCGAAAAGAACAACCCCTTTGAATCCTTGGATGACTCCGGGACTCCTTAAAAGTTGGAGGAAGAAAAAATAATCTTTGGAAGGCTTACAGGTCCTCTAAGCCATCTTCTCGTGATTTTCGACTTCGACTTTTCAAAGCTTGTAGAAGAGTTTACAATTCGCTTTGCCGAAACGCCAAATCGTTATTTTATTACAGAAAATTCTCTGCGTGTGGTAAAGACATTAGGAAGACATGGCAAGTAATCAATTCTATTATCAGGCCATCTTCTCTGCCTCCTTCTGCCCCTTCAAGTATTGTGTATCTTTGCGTGTGGTAAAGACATTAGGAAGACATGACAAGTAGTCAATTCTGTTATCAGGCCATCTTCTCTGCCTCCTTCTGCCCCTTCAAGTATTGTCATGGAAGGTGAAAATGTAGAGGGTGAGCTAAAAGTTCTAGATGCGTTTACTTCCTATTTTGCTAATGTCGGCAAAACTACAGCCTCTTCTGTAAGTCCTTCTTCTTATCTGCCTGACTTTGGGTCTTACCTTGGACCGCCTTGTTCTAAATCAATGGCATTGGAACCTGCCTCTGAAGTTGAAATAGCCAGGATTGTCAATGGTTTGAGGGGTTCTTCATCTTCTGGGACAGACCGTATTCCGACTAAGGTAAAGTTCATTCTTCCTGTCATCATTTCTGCCCTCACAAGACTTATCAATCTTTCCTTTGAAAATGGTGTTTTCCCAAGTGCTTTAAAGCGTGCTCGCGTTATTATTCTTTTTAAAGGTGGATCTAGGAATGATCCTGCAAATTATCGTCCCATCCCTTTTCTCAGTGTTTAGTAAAATATTTGAAAAAGCTATGCTTTCTCGACTTCTTAATTTTCTTAATTCTAAACAATTTTGTCATGATTTTCAGTTTGTTTTTAGGGCGAAGCACTCAACTGAGCATGCATGCGCAACTCTTTATTATCAAGAACTGAATTTACATTCAGTTCTTGACTCTGGTCTGATACCTGCTGCTCTTTTTCTCGATGTACGAAAAGCATTCGACTCATTAACACACAAGATTCTTCTTTGGAAACTGTCCCATATTGGTATAAGAGGGAATGCTTATTCTTGGTTTCTATCATATTTATCTGGTCGAGTCATCTCGGTGGATCCGCACTTTTCTAACCCTTCGGGAATAGAGCTTCACGTTCCACAAGGATCTGTTATTGGGTCGATACTCTTTTTAATATACGTCAATGACCTTATTAATGCGGTTGAAAATTTAAAACCTACCATTTGCTGTCGTCTTTGTCAACCACCATCCGTCACTAACTGTGACAGGAGTTCGTCCTTACCGGGAGCACTTATTGCTTTTGCTGATGACAGTACTCTAGGCAGAGCAGGAAGAACTGAGTCTGATCTCCCAAGGCCAGAACAAAATTTGCACTTTACTGAAAAAATATAAATGTTTTTACTTTTATAACTTTAATAAATCAAATAATATTAACATTTTGATTACTAAGTATCAGTATATGTATATTAAACTGACAATGCGCATTCATTTGTTTTTTTTTCAGTAAAGTGCAAATTTTGTTCTGGCCTTGGGAAGGCATAGGGGTTTTGCGCCCAACTTATTTTAATTTCTGCTCGTTTTGAGTTTGACTCGGTTAATTATTGTAATTTCTGTTCGTTTTGGGTTTCATTTATTTATCAATGCTGATTTGTGGTAGTTTCGCTTGGTAGATTATTTGATTTTAGTTTTGCTCATTTTTTGTTTAATGGAGTTCTTTACTTTTCTTTGAAAAACTTATTTTGTGGAAAAAGCTATTTTAAATAATTTCTGTTCGTTTTATATTGACATAGTCTTTTCAGGAAAAAAGAAAATAATACTTTAAGTCTTTTCATCTTTTAAGACTTGATAGTTTGGTCTGCTATTTGTATGCCGGAGAAACATTTTCAGCAATTTTGAACAGCATACACCCTTTTAAAAATCTGGACACAAATAGTTTTGTTTAATTTAGTTTCATAACTCCTCTAGTTGACCTGTAATGGAAAACTTGATACCATTCGAAAAAAAATCTGTTTACTTTCTTTGATAGCTTGGATACACTTACTCTATTTGGATTTAGTTAAATTTTAAGAGCAGAAGTAGCCCCGAACGTTTGAACATAATACCCTCAGTCGTTCTTGGGATACTGCTGAGATGCCTTATTGGGAATTAGTATTATCACAGTACATTTTGATTTAATCTTAAATCAACATTTAGTTTTTAAACATATAAAAATTGGATTTGAGGAAGACTAAAATCTATTCTATAAATCATATACAACAACGTTCTATATAAACCTTATATGCCCCCAGGGCATAACTTACAACCCTTGCACTGAAGGCTCTGAGGGTGTTATCATCCTAAAAGACCTAATTTCCAGAATTTTCTACTACGTTGAACAAAGTGGATATCTCACAATTTTGATTGGATGCGTTTTGGAAAATGGTGGGCGTGAGAGGGGCGTTAGTCGCTATTCAATTAATTTCAACTATTAAAAAAGGTACTAGCCCTTTCAATTTCCAATTGAATGAGCCCTTTTGAAGTTTCTACGACAACGCTTTCAATAAAAACTTTATATGCCCCCAGGGCATAACTTACAACCCCTGCCCTGAGGGCTGTGGAGGGAGGGGTTTTCATCCTTAAAGACCTAATTTCCAAAACTTTTAACTACGTTGAATAAAATGGCTATCTAAAAATTTTGATTGGATATGTTTTGGGAAAAGGTGGGTGGGAGAGGTGGGTTAGTTGCCCACAAATCACTTTTGACTATTAAAAATGGTACTAGTCCTTTGAATTTCAAATCGAATGAGCCGTTTTTCAAGTTTCTGCGACAAAGATTTCAAAAAAAACCTTATATGCCCCCAGGGCATAACTAATAATCCTTGCCCTGAGGGTTGTGAGTGAGTGTCCTCCTTAAAAATATGTTTTCTATCTGGAAATCAACTACCCTGAACAAAATGGCTATCTCAAAATTTTTATTGGATATGTTTGGGGGAATGATGGGTTAGGGGGGGCTAGTTGCCCTCCAATCACTGTCGAGTATTAAAAAGGGCACTAGCCCTTTGAATTTTCACCCGAATAAGTTTTTATTGAAGTTTCTACGACAACGCCTTCTTTAAAAACCTTATATACCCCCAGGGCATAACTTAAAACCCTTGTCCTGAGGTAAGTGGGGGAGTGTCCTCCACAAAAAAATATTTTCTTTCTGGAAATCAACTACATCGTTAACATAAGTTGGGCGCAAAACCCCTATGCCTTCCCAAGGCCAGAAGAAAATTTGCACTTTACTGAAAAAAATATAAATGTTTTTACTTTTATAACTTCAATAAATCAAATAATATTAACATTTTGATTAATAAATATCAGTAAATGTATATTAAACTGACAATGCACATTCATTCGTATTTTTTTAAGTAATATGCAAATTTTGTTCTGGCCTTGGGAAGGCATATGGGTTTCGCGCCCAAACTTATGTTAATTTCTGCTCGTTTTGAGTTTGACTCGGTTAATTATTGTAATTTCTGTTCGTTTTGGGTTTCATTTATTTACCAATGCTGATTTGTGGTAGCTTCACGGTTGGTATATTATTTTATTTTAGTTTTGCTCATTTTTTGTTTAATGGAGTTCTTTACTTTTCTATGAAAAAGCTATTTTGTGGAAAAAGTTTTTTCAATTAATTTCTGTTCGTTTTATATTGGCATAGTCTTTTCAGGCAAAATGAAAATAATACTTTAAAACTTTTCGTTTTTTAAGACTTTATAGTTTGGTCTGCTATTTGTATGCCGGAGAAAAATTTTCAGCAATTTTTAACAGCATACACCCATTTAAAAATCTGGACAAAAATAGTACTGTTTAATTTAGTTTCATAACTCCTCTAGTTGACCTGTAATGGAAAACTTGATACCATTCGCAAAAAAATCTGTTTACTCTCCTTGATAGCTTGGATACACTTACGCTATTTGGATTTGGTTAAATTTTAAGAGCAGAAGTAGCCCCGAACGTTTGAACATAATACCCTCAGTCGTTTTTGGGATACTGCTGAGATGCCTTATTTGGAATTAGCATTATCACAGTGCATTTTAATTTAATCTTAAGTCAACATTTAGTTTTTAAACATATAAAAATTGGATTTGAGGAAGACTAAAATCTATTCTATTAATCATATAAAACAACTTTCTATATAAAACTTATATGCCCCCAGGGCATAACTTACAACCCTTGCTCTGACGGCTCTGAAGGGGTTATCATCCTAAAAGACCTAATTTCCAGGACTTTCAACTATGAACAACAAAATGGATATCTCAAAATTTTCATTGGATGTGTTTGGGAAAATGGTGGGCGTGAGAGGGGCGTTAGTCACTAATATGTTTTCTATCTGGAAATCAACTACCCTGAACAAAATGGCTATCTCAAAATTTTTATTGGATGTGTTTGAGGGAATGATGGGTGTGGGGGGGGGGGCTAGTTGCCCTCAAATCACTTTCGACTATTAAAAAGGGCACTAGCCCTTTGAATTCCCAGTCGAATGAGATTTTATTGAAGTTTCTACGACAACGCCTTCTTGAAAAACCTTATATACCCCCGGAGCATAACTTAAAACCCTTGCCCTGAGGGTTGTGGGGGAGTGTCCTCCTCAAAAACAAATTTTCTATCTGGAAATCAACTACGCTGAACAAAATAGCTATCTCAATATTTTGATTGGATGTGTTTGGGGGAATGATGGGCGTAGGGGAGGAGGCTAGTTGCCCTCCAATCACTTTCGACTATTGAAAAGTGTACTAGCGCTTTGAATTTCGAATCGAATGAGCCTGTTTTGAAGTTTCTACGACAACGCCTTCTATAAAAACCTCATATGCCCCCAGGGCATAACTTAAAACCCTTGCCCTGAGGGTTGTGGGGGAGTGTCCTCCTCAAAAACATATTTTCTATTTGGATATCAACTACGCTGAACGAAATGGCTATCTAAAAATTTTGATTTGATGTGTTTGGGGGAATGATGGGCGTGGGGGAGGGGGGGGGCAAGTTGCCCTCCAATCACTTTCGACTATTAAAAAGGGTACTAGCCCTTTGAATTTCCAATCGAATGAGCCTGTTTTGAAGTTTTTACGACAACGCCTTCTATAAAAACCTTATATGCCCCCAGGGTATAGCTTGAAACCCTTGCCCTGAGAGTTGTGGGGGAGTGTCCTCTTCGAAAACATATTTTCTATCTGGAAATCAAGTACGCTGAACAAAATGGCTATATCAAAATTTTGATTGGATGTGTTTGGGGGAATGATGGGCGTGGGGGGGGGGGGCTAGTTAAAACCCTTATAGAAACTTATATGAAGTTTCTACGACAACGCCCATAAAAACCTTATATGCCCTCAGGGCATAATTTAAAACCCTTGCCCCGTGGGTTGTTGGGGAGTGTCCTCCTCAAAAAGATATTTTTATCTGGAAATCAACTGCGCTGAACAAAATGGCTATCTCAAAATTTTGATTGGACGTATTTCGGGGAATGATAGGCGTGGGGGGGGGGGTAGTTGCCCTCCAATCACTTTCGACTATTAAAAAGGGCACTAGCCACTCCAATTTCCAATCGAATGAGCCCTTTTGGAAGTTTCTATGACGACTCCTTCGATACGAAGTGCCCGGGTATGGAGAAAAAAAAAACAACACACATCGTTCTTTACTTAGGCAGCGCTAGCGCGCTGCCTATGATAATAACTTTAATACTTGTAAGCCTCAGAAAGTTTTGGTTTTTCGATGTTAAAGGTAATAAAGAAAAGGAAAACCTTTAGAACATAGCATGTTTTCAGTAATGCACAAATGACACGCTTGTTTGTGGTAACTTCTTTTCGTTTTAAGTTCAACTTAACTATCCATTTCAATTACTGTTCGTCTTGGGATTCATGTGTTTGTCTATGGCAGCATCTGTTATCTTTATGTTTGCTGGGATTATTCTTTTTAATTTCTGCTTGTTTTGGGTTTATTTATTCATTAATAGTAATTTTTGTTTGTATTAAGTTGGAATATGGTTTTAATATAGTTCTTTACTTTTTTTGGAAGATATTTAAGTAATTTAGCTTATGTTCATTTTCAAATGAAGCAGTTTATTGTTGGTTAATGTTAAGAATGTTTATAAAAATGTTTCAGTTTTCTAAGCACAAGTCCAAATATTGTATTGTAAAGTAAATTTTGGGAAAATTAAATTTTCAGTCAAAATTCTCAATCAGCGAAGCTTTAGTACAATAAATTTGAACAAATATTTTGAATTAAAATCTTCGTTATTTAATTTTATTTTCATATTCATTTGGACTGAAGCCGTCAGAGCCTTCATCCTTTAGACACCTTTGAATATACATGTATCTTTATCCACCATTAATACAAAAAAATCTTTTGTGTTGTATTTTCTTGTTTATGTTTGTTTGTTTAATTATATGTATGCCAAGCTATATGACAAGGACTTTTGTTTTGTTGTCTTAAAAAAGAAAAAAAAAGTTGGACATCACGAATCATTTGAGCTAAATTTCTCTCCTTAACTTTTTTTTTTCTTCATCGGGGTAGGCTTGGCCTTGAAAGATTAAGTGGTGTTATATGGCCTAAGATTTTAAAGCAGACCAGTATAAAAAAAAATTGGACTTCACGTATTATGGATCGTTGCATCAAAAAATCGATGTTCTAATTAAGGTCCTCTTAGTCCACTCGTTTTACCCTGAAAGTTTCGCTCAAATCGGAGAAAAACAATGATTGGAGTTTTGGCGTTTGATGAACCGATACTGTCCAATGTTTTCAAAACATTTGTCTCCACTTAGGTTCGTCATGCTGAAAAACGTACCCAGTAAGTTGGTAGCAGATAAGAGACAAACAAATTTACAGCTGTTTTGGTCGTCACGAATTAATAAAGAAAATAGTTTTATTACGTTGCTGTTTCTTCATTGAGGTCCCCTTTTTCTTGCTACATGCCATGTAAGCTCCAGCCAATAGGAGAAAACAAATTTGCCATCCCAGATTCAGGTATTTTTGACCCTTTATACTTGACCCTTTTTGCATATCGTCTAAGGTTAAACCTATCAGTGACGTACACATTTGAACCATTTTGAGCGTCACTAATAGATACAGCCTATATCTAACTTCAAATTTGTGTTCTGCGTAAGGGTCCATATGATGCGCAACTTCGTGAATGTAATTTTCAAGCCAATTGGAGAGACACATTTTTTTTTCTGCATCAGTATTCTTTTAGTCTTTCGTTCTTAAATGAAAAAAAAAAATCCATTAAGTTGATTAAACAAAAGAGTTGATCAGGACACAAGTTTTAAGGCCATTTTCAGGTGATTTTTTTAAGGTTTTTTCTGCGCCTTTAGACCCCCAGTACCCTTGACCCTTATGTATGTTTCAAGCTTTTAAGAAAATGTTGTCGACCCCGCTTAGATCCAAGTAATATTTAGGAGGCAAAATAGTTTTAGCACTCTTATTCCTTTCATTAAATATAATATTTGACATCCCCAATCCCACCCCAAGCACTCACTAACGGTTTTAGCTCAACTCCCCGAGTCCTTCCGAAGATATTACAGGTCCAATATTTTGATGGCCTGAGTGCGTACACTGTCCTTTGATTTACATCCCTACTGTACTTCACCATTGTACTTTACATTGCATATTCACTGTGAATAGGTTCTAGTCCCACGGGACTCACGGAAGCTTGAAGTGGCAAAATTTTTAGAAGATTTGAGAAAGAATTTGTTTCAACTTTCTTGTTCCTCTCTCTCAGGTCATAATTCCACATCAACTTGTCCCTATCTTCTCAACACTCATTGAAAGTTAGAGCTTGACACCCCAAGCCATTGTCAATATATTGCAGATACACTATCTTGATACCCTGGCGACACATGTCTTTTCATTTGCCTCGTTACTTAACCCTGTATAGATCACAAGTCGCATATTGGCTTACAGTCCAAAACGGTTTTTGAAGACACAAATTATTTAGGCCTTTCCAACTCCTGCATCATGAAACTTTCTTTGCCCTTGCCTCAGCCTTACCTTTCCTTCCCCCAACAATACCCGGAGGTTTCAATACCACTATCCCAAGCAGTTTCCGAGATGATGAAGTTGTGCTATTTCAATGAAACGAAAACACACAGCGTCTTTCGAATTACCTCTACCCCCTCCCCCACGTCAAAATTGGAGATTGACTTGGACCCGATCACTTCGTGAAAGCTCCAACATGATCCCTGAAACCATTCCGAAGACATTGTAAATAACTTGAAAAACCGTCAGCAAAAAAAAAAAAAAAAAAAAAAAAAAAAAAAAAAAAAAAAAAAAAAAAAAAAAAAAAAAAAAAAAAACACTTGATTTACTCACAAACGCCATTGGTTTTCCAGATTTATCCTTGGAAAACTCTGGGTATTTTGGCCTAGCTAACGATCCCTAAGAGTTACTATCTGATCAGATAACCAAGACTAAACATGGTCACTTTTTCTGCTAAAATCTAGCTGTAAACAATAGATAACTTACATAATTTAGGGCTATTGGCTCTGGTGCTGTGGTGGTGGCGTCAAACTGGGAAGCTTACCTACTAAGCCTTTTGAGCTTTCTGGATAAAATGGCTATCTCAAAACTTTGATCTGATCCAGGGGTTCGGGTAGAAGAAACAGGTACGAGAGGGAACTGGTCGGCCTCCAATTACTTTCGGTTATCAAAAAGGGCACACAAACCTTCGATTTTGAGTTGACTGAAATCCAACCCCAGTTTCTGCAACCTTTCCTTCCATACAAAGTGGGCAGTGAAACAAAGAAAGGTTTTTGGTGCCCCTTTCTGGACCCTCGTCAGGCCCTATTTTTGGCGGTATTAATATTTTTTTCTTCTGTTTTCCTTTCTACATTGGGGTCCCGTTAGCCCCAAAAATTAAGAATATAAGTTTCAAATCGATCAGAGAAAAGTTCTTAGCCCTTTTTTGGGCCCATACTTGGTCCCCCTAACATTCTTCCTTCAGCCAAATGTGTGATACTTTAACCCACAGAATAATCTTTGAAGGTTTCGAACCAATGATGCACCCGAGATAAAACAAGTCTTGTCAACTTAAAGGAAGGAGCAACATTAAAAAATTTAAATGAACAGAAATTATCCCGTATATGAGGGGGGGCTACCTCTACCTCAAAACCCCTCTCTTTACGCTAAAGTCTTCTAGTGCTTTTCAAAAAAAAACTTCTGATTCTAATTAATCAGTCCGTGTGTTCAGGAGTCGTTCTTGAAAAATTATAACAAAGGCATAACTTTAGCATAAAGAGCGGGGTATTGAGGAGGGGGCAGCCCCCTCATGTACGGGATCATTTCTGTTTGTTTGAAGTTTTAATGCTGTTCCTTCCTTTTAACTGAAAAAAAAAATTGTTAAATTCCTGATCAATTTTCAAATAATGCCAGAAAATCCATTTCCCTCTCCATAGAAATCCCTTCGATGCATGAAAACCCCTCCATCAAAAGTTCACCCGCATACAATCCTCCCCCTGGTAAATTGATCCTGAACAATTCCATCCTCGCTGCAAATTCCCCCCAGAAAACGTCTCGCAGACGATTCTTCCTTGTGTGAAATTTTTACCAAAAATCCCCCCCCCCTCCAATGGAAAGTTTCTCCTGCAGAAAATTCCCCATGGAGAGTGCCTCCCGCAGAAAATTCGCCCATGGAGAATTTCTCTTGTTGAAAATCCCCCCACCACGGACAAATCTTCCAGACAATTCCAACCCTGCTGAAAATTTTCCCAGGGCAACTCCCCTGGAACATCTCCATATGTAAAATTGAGTCGGCAAAGATAATGTTAGACAAATTAAAAGAATTTTGTGGAGGAATTCTGGTAAATTCCCCCATTGTAATTTCCCAAGGAAGTTCTAACCTGGAAAACTCCCTCTCCACAGAAAATTTCCCCCATATAAAACCCCCCCCACCCCAGCAGGAATACTCCTTCCCCCCTAAAAATGTCTGTATGCTTCCCAATAACAAATACTAGGCGTAAACAATGGGCAAAATTTATAACTTACAGCTCTTTCCCCAGTGGCTGTGGGGGTTCATGCTATCCTTAAAGACATAGTTATTGGACTTTTCAACTATGCTGAACAAATGGCTGTCAAAACTTTTTGATAAGATGACTTTTGAGAAAATGGGCGTGGGAGTCGGCTGGCGGTCTAGTTGCCCTCCTATCGTCTTGGTCACTTAAAAAGGGCACGAAAATTTTTCCGTTCGAACGAGCCCCCTTCCAATATTCTAGGACCCTTGGTTTGATACGATCACCCCATGGGAAAAACAAACAAATGATCACGCATCCGTGATCTTCTTCTGGCAAAAAACGCAAAATTCCACATTTTTGCAGACGGGAGCTTGAAACCTCTGTTGTAGGTTTCTCTGACAGGCTCAATCTGATGGCTCAATTTTGCTAAGATTTGGTGGGGTATTTCCCCTTTTCAAAAATCAAGGAAGTTTTCTCAGGCTTTTATATTTTGATCGGTAACATTAAACGTAATGACTCTAATATATTTGGAATAAGCATAAGAAAGTCAATTCTACTGATGTATCTATTGATGTCAAAACTCCGTTTTTTGGGTTTCGGTTACTATTCAGCGGAGTTGCTCCTAATTCACAGATTGCTACCACGAGCTGTTTGAAACCAATGTGTAGGCAATTGGAAATTCGAATCTTTACCCTCTCTCCTTCTTCCAGGGGCTCTGAAGGTCATGTCACCCAAAGGAATATTCATTCTGCCTCTCAGCTATTTTGAACAACACGGCAATCTCAAAATTTAATTAGATGTTTCTGGGAGGGGGCTATGGGAGGCCTGGGTGAAAGGAAACTGACCAGGGGGCGGGCTGCCCTTGAATCGCTTTTGAATTTTAGCAAGAGCATTGGAGATTTTTTTACTTCGAGCTGAATGTGTACCCTTTGGAGTTTCAACGATCATTCCTTCCATACTAAGTTGCTAGGGGCCCACATTTATGGACGGCAGATGGCTGAAACGGAAATGATTATATCGCTTTTATATTAAGAAAAACTTTTTCCATTAAATTATTGTATTTTAAAAACTAAAATGAAAAAAAGTTACCTCAAACATAAAAGAAGTTGCTACTCCTATCGAATTTTGATGTTCATTCAAAACATATAAAATTAATTTAGTGGTACCCATTAAAGTTACGAGCCTGAGAAAGTTTGCCCCGTTTTTGAAAAAAGGGGGAAACATCCCAAAAAAATCAAGTGATCTTAGTGACAATCACACCATTAGCTTCAGCATATTAGAGAGCCCTATTGTAGAGATTTCAAGCTCCTATACACAAATGTGGAATTTTGCAATTTTGGCCAGATGCAATATTACAGATGCGTGTTTATTTTATTTTTTTCCAGGGGTGATCGTATCAAATCAGTGATCCTAGAATACTGGGAGAGGGCTCATTTGATCAGAAAAAAGAAATTCTAGTGCCTTTTTTAAGTGACCGAAAATATTGGAGGGCAGCTAGCTTCCCTCTCACGCCTCTTTTTTCCAGCGTCATCCGATCAAAATTTTGAGACAGTCATTTTTTCAGCATTGTAGAAAGATCTAATAACTATGTCTTTGAGGATGATCTTACCCTCTACAGCCCCCGGGGGAAGGGCTGCAAGCAATGAACTTTGCCCATTGTTTCCATACATTATTGGCTATTTCGAAGTTTAGTTGTATTTTTCAAGAGGATGGGGGGGTGTTCTGGAAGGAGGTAAGTGAGAGGATCTTTTCATGGAGAAATTTTTCGTGGGGGAAAGAAATTTTCTTTGGAGGAAAGATGGATTTCCCGACGTTCTTTAAAAAACGATCAGAAATTAAATTTAAAAAACAAGTTTTTTTAAACTGAAAGTAAGGAGCAACATAAAACATGCAGAAATTATTACGTATATGAGAGGGGTTACCTCCTCCTCAATACTTTTTTTTTGCGCTGAAGTGTTTTCTAGAACCTTAGGTATGACAAAATTGCCATACCTACAAAAACTATTTTCAAATATAAATTTAGTACTACTTTGCATATTAAATTTCACACTATTTGCGTCTCAGCAATTATTCAGCTTTTTTAAGCCATACAATCATAGTTACTAACTTATAAACTGAATATTTCCATGTTCCATTGTATAAATCTGCGTTTGTGCACTAATTTGCTTCACAATAAGCTAGGCGATAAGGAATCCCTCCAATCAGTGAAAAGTATTTGGATGAGCATGGCTTATTTTAAAAACCACTTGACAAGAGTCTAAGTACAGCATTTGAACTTGTTTCTGGGGAGTGACAACAGGTGAAATGCGGTTGTAACTTGTAATGGCAATGGAAAGGAATTTTCACTTTGGCTTGTTCCTACTTACTGTTTCTTTGAATCTTGCGACTGGATTGCCTTTTTCAGGCAAGTATAATTTTTTTTACTCGTTTATCATATTCTTTATTATAAGTAGTTATACTATTGAGAAAATCGATGACCCTTATCTTTTATATGATGATTCTATTCGTTTTCTTTATTCTAAGGAAACAAACATCTTATCGTCTTTTAAGCTAAGTTAAGAAATTACTGATAGATCACTCCAATTTAAGGTGATAGGGACAGCCTTAAGCTATATCTTTTAGTTGGGTTTGCTAGGGGGTTGAACTCAAGAGCCTTTTCAACTTGATATTCAGAAACTCAACTCAACTTCGAGTCAAGTTGTGAAGAAATCGAATCCTTCTGGCGCTTGAAAAATTAAAATTAAGATTTAGGGATCTTTTTTCTCATTTAAGACAAATAACTGTTGTCAAGCTCGTTTCTATTAAAAAAAGCGTTTGAAATAATTCTGAGAAGAACCACAGGAATTGTCACATGAATCGCACTATCTAGTACATTAGCAAGGAATTTGAACCGCTACAATATGGGTATAAGAGGCTTGGAACTGAATTTGACAGCGAAAAGGCTGAACTTTTATTTTTCAATTGGAAGCAAGCTTCATAAAAAAAAAAAAAAAAAAATCATTTTGGGGTCAATAGAATCAAGCAAGTTGATTGCAAAATATACCTTGGTCTTCCCATCAGCTCCTCAATAAAGTGTACGCGGCAAATCCTATTAGCTCAAATAGAAAGTCGGGGTGGTCTATTTAATGTTTGTTTTGTATCGAATAAGCAACGATTCAACCACCGTCTTCTTTCGAAACTCTTTAACTCCGTCGTACTACCATATTTTCTTATATGTGGCACTCTTGCGGAAAATTCTTACAAATTTTGATAAGATAAAATTTGATCAGGTTTCTTCCGTTTCGCGAACTATCTTCTTGGCTCCTGCCCTTGGACCCACAATTCCTATTTTTTTGTTTTAGAAAAGTCAGCATTCCTGATACAATTTTTACGATTTTCTGATTTTTTGTACTAACCCAGTATTTAACTAAGTACTTGGTGTTTTTTTTTCAAATGTTTTTCATTGTTCGATTATTGAAGTTGAGCCTCTTTTGGCTCGGTACTAACCCTGAATAAACTCTTTGTTGTGTTTTTAACTATTTGCTTTGCATTTAATGCCTTTTCTTTTGGTGTTTACACTCCATATTTTCCTTTTTTGGTGACAGATTTTCGCTAAAAATTAAAATCCAACGTTTTAGCTTTTAAGCAATAGCATTAAAAAAGTTTGTTGAGGTTTTACCAATTAACACGCAAAAAGACTAAGTGAAAAATTCAACAAACCAAAATTAATTTTCATAATTAAGTAATTTCAAGGGTCTCTGAAGTATGAGAATGACGATGGTTTCAGCCCCATAGAAAATAAAAATTACACAGACTCTCAATTTTTAAGAATAATAATCCCTTTCGATCCACCTATTAATAAACATCACAAAACTACTGTTAGTCAAAAATTTTGATTAAGTTTTCAAATTTTGTCCTAAATTAAAATACAATCAGACATTATAAGTCTTAAACAAAAACAACTTAAACAAATTGCAAATATTCGTGACATTAATCAATAGTAAAACTATGTAAGAAAAAATTATTATAAATCAATTTTAAAAGGGTTTCCCAAAAAGAGGTTTTCTTATTGGAAATTAAAGAGTTATATTATAACGTCTGACGAGCAAACATGAAGTCATATAGTAATTCAAACTTAGAACGAAAAAAAATTACTATCAGTGAATAAATGAATCCTAAAGCGGCAGAAAATAAAAAATTATAATTATAACATTAAAATACAAATTGCCGAGACTTCCAGGAATTAATATCATTATATATTATGCAATCACTTTACTTTCATTAACTCTTTATGCTAATAATGACTGTCAATATGATTTTATTGTTAATATTTTGACAAATTTCCACCACTCAGTCCAAAAGGCCTATCGCTTTCAATAAACAAAAATTACGCTCAAGCCATCTAGAGAGTTTGAGAGGGAGAGGATTGCGGTAGCACCACTCTTACTTATAAATCATGTTAATATTGGTCTTGCTATTGGTTTTATGGCATTCTTTTTTGTTATTTTATTGTTGTTTAATAAAAACAGAGGTAATAAACCTTCTTTAGGAGGCTAAGGGACGATAGCCCTGCTCCTGTCTTTGTTAATTTTTGTTCGTTGTAATTTTATGATTATTCATTTTAATTTCTGATTGTTTTAGGATCCAATTATTCATCTATAACAGTATGTGCTGCCTATATGTTTAATTTGAATATTTATTTTAATTTCAGTTTGTTTTGAGTTATTATTAATTTTAGTTCACTTATTTGTTGTTACTGATTCTTTTAAAATCTGCTTATTTTAAAATCGAATTACTGTATAACTTTGTTTCTGCTCAGCTTAGGTTTTGATATGGCTCTTTACTTTTCATCGAAAACTGTATTTGAAAGCATTTGTCTTAAATTAATTAATAAAGATCCCTGTCCCTCCCTTTTATTACTTTTTTTTTGTTCTTCTTCTTTCTTTTTATTACCCAGCCACCTCGTATAGAAGCAATGGTCGCTGAAAATTAGATGGGCATTCATTCGATGTGAAATTGAATGTTTTAGTACCCTGTTTAAGGATTGAAAGTGACAGGATGGAAAACAGCTCCCCTCTCATGCCTTTTTTTCTACCTGTCCCCCTTAACCCACAATATCGTGTCATAATCTTGAGATGAAAATTTTATTCAGAATAGTCGAGAGGTCTAATAAATATAGACATATTTTATTGGGAGGGTGTGTAAAAGTGTTCAGAAATGGACCAGTCGATTTTTGAAAATATTGATCAGTTGGAAATTTCCTTACCACAAATATTTGGGTCATTAGGAGCCAGAACTAAAAAGAAAATTGGTGGAGGGGGGGGGGGAATTCCCCGGAGGATTTTGAAATTTATCGCTGCTAGTTTCTGGTTTGATAAGGCCCTAATACACAAGGAAGAAATAGGAAATATTTTTTCTAAACGGCACAAAAACTTAAAGTTGTAAGTCCTTGAGTCAAGGCGATTCTAATATACATAAAATAGCTTTTGTGCATGCCCCCCCCAAAAAAAAACGGTTCCCCAAAGAGGACCGAAAATATTTTCAACCTGCTTGAAAATGATATATCCTGAAGTCGTTGGGCCATTGAGATGCGAATTTAAAAATATGGTTCCCCCAAATATTGGTTTTAAAAAGGGTCAAAAATCTTCTGTATTTGGGACGAGACCTCCCAAAATTGAAGCCAGAAAATATTCTACAACTATTTTCTGATTGGAGTGATACTTTGAAAGAACATTCTCTGGGTTAAAAGGACCATATATTTTTTTAGGAGGGGGCAAGGGGACCTACAAATTGGCCAAAAACATTTGTTTTCCTCATGCTATTTTAAAATTGCAGCCGTAAGTTCTTAGACCAAGACGAGCTCAATGAAAGCGAATTATGTGTGGGTATAGCCCCCAAAGATGGGCTCAAGAAGATGAAAAGATCTTTTTTGATCAGATCGAAGCTTATATCTGTCCTTGGACCAAGAGGACCTCAATAAACAGGAAAAACAGAAAAAAAGTACTCCTTCGAAGAAGACCATAAAAGGGCCCAAACTTTTTCTGAACAGCTGAAAACTTACACTCGTAAGCTCCTTAGTTAAAGAACTTTAATATACAAAAATATTTTAGATTGGGGACATTGACCTCCCTCAAAATGGGCCAGAAACCTCTTTACAATCAGCTAGAAGCTTATATCAGCAATTACTTAGGCCAAGGGGGCCCTAATTCTTACAAACAAAAATAGCATAAAATCAAATATTAGTTTCCCTGACGGTTAGGCCCAAACAAAGATCCCGACACACTCTTCTTTTTCTGAACAGATGGAATTTTAATGCCCCAAGTCCGTGGACTAAGTGGTTTCTAATATAAAACAAAATAGTGTAGGGACAAGGTACCCTCCAAAAATCAAGCCCAAAAACAAAGGCAACACACTTTTTTCGATTGACTTAAAAACATTCAAGAATCGTTGCCTGGGCTAAGGGACCACACCTTTTGTCAGACGAGGGAGGGTTAAGGGACTCAGCAAGGGCTCAAAAACTAGTTGGTCCTTCATCAGTTTTAATATGAGAGGCGTTAGTCTTTGGGTAAAGGGGTACCTACTATAAATTGTTGGACCAAATAAGGTCCAAAAAAGGGCTGAAAAGCTTTTTTTTGAACGCAGATTTGCAAAACGAGACATGATTTTTTCTCGCTTAGCTTTAAAGTTAAATTTAGACAGGTCCAGGAGAACCTTATTGGAGACGAAATTTTTTTGGAATAAAGTGTTTATAGATTCATGATGTAGGAAAATAGAGCATTATTTTTCTATATCCCCCTATTAGTCTACCATCCAACATAGCATATCGCCTATAAGTGCAAATATAACTTATTCTTGAAATATACTCAAAATTAGCTTTGCTTAAGTGAAAGCCATAGAATTCTCCATCCGTAAAATACACAATTCTCCACAGGTTCTGGTAATTTGAATTTACTGATGATGCAAAGCTGGTTATTCTGGACTCCGACCATTAATTTTTTAACTACTAAAAATAGCAATACAGCAGCTATTTTAGAGAATTTTATTATTAGAAAGCAACCGAAGTTTAAAGATAATCAGAGTTTTAAGCAAAACCTTCTGGGACACACATCCATGATAGGGCTTATCTAGATGCCCAAGAGGTGAGGAAGGCCCACAATTAAGCAAATTGTTCATTATTCACAGATAGGTTTTATATCAAACAGTTCGTGGTAACGAACTGTAAGTAAGAAGCGACCCGGCTCAATGGTAACCGAAACTCTAGAAAACAGGATTTTGATACCATTAGATACATCAACAGAATCATATTTTTATGCTGATTTAAAATATGTAACTTTCATTAAGCTTAGTTTTACTCATCAAAGTTAGGTGCCTGAGAAAATTTGCCTTATTTTCGAAAAAAGGAGGAAACAACTCCTAAAAGTCTTAGAACTTTAATGAAAATCACACCATCAGATTCAGCGCATCAGAGAACCCTACCATAGAAGTTTCAAGCTCCTATCCTTAAAAATGAGGAATTTTGTATTTTTTGCCAGAAGAAAGATCATGGATGCGTGTTTATTTGTTAGTTTTTTTTGTTTTTCTTTTTTTTCCAGGGGTAATTGTGTCGATCCATTAGTCCTAGAATATGGTGAGAGGGCTCATCCGAACGGAAATTAAAAGTTCTAGTTCCCTTTTTAAGTGACCAAAAAATTGGAGGGCAACTTGGCCCCCTCCCACGCTCATTTTTTCCCGAAGTCACCCAATCAAAATTTGAGATAGCCATTTTGTTCAGCATAGTCGAAAATCTAACAAATATGTCTTTGAGGTTGACTAAATCCCCAGAGTACCCGGGGGAAGGGCTGCAAGTTATGAACTTTGCCCATTGTTTACATATAGTATTGATTAATGGGAAGTATACAGACGTTTCAGGAGGGATTTTTTTCTGGCAGGGGGTCGTAGGAGGAGGTTAAGGGGGAGGATCTTTTCATGGAGGATGTTTCTTTGGGGGAAGGGACATTTCTATGAATGGGACGCTGGATTTCCCAGCATTATTTAAAAAACGATCAGAAATTAAATAAAAAAAATAACTTTTTTCAACTGAAAGTAAGGAGCAACATTAAAACTTAAAACGAACAGAAATTACTACATATACGAGGGGGTTCGCCCCCTAGTCAATACCTCGCCCTTTACGCTAAATTTTTTTTTAGTACTTTCAAAAGAGCTATCTATTCTAATTAACCGGCTCGAACAAAATTCGAACTTTAGCGTAAAGAGCAAGGCATTGGCTAGGGGGCAAACTCCGTAATATACGTCATAAAAGATACGAATATAGAAGCTTGTTACGTAAGTTAATTCTTAAGTTACGTCAGAACAAAATTTCGAAAAAGCCATTTAGCCAAAAAACGTAAAATTAATATGCAAATTTCGTTTTAATTATTCATGTACGGTGAGCCAAAAATCAAAGCTGCATTAATTCAAAAACATCCAGAAAATTAAATAAAAAAACGAGTTTTTTTTAACTGAAAGTAAGGAGCGACATTAAAACTTAAAACGAACAGAAATTATTCCGTATATGAAAGTGGCTGTCCCCTCCTCAACGCCTCGCTCTTTACGCTAAAGTTTGACTCTGTCACACAACTTTACTTTTTAAAACAATAAAAAAATTTAGAGTAAAGAGCGAGGCGTTGAAGAGGGGACAGTCCCTTTCATATACGGAATAATTTCTGTTCGTTTTAAGTTTTAATGTAGCTCCTTACTTTCAGTTAAAAAAAACTCGTTTTTTTTATTTAATATCAAATTAAAAACGCACAAAGATACAGAAATTCTTTCATTAGAAATATTCCCTTTAAAAGAAAAACTTGACAAATTCTCTGATCCATCTAAACATTTTTACGCTGTCAGTCCCTATGGACTTAATGTCTTTTCACTCGTAAATCGCAAAATAAATCAAAAGATATTTTCTGTTGCCTTCTGTTTGTTCGTTTTAGGATTCATTCATAGCAGTATTTGTTATATTTCTGTTTGACGAGATTATTCATTATAATTTCTTCTCGTTTTGGTTTTCATTTATTCACCATTGTACTTTCTGTTAAGTTCAAGCTTCAATCACTAATATTACTACACTTATGCTCGTTTTAAGTTTTGATACGGCTCTCTAACTAATTTTGGAAAATTTCTTTTCGGAAACAGTACTTTTTTTTAATTTGGCTTTCTATAATTTTTAAATTTAATGTTAATCGCAGTTCAAGCTTGGGTGTCATCCTTAACCAGGTTTCTGTTATAACTCAGTTTAAAAATCTGTATTTTTATACGTGAAAAATGTATCAAAATATTCCTATTTAGATATGGTTCTATTGTTAAAAGTCAATGAATATCTATTCCAGTATTGAGTATTATAATGAGTAAAAGTCAAAAACTCAATCAAACGCATCTATATTGCATGATTAATCCAATAAATAAAAGTTCAAATAGGGATAAAATCCTCTTAATAGACAGTGATGATGATAACAGTGATAGAAATTCACAAAAATACCAGATATTTCGGTCACATATGCAGTGACCGTCATCAATAGTAAAACAGTAGTAAACAGTTTTACTACTGATGACGGTCACTGTATATGTGACCGAAATATCTGGTATTTTTGTGAATTTCTATCACTGTTATCATCATCACTGTCTATTAAAAGGATTTTATCCCTATTTGAACTTTTATTTATCGTCATGGAAAGGCAGTGTGGTCTCCGAAATTATCTATGATTAATCCAAATATATTCCTCTCCAGGTAGGGAAGCTAGAGGGTAAAATTCTCACTTCAAGCTGATTTGAAAGACCTATCACGGGAACTTTAAAAACTTGCCTTTAAAAATACACGTCTTGAATCCTCAAGCACCCTCCCCCAGAAAAATAATCAAATGATATCCCTCCTAAGCACTGACGTGCAGCTTAGCACTACTTCGTAACTGTTATTATTGCTGAATGAACGGTTTGTAATAACAGTTAACGCTGTATTGGCTGCAAGACTATTTAGGAGTGAATGCGCGACTGGATTTACCGCTTTTCGGTTAAAATTGCAGATATCAGATTTATGTTGGTGTATAATATTTACGTTGGAACTATAAGTTTACATTTCCTCTCGAGTAATCCTTCTCTCGATACTCGATGGCCATGTGGTCACCCCCACAAAAAAAAAGAAAGTAAAACATAAAAAACAGTACACATATCCTAGACCATGATTCTAGGTTACAATCCATATTGATTTCATTTTATTCATAGAGGCTTGAGCCCTTCAGTCTAGTGTTTTTTGATGAGCTTAATTTGAATGTTGAGTTGGGAATGCACTACATACAATGAAAATACAGTTTGTAATTTCAGAATTGAGCGAACACTTAAACTAAATATCGATGGTATACAAAATTTAGGTAAATCCTAGGCCTTTTTCAGAAATCTACCAACTACAGAAAAGAAGCGTTTACTATGGGAAAGTGTGCTTACCATTCATAACCATTAATAGCTTATAATTAAAAAACTGCATCAACTGAAGCTTTGACGGATAAATTGTGCCTAGACTAAGGAATAGCAACAAATCTGCGCTCATAGCTAGCACCATGAATTACGTTAGAAATAGGGAAATATAAAGACAAATCATCCTTTTGCCATAGTATGCCCTTGCTCTTACTGGGTATTAGAGTAGAATATGTTTTACATTGGTACTAAATGCAAATAAGATTGCATATAAATATCATTTAGCCGTTTTCCCAATTTAAAGAAGCAATTTTGTTTGCTTCTTTTTTTGTCCTGTCAGAAAACGGGACTTTACTTATGAGTTCAAGGTCTCTTGATTTTCGAGAGCGGACATAACTCATCGGTTATAATCTTGTTTAATGAAGCTACTGTTAGGTTTGTATTATCCCCTGATTAACTTATTTGGGATTATATCAGGATTTAAAGAACAAACTTATAGCAACTATTGCTATTTCTAATTTTAAAAAGCTTACTCATGAGCTCTTGATATAATGCTCCTCTTCTTTTTCTTTTTTTTTATTATTAAACTCAGTAAAAGGATAAATTTTTTCCTGGACCTTCGACAAAATTTATGGAAACATTTTCTATGAATATAGCAAATACATAAATGTATAGTTCCTGGTTATATAATGACTAAAAAATTTTTTCCCTGTTTGACCCCCCCCCCCCAGCAATAATTTAAGAATCCTTGAATCCCGAAAGAAAATACACGCTACACCCTTGAGTAGGAAAAAAGCTGAGTTAGATTATCTTCCTTAGAGGTGATAGTAAGTTAGTAGAGCCACTGCTCTTTTTGAAATCTAGTAGACATAACTTGAAATGAAGACATAACTTGAAATCTAGTAGACATAACTTGAAATGAAGACATAACTTGTAATCTAGTAGACATAACTTGAAAGTATTTAACTGGATTGTGCTATAATCAAACAACATAAGTCTTACAAAAACAGCATAATCTTTTGAAAACCAAAATATTGTCTGTTTTATACATTTCTTGGAAGTAAACTATTCTAACTCTACTTCAATCATAGATGACATAACGGAAGATGGAATGCCAGAGTCAGAATCCCAGCAGATTACATTGGTTAATGACGATGAGGGATTAGACTTTAATGTCAACACAGATATCGGTAACTATATAAATCCTGACTTATTTTTGGAAGAAAAACGGGGATTCGTGCTGGTGGGCAGGAAGAAACAAGGGAAGAAAAGAAGGCAGCAGCGAATAGCAAAGTACCAATATGATGAAAATTCCAGCGAAGGAAGTGGTAGTGAAGCAGAAAAATATAATCTACACATGTTATTGAAGGATCTTGGGAAGACAGGTAAAATTGATCGCTACCAACAAAATATTTTTGTATCACTAACAAAAATTATTGATAAAGAGCTGTTCTAGTTCAAGATAAATTGCGTGTTGAAATATCAAATTTAGAAATGCCGTGTTTTCTTACTTCAGAATTACATTACAATAGCCCAAAGAGTACGAGAAACGGACACAAAAAGAACTCTAATCGTTATTACAAAAGGAATTAAAAACAACTGCTACCACTAATTGTGCATTACTACCACGCAAACTTGGGTTAGCATGCAGAAGATTGGGTAGCAAAACTAAAATACATACAAATAAACCTATTGCGCACTTGTGGCCGAAGCAGTTTTTTTTAGCTTTGGCACAATATATAGTAAAAGTGAAACAAAAATATAAATGCTACTAAGACTTTCATTAGGCCTTTCATTATCAAATTTGTAATTTTTTTGAGCAGAATTAGATGGCATTGGCTGTTTTTCTTTTCTTCTTAGATACGAACATGGATTTAGTTTTTTCTCCCGCTTCTACCCTATTCTTTTGAATTGGCCTACGATGGCTATAACGAACATTTGAAAAGGTTGTTTTAAGACGGCAACAATAGATACTAGGAAATAAAACACTTTGCGTAACGTAACAAGTCTCATAACTAAAAAACAAAAATTCACCACACAAAGACTCATCACACAGGTTCATCACAATTTAAGGATTAGTCACGGTACGATTAAGGCTCAAATGTGGTATATCGCTATAGCCAGCTTAAGTCCCAACTTTGTAAGATTTCATAGTCTTTAGTTAGTTTAGCTCTTTATTTTGTTACATTAATAAATAGCGAGAAATGCTTATAATAAAGGGTGTAATGATTTTAGTTGTTTCGCATTGCATATTTTATTATTTTACTTTTTTGGAATGCTTGTCCTATTTCTAGAATCCCCAATCCCACGCTTTTGTCAAGAGAATATTCCCAGTCCTTCAAATTTAAAAAATTTGCTCGAATCAGAGGCACAGTTTAGGTTAGGATTCCTGAAGACAATTAAAATTATTACCCCGCCCCATCTCCTAGTCAGAAATCTAATATTAAGAGAAGAGCTTCTTAATGTGTTTGAAAAAATAATGCATAATAGCGTGCTAATTATTAACAGTAAAACATTCAAAATACATAATTCATATAATTTTTCGTTTTGTCTTTTTCTAAAATTTCAACAATATTTTTTTCGTACATCGTTTTTTTACGTGATTCGTATTTTTTTGGGGGGTTCGAAAGGCAGTGTATTCAGATACTTTTGAACAAGGCAGCTACAGGATAAAACAAGGTCCCAGGGAATGACCCCTTCGTGCACCACCATTACCTATTTGTAGCACTGCCTATAATAGGTAGTGGAGTTACCTCCATTACCTATTTGTTTTTATTTGTAGTAGTGTCAATGAAAATGAAGGGGTAGACCATAGTAGTGACTTTTTGCATCAGAAGCATTGAACTGTATTTTAGAATCTCCTGGCCCTATCATTTTTGTTCTTAAAAACTATCTTATGGCTCCTGGAAGTCCTGGACATGGGCGCCCGTAAAATTGTTTCAAATAAAGACGGAGGTGAGCTTTCAGCGAGATTTATTCAAAGGGCGAAGGCGGTTAGTTCCTAAGACAGTTTTTTTTTCAGAAAAGCTGTCAAGTTTTTTTTTTTAGGCGTTACAATTCTTCGTTAGGGTGGAGGGGTTTAGAAGTACCTAGATTATTTTCATCAAAATTTTCACCAAATTGGACTGCCCGATCTCAACCGGTCAGAGCCAGAGTTTTTCAGAGTCTCAAATCCACTCGAAATCTATAGGGGAGGAAGAATTGTGGTCCCTAAACTCTAAATATGAGCTCATCTCCCAGAAAGAGTCGTCAGATCTAAATCAAAATTGACGGGAGATAATAAATGGGTTCATTGTCACACCTCTTTAGGATCTGCACCTAATCCAACCTCATCGGGCAAAGGGGGATGGTGTTGCAGAATATTTGTTATCAGCCTAATTACTAGGTGGGCAGGCGAAAGATATTCAGCCAAAACTTGGCAAACAGATACAGCTATGGCTTCGGAATTCCGTATTCAATCAGACTTTTATCAGGAGGGAGGTCACATTCTTGTCTTCTCCATACATCAGAATGCCTTTTTAGATCTCAACAAAATTTGGTATGGATTAGAAGCTTACGATTTAACTATACCTTTAGTGGGTTTCATTCAGATCTGACAGCTTAGAGTTAGTTCAGACGTTTGGGAATTCCCATTCTCCCTATGGGAATTCCGATAGGGAGTTTCGTAATTCCCATTCGGAGTATGGTTTTGATTTTTTTTCTAGCTTTTCCGTACGGAGGGCTGAAGTGATTGGGAATTTGTGGTGGTATTTTTGAAATTTGAAAAATATATCGATTGTCAGGCATCATAACACACGCAATTTGATTGCCCTTGTACAGAATTATCAACTTTTGTATGATGCTTCAAGTTCAGACTAAAAGAAAAGTCAAAAGCTAAAAAAACAACTTCCAAGTCTGTATCTTCAGTCATGACTTCTGATATTTGAATATTTTGCCAATATTTACAGTTCGGATACGTGTGAACATTCATCCTATTCTCCCTGTAGGAAATCCCATGTGTTTTCCCCAAACGTCTTAACTAACTCTTAAAGGGCGTCTGTAGCTAGAAGAAAGTGTGATATAAGCTTTTAGGTCTGTGTACATTTTAGTTGGTTAAGGAGTAGTCATAGCCGCAAACCCACCCTTACTATTTGCCGGTCTTGTGCACAAAAACCTACAGCATATTTTAGTTGCTGTTTTTCTCAATGAAAATTAGCGGCTAAGCCACACTCCGCATTTATCCTACGGTATTCCATACAAAATTCCTTTCTTTTATTTCGTAACAGTGAAGAATGTGTGTGAATTGTATTATCGTGTCATGTAAGGCGCGTTACGAGGTTAGAGTCATCTCTGATTTACCATTATGGCCCTGCGGTTAAGACACCAGTCTATTATTTACCGCTAGCATCAGCTCTGATGCTACTAAATTTAAGAATTTATACTGATAGTCTTGACATCCAATTTGAACTATGAAAAGGCTTAACCTCCAGCTATGCCAGAGCAGCGGAGACCAGTGTCCTGGCCAGAGTTCCGTCAATAGTGAATCCATTTCCACGCACCTTACATTATAATTAAATCTACAGATTTTTGTATTGGATACACAATCAATTTCCAGACAAACTTTGTTTTAATATTTTGAGATAAGTAGCCAGGTCAGTGAAGCTTTTGGAGATTTTAAGGGTCTAATATCTGAGCTCATTCCTGAAAGGCTCATTCTTGCGTCTCTATTACAGTATTACTTACTTGAAAATGCGATATAAAGTTTGCGGGAAAGTGATTGTTTATCATAGGAAAACTACCAATATACGCCCCACTACATGTTGAGGTAGTACAAGACATTATTTTAATAGTAGGTCTTTTATGTCATTTTAGTGAGAAGAAGAGCAATCAAACGCAGCCCTCTGTGTATGAGAAGGTGTATGTCACAGGGATTTCTTCATCCAGCACAGTGTCATTCGTTATGTTAATTCGGTAAATAAGCTCCTTTCTTCTTCTTTTTATTTTATACAATGCTTATTCAAAAAAAGAAATTGAGAAATTGAGCTTTTCATTTAAGAGTTAAAAATAAAGCAGAAGAAAGGTCGACAAAATCTGCCCTTTGCTCATCATTTTTGCCAAGTACCGTTTAAGACTGCCACCATGGCCCAAAAATAACTTTCTAATTCGGCACTGCAACCTAGCTGACCTAAATTTAACAGTTGAAAACTTCTTCAACTGTTTTTATTTTTCTTCAACTGTTTTATTGATTTAACAGGCGAAAAAACGAAGCCTGTAGTTCTAAAACACGAATGCAAGTCTGCAAACTTGAGCTTTTCTGTTTGTTTTTTTTCAGTTTCAGCTCCCTGGTCTCTTCAGGTGTATTTTTTCTCTTTTTCTTTAATGTGATCCGTCATTCTACACTTCTTGTCTTCGACGGGTTTTCAAGTGTAAAACATATTAAAAATATTAAACGGCCTTCCATGGCCATACAAACGCCAAATTATCCCAGGGCCAACTCTAAAGGGCGCACCTGACATTTTCCATACTTTTGAGATAAATATCAAAAATTGGTGATAAGCTGTTCTCAAAGAGAGGATCTGTACGGCGATGTAGATAATATAAAAATGCGACTGAACATACACTTCATCGTTTATCCTGTCTTTGAAGACAGCTTAGCAAGCAGTTTTTTGCAATTATCTCGGAAAGGCGAGTACGACCTAACGGTGACGATATGGATATGTATGAGCCCACACATAAGCTAATTTAAATACTTAGAAATAGCTGAAGTACAAAAATCTACTGGCTTAATACCTAATTTAAGAGGTTCTGACAACAAACTTTAGTGTAATGCTTATCAATAGAGTTCATAAAAGATTTCATAATCATTAAAAATATTGTGCCCTAATAAAACAAATACCCTAAGTAATGCCTGGAGTAACAGGAATAACATAAATAAAACCCAAATCAATTTTTAAAACTTTAGAATATGAGCGAATTTTTCAATTTTCTTTATTTTAAAGGAAGTTTCACAAGCTTAGTTCATGAGGAGCTAGAATCTACTTGAAACACTCGTACTGTAGAAAAAAAACCTAATGAGTTTAAGGTAGCAAAAGACTCACGATTGGTTTCACTCCCCCCCCCCTTAGATTTAAAATTACTTAGAAAAATATGTGAGAATAACGTAGCTGTATTAATAACGAAGGAAATGTAGGAGTGGTTGTATTTTTGCCCCTAAGCTTTAACTAACTTGCAGACGTATCAATGTTCATGTTCTATTGATAAAGTATCTTAGAGATTTCTTGGATGATTTCTCCAAGGAATGTCTTGATGATTTCTCCAAGGAATGACCAGTCCAGGAATCATAGTTCTGCTATGTTAAGTGAAACTCAACTTCAGGTTGAATTAAATAAAAAAAATAACAATCTTTTTTTTCAACTGAAAGTAAGCTTAAAACGAACAGAAATTATTACGTATATGAAAAAGCTTGCCCCCTCCTCAAGACCACACTCTTTACGCTAAAGATTTCTGTAGAATTTTAAAGTTTTATTATTCTAACTAAGTGTGTTTCAGGAGTCATTCTTAAAGAATTCGGACACAAAGTCAAATTTTAGCCCCGTTAGAATGAGTCCTTTCCCGATATTCTAGAACTATTGGTTCGATGCGATCACCCCTGGGGAAAGCAAACAAAAAATAACAAGCAAATAAACACGCATCCGTGATCTTTCTTCTGGCAAAAAATACAAAATTCCACATTTTTACAAATTGGAGCTTGAAACTTCTAGAATAGGGTTCTATTCTACGGATACGTTAAATTTGATGGTGGGATTTTCATTAAGATTCCTTGACTTTTAAAACGTGTTTCCCCACTTTTTCGAAGATCAAGCAAATTTTCTCATGTTCGTAGCTTTTGACAGGTCACACTAAATTAAATAAATTTTATATATTTAAAATTAGCATAATAAGCTAATCTTTTGGTATATCCGTTAATATCAAAATTCCATTTTTAAGAGTTTCGGTTTCCCTACTTTCAGCTCGTTACCACGGACTATTTGATTGCAGAGAAAGATTGGCGCGAATGTTAAAGATTACAGTAACACACAATACACATGTTAACTGATAAATTAATTATGGCAAAAATTGTGCGAGTGGTAAACATGCAGCAGATTAATTGAAATTTGGATCGAATTGTAATCTCAAAGTTTTACCAAAATAAAGCCAATGCCACATCATCATCGGTTGAAACCTTACAATGAGCTTTGATTTGCTTAACTACCTTTACCCAGGTGCTGATTAACATATCTTTGATTAGTACGAGGGATTTACTAATATATCTCGATGAAGCTAAATATCCAAAAATAAAATATGCATTCGAGCTAAATTTTTTTAGAGATGTTCTTTGGCCACAGAAGGAAAATATTTTTTGTAAATTCAAGTATTCTGACTTCTTCTTTACTTGCTTGAACGTGGTTCTCTGCTTAATTCGCGGCAAGCCATGTCTTAGCAACAGAAAAGTGCCAGTCGTAAAGAACCAATGGAAAGCAAAGCTTACTGATAAGACCGGCTAGACACGAGTCACGATTGAAAATACTTCGATCACGATTTTGACCATGCTTAGATTGTTATAATCGATTTTAAGACAGATTAACGTTAATGATAGCTCTCAGTCATGACTTGACAAGCGTTCTAAAAATACTAGTCATGTCTTGATGTTATTGACTATAAAATGAAGAATATAAAAGTCTAAAATGGGTTTTATTAAAGCCATGAGTAAAATTCGACTCATGCACGAAAATTCACGAGACAGAAATACTATCCACTATGGGCTTGATGCGCTTTCCAAGTCTAGTCTTCTCGCGAATAACGGTCTGGCAGCTTTCCTTTAATCAAGAATAATGAAAATAAACAATGGAAAGCCAAGCCGGCTTCACTTTCCAGTCCACAAATAAAGGTCTTGAGTAATGAGTTACGTGTCTTATGTGGTCGTAGAAAACTGGGAGGGGCCTCACTCTATCGAAAATTGAAGTCCTGTTTCGATTTTTAAGGGTTGAATCTGATCAAAGAGCAAGCCCCCCCCCCCCCCCCCTCTCCCTTTGTATTCTTTTGCTGAAAAGCACCCCCTGGTATAGAATAAAATTTTGAGTCAGCCATTTTCCACAAATGATCAAACAGTCAAAACGTTACTCTCATAGGAACTTGACCTACATAGACCAAGGGCAAGGACCCCAATTTATACTAACGGAACATACTTCCTAGATATATTTTGGAAGAAAAGCTGGACACATATCATCTTTTTATAATGGGAATAAGGCGAGTAATTTAAATTTGTGCGATTAGAGGCACAAATTCGTCCATGTGTCCTCCAGGCACACCCCTTCTTCACACCACTAAATTTTTAGAACAAATGTGGGCATGTTATACCAATTAAAAAACAAAATAATACATGGGTTTCAATTTCACTGAAAAACTAGCCCAGTCCAAGCATTGGACTGACTCGGCGCAACACTAACAAGGTTCTAATTCGTGATAAAACAGGCTAGATCCGGAGTCAGCACAAAAACAATTTAAATCCAAGCTGCGAAGTATCGGGGACGGGACTTGGTGGAAAAAATAACGTGCTAGGTCCTGATTTGGTAAAAAAAAAAAAAAAAAAAAAAAAAAAAAAAAAAAAAAAAAAAAAAAAAAAAAAAAAAAAATGGTTGTAAACTCTATTTTGGCATAAAGAGTAACTAAGGTTGAGTTTCACTTAGTCTTCACGCACTGCCAAAAGGTAAGTTGACCAGGACCTGCACACCAGTAACTTAAACAGGTAGCACCTTGTTTAAGTAGATAAAATGCAAAGGATTTTAATCTGCATCATTGGAGGAACAAAGTAGCCTAACCAACATCCTTAAGCCCCCCAGCATATTACCAGAAGTGTATTCATCGTGTAGCTTGTTTTAACCAGAACTATGCAGGTTTCCAACTGTATGATCGGACCCAAAAAGTGAGCCCTTGTCACTGAGAGCCCCTTCCTCTACCACAGAGTTTTTAGAAGAAGAATAGCAGAGTTTGTTCTCTGATTGGTTTGAAACTCATGGGGAAAGTAGATTAATCTCATTGGGCAGAGGGGACGGATCCTATGGTATACGCCGCTTCTGAACCTAACCTAACTTCCATAAGAAAGTATCCGAAACCGCTAGAGATTCGGCGGACATATGGTTACAGTCAAAAAGACTTTCTCCAAGAAGTTTCAGGTCTTGACTATTTTGGTTCTAGCACAAATCAAAGTATTGAAATTTCGGGATTCCCCATACTATGATTGAAGCCTGCTAGCGCTTTGTCTCAAAGGTTAGCTGTTTAGTATTTCTTGGGGACAGTATTCTTGGTTGTTAGTATCTGCCTACCAAATGTAAAGCGAACTTCGTCATTTTCATTTTTTGGTTACTTCCCCGCAAGCTACCACAGAATAAACCAGACTGAGAAGATCAATCCCCAGGCAAATCAATTGAATCATACCAAAGAATCCTTACGCTAAGAAAATCTTTTCTTATTCTATTTATTTGCAACTGTTAATGTGTTTGAATAAATGTATGTCATTTTATTTATAAAATTATTTAGGTTTCGTAGTTCTTTTTTTAAGGATACTTTTTCCAAAAAAATTTCTGAAGCAACAAAAATTCTTTTCCTGCAATGTTCATACTAAAATCTAATCACCGCAGAAATATAAATCAAGAAACAGTGTTTGAGGAGGGGGGAGGGGGGTTACAGGCCGTCTTTATGTCTCCAATAATACGACGTATTTTCGACATAACACCTTTAAATTAGGTGTTGTTTTGTTAGACCACACTGCCTTCTAAGAAGAACAAATAAACTTTCAAATGGGGATAAATTCATTTATTAAGACAGTGAAAGAACAGGTGCAAAAGTCCAGATATTTCGATCACATATGCAGCGACCGTCTTCAGTAGAAATACTAAAATAATAAAATTGAAACTAGCATTGAAACTCTCTCTGAAAATAATCTAGTGAATAATCCGGAAGTTCATTATTTTGTGAATAACCCGAAAAGTTATTTATTTTGTTGTATATAAATATGCTAGTTTCAATTTTATTATTTCTACTGAAGACGGTCGCTGTATATGTGATCGAAATATCTGGACTTTTGTACCTGTTTTTTCACTGTCTAAATAAATGGATTTATCCCCATTTGAAAGTTTATTTGTTCGTCTCCAATCACAAAGTACAATCGTAAATAGATCAAATCATAAGGATGCACATACACTACCTGGGATACATTTGGGACGAAGTTCCCAGCTACTGTACTGTATCAAATACCTCCCGCCCAGAAAAATTAAATTGCAAATTTTACATTAATGTTTAATTACTATTTATCTTTCCAGGAAAATATAGTGGCAAGATATTGGAACAGACTGTTTCTACGTGAAAGAAGTATTACACGCAGTGCAAATGATGTTTTAGCCTTTTAATTCCTTTTAAAGTCATTAAAATTTTATAATCGCAATAAAGACTAAATGATACCATGACTACACAAAGCAAATGTACTAAAGAAATACCAATCGGTCTCTTGGATAAATTGAAGTTTTCATGTTTTTTTTTAGTCTGCTCTAGCTCAGGCTGGTGTAAAAGAACACTCCAGCCACGTGACGGCTCCATATCTGATTCTAGCTCTTCTAGTTTATTTCTTAGGTAGCCTCTACGTGCTCTAGATCACTGTGTGACGGATATTATTCTAAAAAATTTGATTATCATTCTTGACCAACGGAAATGGCGCTTGCAACATTATGGAACCGATCGACTGATTAGTAAACGGACGAAGAGATAGTATCTAACTTAATTTCAAGAATATGATGCTACACATCCCAATACTCAGTTGTTTGAGAATTCATTTATTCAGCAATAAACCATTCAACGATAAATTATCATAAAATGCACAAAAATTTACACCCCCCCCCCCCCCCCCCCCCGCGAGAGGCTTCATGGCCAGTGAAACAGGGAAGAAAGGAGAGAAAATAAATGCATGAACAATAAGCACGCCACTATAAGACAATCAATCTCGGCCCAGTGTTCTTAACTCTAAAAGGTTCTACTTACAATCCATATGCGGCATGCTTCGTAAACAGTGTCCCATAACCTTGATATAGTGAGGAAACAAACATTTTTTTCGACTTTGAATCACACGCCTTCTTCATTTTTCCCTAGTCCGCCCATATAAAATTTATTGTAACAGCGTTCATATTGGGAAATTTCCCTCTGTTGTTCGTCCTTTGTGTGTTTGAGGAAAAAAAAACACGGTTTTTGTTTTTTGGATAGTCTACAGCCCTGGGATTTGGTACAAAACACATATGAGCGTTTAAGGAAACTGGCTTACGCGCCTTCATAAGAACGTAGGCTAAAACGCAGGATAAGTACACCTTGCATGTTTTAATAGCTTAGTGTACCTGATATTCTTGGTTAGATATTAGAGCCCTTACTACAGATGCTATAGTACTCTTTGAAAAACGAACCGTTGTACGTTGCTGCATATTTTCGAAGATACCTCTGCACAACCCTGTATTTCTTAATGGGACCAAATTCAATATATTTTCAACTCGTGCCCAAAATTTATTTTTTAAAACTAAAAAAGTAAAACCAAAGATCCCATAAAAAAAGGAGAATGCTGAAATGTTACAGCTATTATAATTCTTCGTGTTCTTCGAAAGTGTATTCTTCTTCCTCAGTCAAGCTTGATCGTGGTACCTTTCCAGTTTCACATACGCTTGCAACATTTTCACAAAGTTCAACAGCGGGCTCGCTAGAATTTTTTGCGAATATTTGTATTATATCGTCTTCGTAGTCTTCTAAAATACGTTCACACTGAAAGAGACAAACTTCTTAGTATTTATTGTTACTATTTATGATTCTTATTATTATTGGAGATCTTTCTTTGAAAAATGAGCAAAATAAATGAACTTTTGGGGGTTTTACGAGTTCAGAGCGCTAGAGTAGGTTTGAAAATTGATGTTAAGAAGACCAAGTCGCTAAGGCTAGGAATAAGTGAAGATAAAAAGGTGACGTTGGGTAATAGTACAGGCAAACTAGAGTTTGACCCCAAACAAATTGCAATAGAGATGATTTTTAAACGATACTGTAGAGAAACAAAGCTGAACAATATGTCGAAGGTTGCACATTTTAGGTCGACGCAAAACTATTTTTTTTTGCTTTTCGTGTCAAATTTTGAGTTTTTTCTAAATAAATTAACTATCGCTAAATTCTCGTTTTTCTGTATATGAAGCACCGTCCCGATGTAAAATGAAGAGCTGAGCCCGAAAATGAAAGCAAATTTGATGTACAAGGTACCAGAAAAAAGTTTCGTAATCATCAATGTGATTTTACCCTTTTCATTGTTGTGACCTATTTTTCACCATACTATCAGAAGGCAACTATTTTGACATAAAATGATGAGCTGAGCACAAAAATTAAATTAACCTGATGCAAGTCAACTAGAACCCGTTTCATATTCATCAATATGCACTTTTTATTTTCATTTGGCATGTTTCTTTTAGTACTTATTGTCCACCAATTCGTCGATTCCTGGTAAACAAATTGCAAAAGAAATGATTTTTACACCATGTTGCAGAGAAAAAAAAAGAAGCTGAACATCATATCCAAAGTTGAACATTCTAGGTCGACGCAAAACTAGTTTTTTTTTGCGTATCGTGTCAGTATTCTCACTTACCTAACAAAAAAATTAAGTCAAGGTAATTGTTCATTTTTCTTGAACTGAATTATTATTCCGATCTAAAAAGACGAGATCAGTGCGAAAATGGAGTCAAATTTGGTGTACGGTATATAAAAGTTTTTCATAATCATCAATATGATATTTTTATACTTCTCGTGGTCGTGACCCCTATTTTTTTTTATCAGACAATCTTTCGCTGAATAAATTGTTGATTTTGAGATCTAATAAATAGGTAGCCTGAATCTGATCGTCGCTGGCTCCATCACCTAATAGATCGGCCTAAAAAAATTGCAAGATGTTTATTACAACATTAAAAATATTAGAAAAGGGAAATCATCTATGAAACCTTGTTTTCAGCAGCCGACATTTAAAATCTTTCTTAGAATAAACTATTATCTACACGCTGACTAGTCTTCACAACTGATAAAATTGTCAAATCAACTTCATGAACATTTGAAAGACAGAATCAAACTCCGACTAGTATTCACAACTTATTCTTTTGATTCATATATCTAAGCTTTGACGTTCTCCTCATCGTTATAGCTTTCGATTCTTGGAGAGTTAGAACATGCTGTCCTTTTGCACGTTTTAGATGCTGCAGTTCAAACTAAGCCGTTTTTAAAGCAGCTACATCTCGCTGAGCTACATTCCAGTTGACAGGAGCACTTTACGATTTTCAGAAGCAGACGAGGGGTTGGTGGGACGTCAGTAGTCAATGGATACACCAGATTTTCACACAGACCAAAAACTAGAATTTGAACTTAAAAGTAAACTACTAGGAAAACATATAAAAATAAATAAATAAACTCGCCTCTTTCGAAGGCGAGTAGAAGACCGACTAATCAGGGGACGGGTGAACTCAATGGACCAAATTAACCCACATTATCAATTTACTAGCTTGGAACATCACGCTCTGGCATCTGAACTGATTAATGCACAACCGAGTTATTTTTACCGTTGTTTCCAAAGAAAGATACATGCTATTAAAGTGAGGCTAAAAGAAACTTAATATACTGGAGAAAAGAACATTCATCTGATAATTAGGAGCAGAGCCCAACACCTCTACCTAAAACAAATGCCCGTCCCAACACCCCACTGATCAGCGTCTCTAAGGATGAAAAGAAAACACAAGACAAACACCAAATTTAAAATCTCACATAAAACCTTCTATTGTTCCATCTCTGGCCAATGTTCGTACCGCAACTACAGAACAGCTTGGATACAGTGTCTACTGCCATCCAACCTGTCTACAATATAGAGCAGCTGGGATAATGGGATTATAACCATTGCAAACAGGTTAGGGACTTAGAAGAAGGGAATCTTCAAGGTTAGTGAAAATTATCATGATAGTATAGTATTGAAATCGATGGCTTTGGCCGGAAGGAAAAGTCGCATATCCTATAACCCATCAGCGAAATGAAAAAATGAAAGAGACAAAACTGGATAGTTTCTGCGTCATCACTTATCACAAATTTGTAGAAGTATTAAATAAGAACATTTTTCGTTCCCTCGAACTTATATTTGAGATAAACGAAGAATAGGGCTCAGGCATATGAGATGATACCAGGCGTTGCGAAGGACTGGCTCCTTGACTCTCTCAACCTCAATCAGTGGAAACAAATCTACATCTGAATAAAAAAGAGCTTGATTTTTGGCATAGTTTAAAATAACTCGTGGCAAAAGATACAAAATGTAGCAAAAATGATTGGGGTAGCGATCTCCGGGAAAAACAAACAAGTTTATTCTGGATCCAACCCCAAAGGATGGCCTGAGGAGGAACAAGTGCCAATACAAACTGAGGATGAAAATGGGAAGAAAACATTTGATAACAGGACTCAAGGAAAAAGGCTTGGAGGGAATATGTGCTAACTGGTGATGGGAAACACTATCTCCCAGGGACAATAGTTTGGAAAGAGTATCCCCTGGCAAGGTAATCACAGCTGGACAAATAGATGTTGACTGAAGGAAGTAACTATCATCTATGACCTCCCGAAGGGATCCCTTTCCGCATCAATCAGGACCAGTTGTCAAATAAAGTTGATAAGAAAGACCTCAAACCTATTCCCAGTCTCTCTCAGTCCATCCAAATCGTCAATAAAACATGATCCTTCCAAAATCTGTTGTAATCCTTCCAATACCCCTCCACGGTTATCTCTTTTTTTTTCGCTAAGAGAATGGAGGTCTCCTCTTCCCCTTAAGCTCTTTTATCCTCCCCAGTTTGGAGCAAACAAAACAGTTTACCAGAAATATTAATTTCTAGCACAGCAGACTGAATTTCCTAATTATATCTTTTTTTTTGCATTTCTTCTTTCTCTTCTATTTTTTTCTATTTTCCATTCAAGCAAAACAAACCATCATCAAATGGGATTTGGACTCTAGTGTTCGCTATTTCAAACTGAATTCTTAAACTGCAGTTTCGTTTCACAGCTTTTTTCTCTCTTTCAGTTCTTTTATTTTTACAAAAGCAATAACTGAGTCGTCATTACATGGAAACTGACTTCTCACATTAGGATCTTTTATATTCGAGTCTATTTTCTGGAGCTTTCGAGGAAATGCACACACTTTGAATTTTTTTCAACCTTCTCTGGCGCGCTAAGTGCCTCATCTTTGTGCCTACTTACCGGTGCCTCATTTTTGGAATATAAGGTTTGAATTTACCATTTTCTGAGAGGTGATATGGAAAACCACGAATTACAGATGCATTTTTATTTGGAACTAGAATATTACGTGTGTCATTTTCTAGAGAGGATGGCCTGGCCATTTTTGTCGTTCCAACTCTCCTACAGAATGCCACGCCCTCTCTCACTGTCACTCAAGTATCATGGGTTTTTTCCTTTAGACAGGATGGCCTGGCCATTTCCGTCTCCCTAACTCTCCTACAGAGTGTCAAGCCCACTCCCATTGTTATAGAAGTTAAACTGTTTCAGCCTTGGAATATATGGACAGATGCGTCTCAATCACTCAAAATTAACCTGAAATGCCTGGCATTGATATATAATCTTATTCAAGTTCATCACTTGTGTAAGGATTAAAATCACCATTTAGCTTTAACCTATTATTCTTAAAAGAAGCTCTTTTCACATCTAATTCTTTCTCTAACAGACTCCATGTACCTTCATTCCTATACAAGTTGCTTTTGGGCGGGATGTAAATCAAACATACTGCAATACCAGATCCATTTAAGCAATCTAATCCAAGAAACATTTTTAAAAAAAAACTTCTTTTATCAAACAGTTCGTGGTAACGAACTGTTACTATACTAAGAGCTTACTATACTGTTACTATCTTACAATACTAAGAGCGGCTCGTCTCAATAACAACCGAAACTCTAAAAAACGGAATTTTAATATTAATAATACATCAAAAGGAGAGCTTATTTGAACAGAAATTAAAAGTTCTAGTACCGATTTTAATCAAAAAACAAAAAAATAGAACAAAATCACTTTGTACAAAAAAACTGCATTTTAGATGTCTTTTCATATTTTCAAAGATATTTGATTTTTTAAGCAATCATAACCATATTTGAAATAATAAGTGCCGTGACGTAAGATCTAACACCAATTGTGTACTGATAGCCATTTATGACGTAATGAGTGACGTTATGTAAAAATTGAAAAAATCAATTTTTATTTTATTTTAGTTTTAGTTCAGAATCAATAAGTTATAAACTGCAAAAACGTTTATGATATCTGAGCAATAATTTTAATCTTATAAATTAAACTGGAAAAATACCTGAAAATTTTAAAATTAGTTTTATTTTTTGTTAGGTTTTTGATACTTGTTAAGGAGGCACACTTGTGCCTCTTTAAAGAGGCGATCCACCACAATGTTAAGCGATAAGCGGTCGCAGAGAGATGGCGGTGATCGCATTTTGTAACCTAAGCTCAAACTAAGAAACATGCAAAATTTCACCCCCCTCCGACTTTATCTTCATGGGGGAAAGTGGGCCGGAAGTTTCGACCCTCCCACCACAGCCCCCCTTTAACGTTGTCCGATCGGGCTGAAATTTAGAGGATGAGCTTTCCTAGGGCCTGGGAGCTTATCCTCAAAATTTCAGCTCAATCCGATAACTCCTTCCCTGTTTTCCAAAAACCAAATATAGCCACTTAATGTTCATCAAGTTATTTTTTTATCTGACACGCCTACAGGCCACAGTTGGCAACGGATCCGGGTGAATGAGGACTCATTCAAAGCGGAATTCGACCTGTTAGGGCTTTTTGATATTTTCAGACCGAAAAAATTATCCCCCGAATTTACATTTACGAAAACCTCGTTTTCCTATAAGAGCCCATGTTAATTTTTGAAATTCCTAAAAGCATAGTATTTCATTATTAAATTAGATCAAAATAGTCCTCTTAACCTGACAAGACCGACTGCAAGCTTCCAAAAATTCCAGCTCTTTCCCAGAAGTTTTTTTTGTCGAAAAACGAAAATCTTACTTTGTATTTGCTTGCGTCGAAAATAGATTGCAGAGACTAAAAATAATTTAACGGGAGTCTCTGATAGTACAGTGGTCACTATTCCTGTTTTTCATGCGGAAGACCCGGGTTCGATTCCCCGTCAGAGTAAATTTTTTATATATTGAATTTAAAGTAGTATCTCTTAAATTTAAAATTTAAAAAAGAAACTCAGTTTCTTTTTTAAACCCAATCTATTAAATCCTTCGGCTCAACAGGCGTCTCCAGAAGAATATCACAGTCGGCCTTCAGCTTGCAGGTAAGTCTCCACTGCTTTGATAACATGCCGTATACCCGCATACTCGAAAAAAAGTTGAAAAAAGAAAATCTTACTGTGCATTTGATTTGAGTATTCAGGAATTAAAAGCCTTAAGAAAAGAATCTTCAAAAGCGGGGGGTTTGGGGGCGGCAGCCCCCCAACTTTAACTCCTGACACGATCAGCTAACAGTTAGTCAAGCAATAATAAGTAATAAACTGTACAAAAACGTGCAGAAATTATTTGAAAAAAAATACGTTTTCTAAAGAGTTAAAGAGGCTGAGTCACAAGGTCGAACCTTAAAACGTACAGGGATTAGGAGGCACAGTTGGGGGGCTGCCGCCCCCCCAAACCCCCCGCTTTTGCAGCCTCTTTTGTTAAGATTTTTAAAGTCCTGTAGCCTGCAATCAGTAGGTCGTACCAACACGAATGAAACTGTTTCAATGGCATTTTTGTTTTAATCTTTGGAGAATTTGGCAATGACAACTCAGTCTGTTACAGTTATAACTACAAACTTGTCTCTGTGCCAGGTATAGTTATGTATTCAGTGTGATTATGTATGATGGAAAAATAGATGAACCTGAACCTACCTGAACCTAAACTGCTTGTTTATGCTAAGCCCTTCTTCTGTTCTCTTTTTTTTCTGTTCAAAATTGTTAAGTTCATCACATTATAGCTTATTATTGGCTAGGGAAAAATCTCCTGTAAAAAATCCAGCAAACAGGCTCAGTACTGTTTCTAATCAAAGAGATGCAATAGGTTGTTCTTACGGTAAAAAATTCAAGCAGACTTCGTTCGTGTTGCAAAGCATTTCTTTGCAAGGGAAAAAGCAGGGGTTGAGGGGGGCGGCAGACCCCCAAAATAAAAATCTTAACAAAAGAGGCTGCAAAAGCGGGGGGTTTGGGGGGCGGCAGCCCCCGAACTTAACCTCCTAATCCCTGTACGTTTTAAGGTTCGAACTTGTGACTCAGCCTCTTGAACTCTTTAGAAAACGTAGTTTTATTCAAATAATTACAGTAAAGAACAAACTTCCAGCCAGGGCCGTATCCAGGATTTTTGTTCAGGGGGGGTTTTACTGATTTTTGACTTTTTTGGGGGGGAGTTTTACTAATTTTTGACTCAGTTTTCGACTAATTTTACTGATTTTTACCTAGGTTTTACTAATTTTCGACTTATTTTCGAGTCGGTCAAAAATTTCGGGGGGGGGGGGGTTCAAACCGGGTAATCCCCCCCCCCCTGGATACGGCCTTGCTTCCAGCCCATAGTAGCTAAAATAAGATTATAATTTCATGTTAAAGATTGATCAATGATGTCATAATCGTAGGTTGTAGCCAGGTCGTCTCTTACCATTCCAATTAAGAAAAAGCCATAGGCTTTTTCCTGTTTGTAATACAGTTAGTATTTCAGTAAAGGTACATAAAGGATCGATATGGTTCATCATAAATGCAGAATATGTAAGTTCCATCAGTCAAACAGTTCGTGGTAACGAACACAATTTGAAGATAAGTGTAAAGAAGAGGAGAGAGAGAGAGAGAGAGAGAGAGAGAGAGAGAGAGGAGAGAGATGAGAGAGAGAGAGAGAGAGAGAGAGAGAGAGAGAGAGAGAGAGAGAGCCTACATTAATCTACAATGTAGGCTACTAAATACTAAATCCTGCAGAATTTAGATTTTAGGTTCAGTCATGCATTAACTACGAAGGAGAAATTTACTAAAGTTAGAAACATATATAATTTCGAAGATACACAGATCACAGGTAAATGGTATAATTTATAACACAAAAGTAGGCAAACATTAATAGAAGTTGCTTAAATTAATATTACAAGATGGGTACTGAATAGCTATTTGGGTGATAGTAGGGTTGTTGTATCTTATCGGATGCGTACACTATACTAATAAGATTATTACTGCATTAAATTCAAAAAATATTTTTCTCTAGGTTTGTTTTTTATTAGATTTACTGAATCACATGTAGTTTCATTGTTTATTAACGCCTCCCTCCCTAACGCTTAGATATAATCTGAGGTCAAATGAGTCAAATGAGTCAACCTTTGTTTTTAACAAAGGCTATATTCAGGCATCAATGAGATAAATAAGGAGAGAAGAATGTACCTGCTAGATGTTTTGCCATGATAGACTTCGAAATAGGAATTTTTTTGAAATAGTGAAAAAAAAGTCTTTTTATTTTCACTGAAAATTGTAAAGCGGCAAATATGTCCCCTCTTAACATTTAAAAATAGGTTTTGTATCCCCTCCTACGTTTTAGTGAGTTGACATCACTTCTACACATTCTGGGAGGAGGTCCGTATTTTTTTCCATTCCTTTATTCCGTCAACATTGATTCAATTTACGGATACTAAGCTGAAACATGAGTGACGCATGACAATATGCATAGAAACCATATTATTTGGGCTGTATATTTGCTAATTAAGCGATTAGTAAGATAGACTGAAGCGATTTTATGGATGATATAAGTAAGTACTTTAGGGCTTTGTAGAGTTGTTTTCAACATTTTATGGTCTTTCCTTCTCAATAGCCCAAATTGTGCATTGATACCTCAGCAACTCATAGCTTAACGTTTCAAACTAAATTTTGGGAAAATTAATTGTCAATTTTTTAAGCAATATGTCTAATCATCTGTAATTTCTAGTTTTCTGTAAAGCAAAATCAAATGTTCATGATAAAAATTCAATTGTAAGGAGTGAGCCAGCTCAATAGTTACAAAACTCTTCAGAAAGCATTTTTTCAGAAGAATTTTTTTTTATAATAACTGATACATCAAACAATTAGCTTTTTATGCTGATTCCAATATACAATTTATTAGGTTTAATGTTATTTATCAGAAGTAAACTTTTGATAAGTAACAGGCTTTAAAAGTGGTCGTAGGCAAGGTAATATCCAGGGGGGAGGGGTTAGAAGGTTAGAACTCCCCCCCCCCCGCAAAAAATGTTTTCCCGACTCGTAACACGTATTAAAAATGCATATAAACAAATTTTCCATACTTCTTTAAAGTTTTTTTCTGTAGCCCCTCCCCCGAACAAAAAATAAGGCTGCGGCCCTGGTCACAGGTTTTTGACGTATTTCACAGGTTTTTTGGCACTTTTTTCACAGGTTTTAAAAATCCGTGATGGAAACACTGTCCGCAGCCCGTTGAAGTTTTTAAGACGATCTCCATCTTCTTTTGGATTAGACTTCAAGATTTTATTAAAATACTACTTAAAATAAGCCAGTTCTGGGACCCCACTGGCCAGAGAAAAGGAACAAAGGAACAGGAGAAAAGGAACAGACTGAGCAAATGAAAAGGAAAAAAACAAACAAAACGCTTTTCAGATATAAGACAAAATAGGAATAATGCAGATATTTTAGCAAGGCCCTTTGCTAAGCTACCTTCATCACAAGGAGTTTAAAAAAATAAACAAAAACCAAAATATAAGAACCGTGAAAAAATACTCTGAATAAAAAGGGAAACAAAAAAGATGTTGAGCAGGAACAAACAATTGAAAACTGGTACGTGAAATTTAAAAAAATTAAAAAAAATAAAAACAAAAATTAAAAGACGAGAAAAAAAACGAAAACAAAGAAGTTGACTGTATTTAGTAAGACCAAGAGAAAAACATTCCATCGTTAGATTACAAATACATTTTCTAATTAGTTTTTTTTGACGCAGTTAATCTATTATTTGAGTTTGGTTGAAATATACGTAGACCCAAGAGAGACATACTTTGGAAATAATCGAAATAACAGTAACACTTTCGTAGTCACCTTTTTATTTAATTTATGTAGAATAACTAGCAAGTAATTGCCAAATTTTGCCCGATTATGGAAAATTAGGCCATTTGAATTACTGGTGAAGGCTGAAAGATACCGGACTATCCTAGCATCAGTAAAAATCTAGATACTTCCAAAGAAAGTATGACGTCACTGAATAATTTCAAAAATATTTAGTTCTTATTGAGATAGAAGGTATTATCTATTATCATTATTTTTACCTTCAATGTTTTTTTCTGCATAAAGAACGTGAAAACTGTTGTTGTTGAGCTTTGAGTGTTCATGGCTGAAAATATATGTTTTAAAAGAAAGCTGGATGCAGTTCTAGGTGACGTTAATGACTCTCTTTAAAAAAAAAACTGGCAGCGCTAGACCGATCGAAACAACTAGTCACTAGCCATTAACCTAGTTCCAACTCAAGGTTTTATACGTTGTTAATGTACAAAACTTTCCAGGAGGAATCGACAAATGGTTTATATAGGATAGCAGCCACGGAAGACAGTTCCCAACAGATGTACAGTGCGAAAGCTGCTTCTTGAGTACTTTAGAATTATATCCTCTAGCCTTCTTAAGGAGCTCGTATTTACTATCTTTTCAGTACTCAGATGTACTATAACCAAAGCAAAATCACCTACGGAACTTTGACTATAACTAGCCAGCTATTCACAGCTCACTCTGATCAGTTATGGGAGGAAACACCTCAGGGCAAGAGATTGAAATACGATTTTGGGTAATGCGTATCTATTTGAGATAGTCTTACCGATGGTAGTTATGCAGCAAAACTATTAGCCCCTTGAAATTCAAGCTGAGCCCATATATTCAGCCAGAAGACGGAGGTAGGTAAAGGACAAGCATCATGTCATACATTTTTGAATTGCAAGAAAACACATATTTAAGTTACATGAAAAAAAAAAAGATTAGCCACTTTCTTTTAGTACTAAGGGATAGCAAATGTAATAAATTCAGTGATCAAATGTAATTTTTGGATGCTTCAGCAAGTATTGTGTTTTCTTACATGAAACTTAAGCCTGGAATTTTCTTCTGGGTCTGGTAAGAGGTCATAGTTACTCATGTCAGGATGCATTTGTCCACTTTTGGTAGTAATTCGTATCAATGCCCTCCTTCCGTTTCTTTTATGTGTTCCTTGGGCATAGTCTTCAAAATTTGAACAGACTCCATCCATTAATTCACTTAAGAACGATTCTGATCGAGCATAAGGTATCTGAAATAAAGGACAACATTTCGTACGTCTCAGAAGAAAAAATAACAAAAACAAACAAAAGCAGGTAATTGTGGTTTACAATCTGATGAAAACCTGGTAATTTTAACCTTCAATGACAGACGTTGGGTCGGAACAAAGTTACAAAAAAGCAATACAAAAACTAAAACGCCTCAACTTATAGTTCATGCCTAATTTTGCTGTTTTATGCTTAATGCTAACAGTCAATTAAACTTTGACCATAATTGGTGCTAGGTCGAGGAGGGACTAGTGGTTTCTGACCCCTTCATCCAGAAACTGAATAAAAAAAAGCGAATTATTTGTGACAAGTCTCTAACAATAAAATTAAAGTTCCCTGGTAATTTTCAAATTTCCTTTTTTTATGAAAAACCCTGGTAGTTAAAGTCTCCACTCCTGGTAGTATAAAGTAGTAGATATTTCACTTTCTGTTTACAAGGTAGCAGTTTTTATTTTTCAATTTCAGTTTTCTTATCAACTAAAATGATGATTTTCATATTTACAACTTATCAAAAAAACTGAGTCTAGGAATGTACGGTATAAATGTCTTTTCCCGATTGGTAAGTGTGTCTGGCCCCAATCTACCAGGCGTACCCACTGGAGCCACAACAGGCACAAGGAAAAACGTCTTTAATAATATGTCACGGTAAAGTAACTTCCTTCAAAACAAGCAAAATCAAAACCTTGCATTCCTTTATCAGGTGCCCGAACTAAAAGCTTGCTTACATCTAGTTCACATTCTTTCTTAAATTTTTTCACGTCGGACTCAAACTCAAAGCAGGGAAATTTAGTTTCAAATTTACTCCAAATTAATTATCAAAGGGTTTGATGACTCTAGAATGAAAAGCTTTAATTATGGTGTGATAATCTAGACATAGATGAAATGTTCTATAGTTATAATTAATGTTTATCTGTGGTAATTTTTGGCAAGCTTACATGCCTTTGAACCTTGGGTATAGCTAAGCTATATGACGAGCACCCAATCAAACCCATCAACTTTTTAATTGCTCAAAGGACCCCATGCACGTATAGATAATATTTATAGCTATTTCTTATTTACATATTTTAACGCAAAACTTCAATGTTTTCTAGTTTCCTTGGATTTATGTCTGTCGAAAACAACAGGCTGTTTCACAGATTTTAACCAAATTAAAGGACCAGTTCTATGTGTCTGTGTGTGTTAGGAACATTTAGTTTTCGCAAGCTTTTAAATGCTAACGGAGGTTCATTATTAAATGATATAAATATAAAGCACAAAACGAGAAAATGCGGCAAATCAATCGACTAAAAAGGGATTAATATATGAGTGTAGCGCAAACGCTCGACCAATATTGAATGTTTTATATTCTATGTTTCATGCATGTTGGTTCCTTAGCGTCTTCTGTTTTACAGGTATCATTGTTCCCGCTGATTTGCCCATTATACCCTACTGTATAAACGGAGGCACAAAGGGAAGGGGGGGGGTTAGGAACTTCGTGTAGAGCCAAATAGGGACTCGGATACATAATAAACGGGGTTTGAGGCACCCGATATGGTAGGGCGGGAAATAAAGCTCCAGTAAACATACGACGTTCAGCCTGCAATTGCTTGTTTAAAATGGGATCAAACGAGACAAAATCATTTACATGGAAACTAATTATGAAAGTTTCTGCGTATATGCTGGGAACTATTTCCAGAACACTAGGTAATTCTGTGGCATTTATATATGCATTTCAATTTGTCAGGAGAAAATTGTAATTTGTTAGACCTTAAGTCCTTTTCCACAAAATTAAATGAAGCTTAGGTCGGATTAAGGCGCATGACTTGTTCATCTGTTGCTTATCCTAATAAATGTCGAAGCTAGACACAAAAGGAAGCAAAATACATTTTTCAGAGTCTCTACGACTTTGGGGTAAGTGGAACAGATGCTTTTATTGAACCTGTTAAAGTGATTGGTGATGCCAGAAAAATTTCTAAACATTTCTTTTTTTTGTCCCAGTTCAAAACAAACTGCCATAGTTTTCTATACAGCTTTGCAGTTTCAAGCTACACTTGCACCAAACTTAGCTTTTTAGATATACGATTTATGTCCTCTGTGCAAAGTTTCTAGTTTGTTATTTTTCTTTGTAGTGCTGTGGTTTTAATATTTCAACATAAGACAGATGTTAGAATTTTCCCAATTTTAAGCAAGTTTTTTACCATTGACTAAGAAAATTCTAAAGTAATATCGTAGTCCTGGCTGGGTGAAAAGACAGGGATATCCACCACATGGCTAATACGGGAGTAAAGTTCATTTGTGATGCAATTGGATGTTATATTTACATTGAGGATGTAATTCTAGGTATATATTTGCATATTAGGGGTGTGGGGGTATATATTCTAGGAATATATAGGTCCTAAGAAATTCATGAATTTCTTAGAAAAACTGGAAAAAACAAGGAAAGAAGTGAAGATAAAGGCTCTCCCCCTGCAAAATATGTTAACTAGGATTATTCTGCATATTATGGAGTAAGAATTGTTTTCTTAATATGTTCCTTATGTCCACTTGGACTCTTAGCCTTAAAATATTGGTTGGGCGGTTGGCTAATTTAAAGATTTGTAAATACATAGGCTACACTGTCAAATTAGCCATCTGGTGGTATCCCAAAAGACAGACCTAAAACTAGTGATGCCAATGCTATAAGTACCTTGTCCTTTTGACGCAAATTACAGCTATAGCCTTGTCATAAAATCGCATGTCTCACAGGAATCGTAAAACTTATGATTTTATTTTTTTTTTTATCACAAAGAACATAGCATCACTAAAGAGCAGCCATACAGTTATATTTTCTTCTGCTCGAAAATTCTCCAGCATATAATGTTATTTTTGTAAACATAGTTTTGTATTATGCCAATATGCAGCCCAAGGCGTTGTTCCGAAATGTCTTTGACATCTCACACTTGCTGTTTTATATCAGAGGACTTTCATATTAAGAAGTCACACCCTTTAATAATTTTCAATCAACCTATCCTTTCTTACACCAAGGCTATCATCTTTCATTAATGACTTTCTATTTTTAAGAAGGAGTTTTTGCATCTTCTATTTCTTTGCTGCAAAAATTCAGCTTTATCACCAGCTAAAGAAAGCCTGAATAGGATCAAATTACCAACAAGTTTCGCTACAGTAATTAGATCATATGAAAAATCAAAAAAAAAAAAAATGAAAAGATAGACACTGAGATGATAAAAAAAGACATAATAAGTCTAGCCAAATATAATCACTGCTATGTAAAAAAAAAAAAAAAAAAAAAAAAAAAAAAAAAAAAAAAAAAAAAAAAAAAAAAAAAAAAAAAAAAAAAAAAACAATGACCTTGCAGTTCAAGTGAAAATTGAAGATAGATTAGTTTAATTCTAATTAGGTACTTTCCCATGTGATGGGCCTTTCTAAAAAGTCAAGTTGGTTAATGCTAATGAAATAAAATAAGATAAATATATAATAGTTTAGAAACAAATTTGGGCTATATATTTGCACATTAGGGTGGGGGGGGGCGGCGATGGGGGAAAGCATAGCATATATTAAATACGTAACCTAATTTAACCTAACCTAGGTACCTTCCCCCCCCTAAATCCCAAAAAACACAGTTTAATATCGTATACGCAATAAAAACCACGCTATCATTGCCTACTCTACAGCGGTTAACACGTCGAAAACGGGTTTTTATCATTGCCTACTCTACAGCGGTTAACCCTAGAGGCCCATCAAATGTGAAAGTGCCTCTAATTATCTATGGAAAAGCCAACTAGATTCAACTTAATGTAAAAGTATTTGTTTTTGCAAGAGAAATGAAAACCGCTCTTCAATTATCTACCTAATCGACAGAACCTACTATTTGCAGCTCTAATAGGCAGCTCAGATTCCAATTTTTCCTTTCTCTTCATTTCTCTCTCTTCGATCCAACTCTCTAATTTTACACATTTTCCATTTTCTTTCGTTTATTCAATAAAGGCTTCCACTCAATAAGTGCTTTCTCTCAATCTTATTGATACTGACACAATTTGTTCTGGCGTAACACTGTTGATCAGCAGACGTGCACTTGGGACGAACAACAGGTTTGTGCCGAAATAATTGATGGGGGAGATAACCAACGATTGAAAACGTCATTTCTTGCATCTTTTTTTCCGCTTAGCCCAACGTTCATGTTCTCAAAATGTGTAAGTGGCGATTATCGTTCACCTTGACTTCAAGCATAAAAGTGTAATATCTTACAAAAAGCATTTTCGAACTCACATCAAGATATTTTTCAGCACTTTGAGACCAGAACAAAAAAAATTCAAATTCCTAAAGTCAGTATCTATTTAAATGAAGGTTTAAATATCGCGGTTGTGTGAACATAGGGTAAAGCGCAAATATTTTAATTAAAAAGCGCGCGGAGAGGTACATGATTAAAAAATTTAGAAGACATAAGTTAGATTTACCTTGAAGGTTATATTTATCCTTTCATGGAATAAAATGTGATTGAGGGAATGAATTGAAAATTTCAGATAAAAATGTAGCCTCTTTTAATAGACTTTTTTAAATTGCCTCTTTCTTCCAAAAATAACAGAAAAATATTCCTCCGTATAATATTTGTAGACCTACAGATTCTTGAGCAACATTCTGTTCTCGCGCTCGACAAAGCGTCAACAGTAGCGATTCAGAGTCTCGAGAAAATGTCTATTCGATTTCTCTGTTTTAGTTTGATGTACTGATTCCTTGAAAACGATAGTTCCTAATAAAAGAAAGGAGCTGACAAAATGAATATAAAACGGCCCAATTTAACCACTTGAATAACGAGGTGTCTAAGGATATATTGAAAGTTGGTCAAAACTTCCTAAAAAATTCTAAGTACCTTTTTTATGTTTTGAATAAGGACTACAGACTAGTTTCTCAAATTATATCGATAATTCGGAAAATATAGTCAAATTATACGATACTGTAATGATTATACTATTCTTTACTTAAGATTTAAAATATTCGTCAAATTCCAGCTGCAGTTCTACTTTAATTGAAAAAGAAAGGATATGATTATTTCCTAGATAAGCCTAAACTTGATACATTATCAGACCAGTTATCTAAGTAAAATATACCAAATTGCAGCTGTCGTTTTAGTAAATGACGCAAAAAGAAGCTGTATTCTAATTATTGACTTATGATATTTTTCCAAATAACCATTTTGTCAAAATTGACAGCATACCTGAAAGTAGTGGATCAAACAACACCGGTCAAATCTTCAATTGGAGGTATTTGGCAAATACCTTTTTAACCCGAAATAGAATTTGGAAATGGACTGAAAAAAAAGCCCAAAATTTGTTTTTATTTTTGAGATCAGACTCGTCTTTATTTTGCATAAGCGCAAGTTTCGGTATCAGCCTAGCTTAATCATGACTAGAAATTTTCCTCTCTTTCAAGTGTCACACAAGTCAAATATCTGTGTTCAAAAATATTTCCAACAATCTATATCTTTATTTGTATAGAAAACAAAGAACCCAACAGTGCTTTCAACCATTTCAGATAATCAATAAGATTGTATATCAGCTTTTACTTTATAGAATAACAGTTGTGACAATGCTAATTAAATAAAACGGAATGGACAATACTGTAACAATAATAATAGTGGAGTTTATTCAGGACCCAAAGTCTCACCTGTTTTTCTGTATGCACAATTGCTCTTTTAACTTATGTTTGGTCTCGCCTATTTAAAGTACAATTCTCAAGGCAAAATATAAATAAAAAAATCCTTTTATTCCATGCAGTTTGTTTTTCATAAGAAATACCGTGTAAAACAAACAGTGCTGCACAAAACTGTAAACTTCCAAACTGTGTTTCAGCACAAGCGGGCGACATACAGCTCAAAGACTAGGGTAAGCACTGTAACTTCCTACTAGAACAATTCAAAACCCTCAGGTAGTAATAAAATAAATTAAGGTGTGGATTTAAAGCGCACAAATGTAACATTCGAGACATTTTAAATTTTTGGGTAATTGGAAGGATAAAATGATAAGTCATTCCACTTACGGAAGTAGGTGCTGGATTTCCTTCGGCATCTAAACGGTAGCTTCGAACTTGTATTAATTTCTTAGGATCCACTTTGGATACCTCATCCTCTATTTCACTAGCTATGCTCTGGCACACTAAAAAACAAAATAAAATAGTATTAAGCATATATGAGAGAAGGTTCTCAACTTTATCTCTTGAATGGACCCCTTTACTAATAAGGTAAAGACCATTGATCCTTCTCAGAATAAAATCCGTAAGCGCACTGAATGAATTACTAAGAAACAATTACATGTTGTGAACAATTAATTGTTCAATTACATGTTGAACAATTGTATATGTCGTGAGTATACAGTCAACATAATAAAATATATACAGCCTCATGAGCCTCCTTATATGTTTCTATGGACTGGGTCTGCCTTGTTTAAAGTTTATTATTATTATTATTAATAAAGAATAGAACTTGACAAAATGCATACATATATATATATATATATATATATATATATATATATATATATATATAATATATATATATATATATATATATATATATATATATATATATATATATATATATATATATATATATATATATATATATATATATTATATATATATATATATATATATATATGCATATATATATATATATACATATATATATATATATATATATATATATATATATATATATATATATATATATATATATATATATATATATATATATGCATATATATATATATATATATATATATATATATATATATATATATATATATATATATATATATATATATATATATATATATATATATATATATATATATAATACATGAAAAAGCAAAGTCTTTCAACTAGATCTTCTAGCCTGCCCATGAACTTGCAAAGGCAAGTTGTCTTAGGGGCATACCAGGAACAGAAAAAAAAGAGAAAATTTTAGTACTAGTTTATGTCACAAATTAAGTATACCAAAAATACTGATAATATAAAAAAATATATATATATGTATGTGTATAAATAAAATACATAATTCCTTGCTGAGTTACTACTGGAGTCACCGTAACAATAAAAAAAAAAAAAAAAAAAAAAAAAAAAAAAAAAAAAAAAAAAAAAAAAAAAAAAAAAAAACTATCCAATTGCGCAAGTTTGGCTAAGACTAACGAAAAAATATGAAAACGAAATCACATCAAATCAAGTTTTCAATTCTATTCTCGCTTTTTGGTAGCTAGCCTTGTATGTCTCTTAGATACAACTTCACCGAGATCGGATATTGGTTTTGTTTTAATATGTGTTAAGTCATTTTCAATCAAAATGTGGGCATAATGTATGAAGTGTGAATTTGAACGCGGTAACGAACTGTAGGTAAGGAGCGATTCGTGCTAATTGTAACCGAAACTCTCCAAAAATAATCTAATAACAACATGTACATCAAAAGAATCGGCTTCTAATGACGATTCCAAACATTAAATTCGCAATGATTAAAGTTAAGTACCAAAAGTTGCGAGCCTGATATGATTTATCTGACCATAGGCAGCACAATCGAGCTGCCTGAGTAAAGAACGATGTTGGCACAACGTACTATTTTTATCCATATCATGGCACTTCGAATCGAAGGAGTTGTCGTAGAAACTTAGAAAAGGGCTCATTCGATTGTAAATTGGAATGGCTAGTGCCCTTTTTAATAGTTGAAAGTGATTGGAAGGAAACAAACACTCCTTCCACGCCCACAATTTCCCCAAACACATCCAATGAAAATTTTGAGATAGCCATTTTGTTCAGGGTGATTAATTTCCAGATAAAAATTATGTTTTGAGGAGGACAATAGTAGTATCTCCCTAGGCACTTCGAAGTCAGCCCTAGGGAAATTAGCATGGAGTTTCAAAGTCATCCGTATCCCTTTTCCCATAGAATTCAAGCACATGACCTCTGACGTCTGCGATACACCTGTTTCTAGGCGACATTCCCGCCCTTGGCAAGAGTTTAAAGGTTCGGTCAGTTTGTTTATCTTTGACAGCCCTGGAAAGATTCCAAGCGAATATCCTATTTCTAGTTGAAATTCACAGGTGTTTCATTTACCAGGAAAGTGGTCCGTATAATAGAAAAGCAGTAATAATAGGGAAATTATGACGTCACGGTGCACCTCCGTTTCAAGCGCATGTTACACCACGCGACACACCCTCGCCTTTAAAGGGTCAGATAAACGGAGCTACCAACCCCTCACACCTACGCAATGCGGTTACCGGCTCTATTAAAGAGATAACAGCTGCCGAGACTCCGTGACACCCCTTTGGACTCCAATGACGTCATACGACTTACCCCATTTCAAACGGAAAGGTCTAATATGCTTGACACAATTTTGCGCAACCATGCATCTTACGCATGGACGGCGCATCCATCTATGTCGGATAATACCATTTTGACATTTTTCGCCCAAGATCCTCAAGATATTTTCTTTTCCGGCGTTTCATTTTTCGCACGAAACACCTTTCAATTTTTTCTATAGTTCATGACCCCACCAGGACTCGAAAGGTCATTCCCTTCCAATAGAACATGCTCTAACCTAGAGAACTAAGAAGACATTTCTAATATTATGTATCTTGAACAATATTCTAAAAATAATCTATTTTGCGTGACACCTGAGATTCCCCATTTTTTTGGCAGTCGTTAGAACGGCGTGTTTACCGCCAAATTTGGCACGCACTCGGAAAACATCTATTCCCAGAGACAATAGCTCCCAAGGTATTTTTAGCAATAAAGGAAAATGTGTGTTTAAATTACGTAAACACCTAGGTATGAGAGATGCATCCCAAGCAATAAATCTTAAAAACACAGATATTGTAAATAAAAACAAATTGACAAGCAATAAAACATAAAAAAACAGCTAAATAACACGACAAAAATAAAAGTTGAAAAAGCTGTATTATCATATACGCAAAAAGAACCATCAATTATAGAAAATCGAGACTTCTAGTCTGCAACCAAGAAGGATAGGGGAGGGGGCAGTGATATTACATGCAATTTAAGAAATATTAAGAGCTTTTAAGGAAATACCTCTTTTTCATTAAGATACATTCATGGATATTTCACAGTATCCTAACAATATTTTCCAGTTCCCACCTAGTAGCCTTCATTTTCAGAGGGCGCATTGATAATAGATATAGGTTTTTAGGCGGCGTTATTGTGGCTTATAAAAAAAATAAGAATAACATGCCCTAATTTAAGGAAAGGCGAGGGGGAGGACTCCAGGGGAGGGGGGCAGTCTGCCCTCGGATATCTTTTGACTCTTAAAAATCGAACTAGAACTTTTAATTTCCAATCAAATGAGCCCTCTCTGAAGTTTATACGAGCATCCCTTTCATAGGAACCATATACGCCCCCAGGACAGCACTTACACCGCCTATCCCCCGGGCTCTGGGGGGCGTTTTCGTTATCTAATTTTTGAACAATTTCCAAAACACTGGCTATCTTAAAATTTCTAGTGGACGGGTTTGGGGAGAAAAGAGTGTGTGGAGGGGGGCTACTTTCACTCTCTTGACTCTTAAAAAGTGAACTAGAACTTTCAATTTCCAATCAAATGAGCCCTCTATGAAGTTTATACGAGCATCCCTTTCATAAGAACCATACATGCCCTTAGGGCATAACTTAGAACGCCTTCCCCAGCGCCCTAGGGGGTTCTAGTGAAACCGGATTTTTTTGTTATCTGAGCTTTGAACTATTTTTAACAAAATGTCAATCTCAAAATTTTCATCAGATGGGTTTTGAAAAAGAAGGCGTGGGGGGTGGTAGCTGCCCTCGGATCTCTTTTGACTATTAAAAAGTGAACTCAAACTTTCAATTTCTAATCAAATGAGCCCTCTCTGAAGTTTATACGAGCATCCCTTTCATACGAACAATATATGCCCCAGGGCATAACTTATAACATCTGCCATCGGGCCCTGGGGGGTTGTGGCAACACCTGAGTTTTTCTTATCTGACTTTTAAGCAATTTTTAACTTAATGTAAGTAAGTAAGTATGACGGCACTAGACCCTTAAGGTCCAAACTGGCGGTGCTGATCTCCGTTTCGTGGCCCTTCAGCCAGGAAGTACAATGGGGGGCTGGGGGCCAGCCATCCAGTTCTCTCGCACACCCTTCCTGCTTACCTTCCCCAAATTTCTCCAGGTACCCATTTAGAGCTGGGTCGACTCTGGCTAGGCTTACAGAGTCACACCACTGACCCCCGTCCCAAACCCAAATAACTGGCCACGCCAGGGATTTTAAACTTAATGGCTATCTCAAAATTTTTATTGGATGCATTTGGTGAAAAAGGGGCGTGGAGGGGTGCTAGTTGCCCTCCAATGTCTTTTGACTTTGAATTTTTTACGAGCATTCCTTCAATAAGAACCATATATTTCCCCAAAGCATAACTTACAACACCTGCCCTCGGGCCCTGGGGGGTTGTGTTCACCCCTGAGTTTTCGTTATATGGTCTTTGAACTATTTAAAAAAAAGCTATCTCAAGGTACTTATCGGATGGGTTTGAGGAAAAAAAGGGCTTGGAGGGGGGGGGGCTAGATGCCTCAAATCTCTTTTGACTCTTAAGAAGTGAACTAGGACTTTCAATTTCCAATCAAATGATCCCTCTTTGAAGTTTATACGAGCATCCCTTCCTTAAGACCCATATATGCCCCCAGGGCATACTTACAACCCCTGACCCCGGGCCCTGATAATAACGATTCCACAATAACGCCTAATAACCTACATCTATTATCAATGCGTCCTCTGAAAATGAACGCTACTAGGTGGGAGCTGGAAAATATTGTTAGGATATTACGAAATATCCATGAATATATCTTGATGAAAAAGGGCTATTTCCTTAAAAGCTCTTAATATGTCTTAAATTTGCATCTAATATCACTCCCCTCCTTCTTATCCTCCTGGGTTTCAGGCTAGAAGTCTCGGTTTTCTATAATACACGGTTCTTTTTGTGTATATTATGATCTCCTCCCTCATATTTTTGCTGAAAAATATTGTCCTGGGGGTGTGTCGGGCTGAGACAAACCGCTCGGGGGGATTAAACACTTTTTCAGAGAAGAGCAGCGAGCAGGTCGTTACCTTAGTGGATGGAGGCTGGTTAATAATAAATGTACGCTTGAAAATTACCGCTTTGCATAACGATAAAAAATAAAACAGTGTTGAGCTAGCGATAAAAAAAAAACAGGCTCATCCAGAGACGCCCCCCTGGAGTCCTCTCCCTCGTCTTTCCTTAAATTAGGGCATGCTATTCTTAATTTTTTTATAAGCCACAATAACGCCGCCTAAAAACCTACATCTATTATCAATGCGCCTTCTGAAAATGAAGGCTACTAGGTGGGAGCTGGAAAATATTGTTAGGATATTGTGAAATATCCATGAGTTTATCTTAATGAAAAAGGGGCATTTAATTAAAAGCTCTTAATGTCTTAAATTGCATGTAATATCACTCCCCCTCCCCTATCTTCCTTGGTTGCAGACTAGAAGTCTCGATTTTCTATAATAGATGGTTCTTTTTGTGTATATGATAATACGGCTTTTTCAACTTTTATTTTTGTCGCGTTTTTTAGCTTTCTTTTTTATGTTTTATTGCTTGTCAATTTGTTTTATTTATAATATCTGTGTTTTTAAGATTTATTGTTTGGGATGCGTCTCTCACACCTAAGTGTTTACGTAATTTAAACACACACTTCTCTATTGCTAAAAAATACCTTGGGAGCTATTGTCTTTGGGAATAGATGTTTTCCGAGTGCGTGCCCAATTTAGCGGTAAACAAGCCGTTCTAACGACTGCCAAAAAAATGGGGAATCTCAGGTGTCACGCAATAGATTATTTCTAGAGTATGGTTCAAGATACATAATATTAGAAATATCTTCTTAGTTCTCTAGGTTAGAGCGTGTTCCATTGGAAGGGAATGACCTTTCGAGTCCTGGTGGGGCATGAACTATAGAAAAAAATTAAAGGTGTTTCGTGCGAAAAATTAAACGCCGAAAAAGAATCTGTCTTGAGGCTTTAGGGTGACAAATGTCAAAATGGTATTATCTGACAGTGCTGAATGCGCTGTCCATGCGTAAGATGCGCTGACCTTACATGAAGTGTGTACCGTCATTAACTTAATGAAAAAAGTATTATGTGACACTATTGCACAATCATTACGTAAGGTGTGAGCTACAAGTGGGGATTCCCCCATGGGTTCAGTGGTAAGGTTACGCAAAATTGCGTCAAGCATATAAGACCTGCCCGTTTGAGATGGGGTAAATTGTAGGACGTCATTGGAGTCCAAAGGGTGTGTGTCACGGAATCTTGGCAACTGTTTCCCCTTTTAATAGGACCAGTAACCGCATTGCGTAGGTGCGAGGGGTTGGTAGCTCCACTTATCTGACCCTTAAAAGGCGAGGATGTGTCGCGTGGTGTAACATGCGCTTGAAACGGCAGTGAGCATCGTGACGTCATAATTTCCCTATTATTACTACGTTTCTATTATACAGACCACATTCCAAGTAAATGAAACACCCGGGAATTTCACCTAGAAATAGAATATGCGCTTGGAATCTTGCCATGGGCTGTCACAGAAAAAAAGGAGGTGTGTCTCCTGACCAAACCTTTGAACTCTTGCCAAGGGCGGGAAAGTCGCCTAGAAACAGGTGTGTCGCGTGACGTCAGAGGGCATGTGCTTGAATTCTATGGGATAAGGGATGGGGATGACTTTAAAACTCCAGGCTAATTTCCCTAGGGATGACTTTGAATTGCCTAGGGGAATACTACTGACACTCCCTCAACAGCCCTCAGGCCAAGGGTTGTAAGCTATGCCCTGGAGGCATATAAGATTTTTATAGAAAGCTTTGTCGTAGAAACTTCAAAAAGGGTTCATTCGATTAGAAATTCAAAGGGATAGTGCCCTTTTTAATAGTTGAAAGTGATTGGAGGGCAACTAGCCCCCCTCTCACGCCCACATTTCCCCCAAACACATCCAATCGAAATTTTGAGATAGCCATTTTGTTCAACGTAGTTGAAAGTTCTGGAAATTAGGTCTTTAAGGATGGCACCCCCCCCCCCTTCACAGTCCTTAGGGTAAGGGTTGTAAGCTATGCCCTGGGGGCATATAAGGTTTGTATAGAAAGCGTTGTCGTAAAAACTTCAAAAAGGGCTCATTTGATTGGAAATTGAAATGGCTAGTGCCCTTTTTAATAGTCGAAAGTAATTGGAAGGCAACAACATCCCTTCCACACCCACCATTTATCCAGACATATCCAATCAAAATTTTGAGATAGCCAATTTGTTCAAAGTAGTTGAAAGATCCGGAAATTATCTTTGAGGATGACATTCCCCCGACAGCCCTCAGGGTAAAGGTTGTAAGTTATGCCCTGGGGGCATATAAGGTTTTTATTGAAAGCTTTGTCATAAAAACTTGAAAAAGGACTCAATCGATTGGAAATCCAAAGGGCTAGTGCCCTTTTTAATAGTCAAAAGTGAACAACTTACCCCCCTCTCACGGCGAATTTTTCCCCAAACACATCCAATCAAAGTGTTTAGATAGCCATTTTATTCAACGTAGTAAAAAGTTTTAGAAATTAGGTCTTTGAGGATGATAGCCTCCTCAGAGCCCTCAGGGCAAGGGTTGTAAGTCATGCCCTGGGGGCATATAAAGTTTTTATAAATAGCGACGTTGTAGAAACTTCAGAAAGGGTTCATTCGATTGGAAATAAGAACAGCTTGTGGCCTTTTTAATAGTCGAAAGTGATTGGAGGATAACTAACAGTCCTCTCCCACCCACCATTTCCCCAAACACATCCAATCAAAATTTTGAGATAGCCATTTTGTTCGAAGAAGTTAAAAAGTCCGGAAGTTACGTTTTTGAGGATGACACTCCCCCATAGCCCTCAGGGCAAGGGTTGTAAGATATGACCTGGGGGCATATAAGGTTGTTTTTTTTATAGAAAGCGCTGTCGTAGAAACTTCAAAACAGGCTAATTCAATTAAAAATTGAAAAGGCTAGTGCCCTTTTTAATAGTCGAAAGTGATTGGAGGGCAAGAAACCCCCCTGTCACACCCAAAATTTCCCCAAACACATCCAATCAAAATTTTGAGATAGCCATTTTGTTCAACGTAGTTGAAAGGTCCGGAAATTATGTCTTTGAGGATGGACTAGTGCCCTTTTTAATAGTCGAAAGTGATTGGAGGGCAAATAACCCCCCTCTCCCGCCCACCATTTCCCCAAACACATTCCAGTCAAAATTTTTAGATAGTAATTTTGTTCAACGTAGTTAAACGTTCTGAAATTAGGTCTTTGAGGATGACACCCCCCCCCCTATCCTTCAGGGCAAGGGTTGTAAGTTATGCCCTGGGAGCATATAAGGTTTTTATAGAAAGCTTTGTCGTAGAAACTTCAAAAGGGCTCATTCGATTGGAAATTGAAAGGACTAGTGCTTTTTCTAATAGTTGAAAGTGATTGTAGAGCAACTAACGCCCCTCTCACGCCCACCATTTCCCCAAACACATCCAATCAAAATTTTTAGACAACCATTTTGTTCAACGTAGTTGAAAGTTTTGGAAATTAGGTCTTTGAGGATGACAACCCCCTCACAGCCCTCAGGGCAAGGTTTGTAATTTATGCCCTGGGGGTATATAAGGTGTTTATAGAAAGCGTTAACGTAGAACTCAAAAAGGGCTCATTTGATTGGAAACTGAAAGGGCTAGTGCCCTTTTTAATAGTCAAAAGTGATTGGAAGGTTTTAGAGTTTCGGTTACTTGACTCAATAGTAACCGAAACTCGAAAAACTGGAATACCCATAGATACCATAGATAAATCAATAGACCCATAGATACATCAATAGAATAGGATTTTTATACTGATTTCAAATATATAAGTTTCATTTAGTTTAGTCTTACCCGTCAAAAATTACGCGCCCTAAAATTTTGCCTTATTTTCGATAAAAGGGAACACCCCTAAAAGTCATAGAACTTTAATGAAAATCACAACATTGGATTCAGCGTATCAGAAAACCCTACTGTATAAGCTCGTATCTACAAAAATGTGGAATTTTGTATTTTTTGTCAAACAGTTCGTGGTAACGAACTGTAAGTAAGGAGCGACCCGGCTCAATAGTAACCAAAACTCTAAACCGGAATTTTGATACCAATAGACACATCAATAGAATCAGATTTTTATGCTTATTTCAGATATATAAGTTTCATTAAGTTTAGTTTTACCCATCAAAAGTTACGCGCCTGAGAAAATTTTCCTTTTTTTGAAAAAAGGGGGAAACAACCCCTATAAGTCATAGAACGTTAATGAAAATCACACCATCAGATTCAGCGTATCAGTGAACCCTTACATAGAAGTTTCAAGTTCCTATCTGCAAAAATGTGGAGTTTTGTATTTTTTGCCAGGAGAAAGATCACGAATGCGTGTTTATTTGTTTGTTTGTTTTTTTTTGTTTTTTTTTTTATTTCCCCAGGGGTAATCGTATTGATCCAGTAGTCCTAGAATATCGATAAAGGGCTCACCTGACTGGAAATTAAAGGTTCTAATGCTCTTTTTAAGTGACAAAAAAAAATTGGAGGGCAACTTGGCCCCCTCCCACGCTCATTTTTTCCCGAAGTCACCCAATCAAAATTTTTAGATATCCATTTTGTTCGGCATAGTCGAAAATCTAATAAATATGTCTTTGAGGATGACTTAATCCCCCACAGTTCCCGGGGGAAGGGCTGCAAGTTATGAACTTTGTCCATTGTTTACACATAGTGTTGGTTAATGGGAAATATACAGACGCTTCAAGAGGGATTTTTTTCTGGTTGGGGGGGGGGGGGGGTCTGAGGAGGGGGCTACGGAGGAGGAACTTTCCAAGGAGGATGTTTCCTTGGGGGAAGAGACATTTCTATGAAGGGGGACCAGATTTTCCAGCATTATTTAAAAAACGATTAGAAATTAAATAAAAAAGCAAGTTTTTTCAACTGAAAGTAAGGAGCAACATTAAAACTTAAAACAAACAGAAATTATTACGTATATGAGGGGGTTCGCCCCCTAGTCAACACCTCGCCTTTTACACTAAAGTTTTTTTTTTTTTAGCACTTTCAAAAGAGCTATCTATTCTAATTAACCGGCCTTTGTGATTCAGGGGTTTGTGATTCAAACAAAATTCAAACTTTAACCTAAAGAGCGAGGTATTGACTAGGGGCAAACTCCCTAATATACGTAATAAAAACATACTAATATAGAAGTTCGTTACGTAAGTTAATTCGTAGGTTACGTCAGAACAAAATTTCGAGAAAGCCATAAAATTAATATGCAAATTTCATTCCAATTATTCATTTGCGGTGAGCCAAAATCAAAGCTGCATTAGTTCAAAAAAATTAAAAAATTAAATAAAAAAACAAGTTTTTTTTAACTGAAAAAGCGGTGACATTAAAACATAAAACGAACAGAAATTATTCCGTATATGAAAGAGGCTGTCCCCTCCTCAACACCTCGCTCTTTACACTGAAGTTTTTTATTGTTTTAAAAATAGAGTTGAGAGAAAGAGTCTAACTTTAGCGTAAAGAGCGAGGCGTAGAGGAGGGGACAGCCCCTTTCATATACGGAGTAATTTCTGTTCGTTTTAAGTTTTGACTTCGTCGAGTTTTTGTTATCTGACCAACTATTTTTTAAAATGGATCTCTCAAAGTTCTTATCGGATGGGTTTGAGGAAAATAAGTTGTGGAGAGGGGGGGGGCTAGTTTCCCTCCGATCTCTTTTGACTCTTAAAAAGTGAACGAGAACTTTCAATTTCCAATCATATGAACCCTCCGAAGTTTATACGAGCATACCTTCTATAAGAACCATATATGCCCCCAGAGCAATACTGACAACACCTGCCCCGGGCCCTGGGGGGTGTTTCGACACAGGAGTCTTTCTTATCTGACCTTTGAACTATTTTTAACGAAATGGCCATACATAAAGGAGTTTTTGTTGTATGATATTTGAACTATTTATAACAAAATGACTACCTCAAATTTTTATCAGATGTATTTGGATAAAAACGGCTTGGAGGGCCAGTTGCCCTCCGATCACTTTTGACTCTTAAAAAGGGCACTATAAAACTCGATTTCCAATCGAATGAGCCCCCTTTGAAGTTTGTACGACGACCCCTTCTACATGAAATGCCTCTGGAAAAAAAAAATCTGGGAGTGTGGGGGGAGGCTAGTTGCCCTCTAATCACTTTTGACTCTTAGAAAGTGAATTACAACTTTCAACTTCCAATCAAATGAGCCCTCTAGGAAGTTTACACGAGCATCCCTTCCAAAACAACCATATATGCCCCAAGGGCATAATTTAATACGCCTACCCCCGGGCCCAGGGGGGCTGTGTCGACACCGGAGTTTTTTTGTTAGCAGAACTTTGGACTAATTTTAACAAAATGTCTATCTCGAAATTTTTATCTGATGCATTTAGGACGTGAAGGAGGGGGGGGGGTAGTTGCCCTCCGATCTCTTTTGACTCTTAAAAAGTGAACAAAAACTTCCAATCAAATGAGCCCACTACGAAGTTTATACGAGCATCCCTTCCATAAGAACTATATATGCCCCTAGAGCATAACTCATAACGCCTGCCTCCGGGCCCTGGCGGGTTCCGTCGACACAGGAATTTTTCTTATCTGACCTTTGAACTATTTTCAATGAAATGGCTATTATGAAAAAATTATCGGATGAGCTTGGGGAAACAATGGTGTGTGGGGGCGCTAGTTGCCGTCGGATATCTTTTGACTCTTAAAAACTGAACTAGAACTTTCAATTTCCAATCAAGTGAGCCCTCTCTGAAGTTTATACGAGCATCCCTTTCATAAGAAATATATTCGTCCCCAGGACAACATCCACAACGCCTATCCCCCGGGCCCTGGGGGGAGTTTTTGTTATCTAATTTTTGAATAATTTCCAGAAATCTGGCTATCTCAAAATTTGTAGCGGATGGGTTTGGGGAAAAAAGAGCATGGGGGGGGGCTAGTTGCCCTTATCTCTCTTGACTCTTAAAAAGTGAACTAGAACTTTTAATTTCCAATCAAATGAGCCCTGTATGAAGTATATACGAGCATCCCTCTCATAAGAACCATACATGTCCTTAGGGCATAACTTAGAATGCCTTCCCATGGGCCCTTTGGAGTTGTATTGACACCGGATTTTTTCTTATCCGACCTTTGAACTATTTTTAACAAAATGTCTATTTCAAAATTTTCATCAGATGGGTTTGAAAAAAGAAGGCGTGGGGGGCCTAGTTGCCCTCCAATCTCTTTTGACTAAAAAAACTGAACTAGAACTTTCAATTTCCAATCAAATGAGCCATCTCTGAAGTTTTTACAAGCATCCCTTCAATAAGAACCATATATTCCCCCAGGGCATAACTCAGAACACCTGCCCTCAGGCCCTGGGGGGGGGGGCTGTGTCGACCCCGGAGTTTTCATTATATGGTCTTTGAACTATTTTTAAAAAAAGCTATCTCAAAGTTCTTATCGGACGGGTTTGAGGAAAAAAGGGCATGGAGGGGGGGGGGGGGGCTGGGTGCCCTCCAATGGAATTATTTTTAACAAAAGAGCTATCTTAAAATTTTTACTGGATGCATTTGGGAAAAAAAGATTTGAAGGGGGGAAGCTGGTTATCCTCCAATGTCTTTTGACGCTTAAAAAGTGAACTAGAACTTTCAATTTCCAATCAAATGAGCACTCTTTGGAGTTTGTACGAGCATCCCTTCCATAGAAACCATATATAACCAGGACATAACTTATAACCCTTGCCCTGAAAACTGTGGAGGGAGTATCCTGCTCAAAGATATAATTTCCAGAACTTTCAACTACGTTGAACAAAATGGCTATATCAAAATTTTGATTGGATGTGTTTGGGGAAATGGTGGGCGTGGAAGGGGTGTCAGTTGCCTTAGAATCACTTTCAACTATTAAAAAGGGAACTAGCCATTTAAATTAAAGGGAACTAGGGCATAACTTACAACCCTTACCCTGAGGGCTGTGGGCGGGTTGTCATCTTCAAAGACCTAATTTCCAGAACTTAAAACTACGTTGAATAAAAAGGCTATCTCAAAATTTTGATTGGGTGTCTTTGGAGAAAAGGTGGGCGTGAGAGGGGGGTTAGTTACCCTCCAATCACTTTCGACTATTAAAAAGGGCACTAGCCCTTTGAATTACCAATCGAATGAGTCTTTTTTGAAGTTTCTGCGACAACGCCTTCTATAAAAACCTTACATGCCCCCAGGGAATAACTTACAACCCTTACCCTGAAGGCTGTGGGGGTGTGTCCAGCTCAAAAACATAATTTCTGTCAGGAAATCAACCACGCTGAACAAAATGACTATATCAAAATTTTGATTGGATGTGTTTGGGGAAATGGTGGGCGTGGAAGGGGTGTCAGTTGCCTTAGAATCACTCTCGACTATTAAAAAGGGCACAAGCCACTCCAGTTTCCAATTGAATGAGCCCTTTTCGAAGTTTCCACGCCCTGCTCTAAAGGAAAAAATAACAAATAATACATTGTGCCAACACCGTTCTGATTTGCCCCCGGGCATAACTAAAAACCCTTGCCCTGAGGGTTCTGGGGGAGTGTCCTCCTCAAAAACATATTTTCTATCTGGAAATCAACTACGCTGAACAAAGAGGCTATCTCAAAATTTTGATTGGGTGAATGATGGGCGTGGGGGGAGGGGCTAGTTGCCCTCCAATCACTTTCGACTATTAAAAAGGGCGCTAGAACTCTCGATTTCCAATCGAATGAGTACCCTTTGAAATTTCTAAGACGACCCCTTCCATATGAAGTGCCCCTGGAAAAAAAAATTTATAAATAGATAAATAATAATAATAAAACAATGGAGCCGTATGGCCTTTATTATAGTCAACGCTATAGCGTTGCCTCTGACATATAGTATTGGTTAAAAGAAAGTATAAAGACGTCTCAGGAGGGATTTTTTCTGGGGGGGGGGTCGGAGGAGGGGGTAAGGGGGAGGATCCTTCCATGGAGGATGTTTCCTAGGGGGAAAGGGACATTTCTATGAAGGGGGTGCCGAATTTCCCAGCATTATTCAAAAAAACAATCAGAAATTAAATAAAAAAACAAGTTTTATCAAGCTGAAAGTAAGGAGCAACATTAAATTTTAAAACAAACAGATATCATTACGTATATGAGGGGGTTCGCCCCCTAGTCAATACCTCGCCCTTTTCGCTGAAGTTTTTTTTAGTACTTTCAAAAGAGCTATCTATTCTAATTAACCGGCCTTTGTGATACAGGGGTTTGTGATTCGAACAGAATTCGAAGTTTAGCGTAAAGAGCGAGGTATTGACTAGGGGGCAAACTCCCTAATATACGTAATAAAAACATATGAATATAGAAGTTCGTTAAGTAGGTTAATTCGTAAGTTACGTCAGAACAAAATTTTGGGAAAGGCATTTAGCCAAAAAAAAAGTGAAGTTAATATGCAAATTTCGTTTTAATTGTTCATTTACAGTGAGCCAAAATCAAAGCTGCATTAATTCAAAAACGGTCAGAAATTAAATAAAAAAAAAGTTATTTTTTTAACTGAAAGTAAGGAGCGACATTAAAACTTAAAACGAACAGAAAATAAATAAAACCTAAAACGAACAGAAATTACAATAAATAACCGAGTCAAACTCAAAACGAGCAGAAATGAAGACGAGAAGGGCTCAAAACCCCTATGCCTTCCCAAGGCCAGAACATAATTTGCGCTTTACTGAAAAAAATACAAATGAATTTGCATTATACATATACTGATATTTATTAATCAAAATGTTAATATTATTTGGTTTATTAAAGTTATAAAAGTAAAAACACTTATATTTCTTTCAGTAAAGTGCAAATTATTTTCTGGCCTTGGAAAGCCATATGGGTTTTGAGCCCTCTCATGTTCATTTCTGCTCGTTTTGAGTTTGACTCGGTGATTTATTGTAATTTCTGTTCGTTTTGGGTTTCATTTATTTATCGATTCTGATTTGTGGTAGTTCCATGCTTGGTAGATTATTTGATTTTATTTTTTGCTCTTTTATGGTTTAATGGAGTTCTTTACTTTTCTTTGAAAAACTTATTTTGTGGAAACATTTTTTAAAATTAATTTTCAAGAAGAGGGTAACTTGATTCAGTTGAGGCTTGATAAAATTATATACAGTGGTGTATACTACAGGATGAAAAGTGCAGTACGAGTGCTAAGGGGGCAAAAGCTATCCTCTTATTGTGAAGAGACAATAGTTTACCTCGGATAAGGTAAACTATTCCAGTCTATTCCAGACACCATGCAGCATCAAAAGTGCCAAGCTTGTTTCTTTCTTAGCGGTAGGAAAAAACTGCTTTAAAATTGCTCAATAATTTAACACAGCTACACTCAGCGATTCCCAACAGGCCAATTTAAACTTAAATAAACCCACACTCAGAAATTATTTCATAATCATGCCATCAAAACTTCCTAATTTCATACTTGATTCTGTTAAAATCCAAAAGGATTTTTGAAATTCTCCTGCTTTACATTTCTAGACATTTCAATAGTTCCCAGGAACTAAATGTTTATTTATTTCAATTTAACGATTTAATATTTCACCCTAGCTGTTTAGCTTCCAAGTTTTAACCAAGGTTATCCTTTTTCATTTCATTTTCCGTTCTTTTTTGTCCTGAAGCGTTTTTATTCGGAAAAAAAAATCCTCGATTTCTTTGCATTACTTCAAATAAATTGTCTATTTGGTCGTCTATGGCATAATTTTCAGTCGCGTTAAGCTGTTCTAAGTAAGGGTTACTTTTAAATAAATTAGATTTTTCAGTCTTTATTTCTTTTCCTCAAGTCCAACTAGCAAAGTTTACTCACCAATTACATGTCTGTTAAGTTTTTCTAAGCAACGATACAAGACTGATCAATAGAGAATTTGATTATAAGAAACATCTTTCTTTTCATAAGAGATTAAACCTAGAACTCGATTAAACCTTAAACCTAAACCTAGTAAACGAAATATCACGTAGTCTAGTTGTATGACTATTGGACCTCTGTGCAGACCAGATTTATTGGTGCAATGTCGTTTGTTTGGCCATCCAGAATCAAAGCAACCAAACGATCCCTTCTGTTCTTATTTGCAACTCTGAAGCTGAAAGACATATCCTGCTTTTATATGGATTCCTTTTTTCAACTTCAGTTCATCAGCCCTGGGGTTACACTAAGGCGTCAAGTGTTTCGTCGAATGTGATGATGGCGGATGTCTTGTCAGTTAGAAGCGCATGAGTGTTCAAATAACCGACAAGTTATGCTTAACAAGTCAATATAAAAATAATTTATGAATGTAATCTCTGATTTGTTTGAAAGCAAAGATGATCAGAGCTTTAATTCATATTAGTCAATGATTGACGACAACACGTAGCGATTCTATAGCCTGGGCGTTTTACGAAAGAATAAGATTATTTTTATACTTCAATATATGTCGATTTGGTTTCGAAATGCATTTCCAGCCTTGTACTGAAGAGGAGGTACGCAAAATTGTTAGCACGATTAAGTCAAACAGTGCAGGAGTTGATGGAATGAACCTTAGAACGCTCAAGTCGGTTCTGGTTTATTTGCTTCCTGTCCTCGTATACCTTATCAATATTTCTATGGAAAAGGGGATGTTCCCGAGTGCGCTTAAAATAGCTAAAGTTGTACCGTTGCACAAAGGTGGAGTCAAAACTGATATATCTAATTGGAGACCAATATCAATTCTCCCGATTTATTCAAAAGTTTATGAAAAGATTGTTCATCACCGGCTTTATGAGTATCTGATGAAAATTGGTGTTTTACACGATGGTCAATTTGGCTTCCGGAAAGGACATTCGACGACGCAGGCAGTCCAGCATCTTCTGGAAAATATCAACTCAGCACTTGAGAATGGCGAGCAGTGCATGGGCGTTTTTATTGATTTTCGAAAAGCTTTCGACACTGTTGATTTTAAGATTTTATTAGAAAGGCTGTGTTATTTAGGCATAAAGGGTAGTGTTTTAAATTGGTTTGAATCGTATTTAAGTGAAAGGAAGCTACGAGTGACTTTGAGTAACAAATCTTCTCAGCCGTTTCCCATAAAGTGTGGTGTTCCACAGGGCTCAGTTCTTGGCCCTCTCCTGTACCTGATATTTGTAGACACAATGAGATTCTACATTCCCGGAGCTTCAGTTACTTCTTTTGCTGACGACACGGCTTTAGTGATTGCAGCAAAGTCGCTGCAAGAGCTCTTGTTCAAGGCTAATAAGGCGCTGGATGGCCTACATGAATTTGTTTGTGCTAGCCTACTTAGCGTCAATGCATCAAAAACTAATTTTATGATGTTTACGAGGACTGGTTCTGCTCCCACTCTCCCTGGTGTCATTATTTACAATGGCCTACCGCTATCACAAGTTGAAGAGATCCGATATCTGGGATTCATCCTGGATCGAAACTTGAGTTGGAGAAAACACTGCGACATTATAGCATGCAAGCTGGCGCGAGGCCTTGGAGTTCTGAACCGTTTTCAAAATTTTTTACCTTTGAAAATTCTGCTATTATTGTATTTTTCCATAATAGCGCCTTATATAAATTATGGTTGTTTGATTTGGGCGAGTAATTTTAGTTGCAATTTTAGAAGAGTTCAAGTTCTGCAGAATAAGGCTATAAGGTTGATTGGAAGGTATGATCGTGGTGTTGATAGCACTGAATCACTTTTTAGAAAGTTTAAAATTTTAAAGGTTGGTGAAATAAGGGATTATCAAATTGGAGTTTTGTATTTCAGTGTCTGAATGGTTTTGCACCGGATTTTTTTATGAATATTTTTAAGCCTAATTCGTTTTATCACGATTATTCGACTAGGAGTGCGGATAGTCTTGCATCTGAGCCACGGAACACAACCAGAGCGAGTCAAGTGACCAGACACATGGGCCCGTCAGTTTGGAATTCGTTCCCAGATTCTGTTCGTCAAGCTGAAAGTGTGCCGCAACTTAAAACCCGTATTAAAAATCATTTCTTTTCAGGAATTTGGTAGTGTTAATGGTTCGAGAGAAGGCTTCTTTTTTTTTTTTTTTTTTTTTTTTTTTTTTTTTTTTTTTTTTTTTTTTGTAGATATTTTATTTTTATTTTTGTTTTATATTTTGTGCCATTATATATTTATCATTATTTTCTGTTATTATTATTGTTTTCCCCTTTTTTCATTTTAATTGGTTTGATGATTTGGCATGCATGATATCCAACCGGTCGCTTTTTCAAGCATCTTCTTGCTTTAGTGCGACTTGTTGTCACATTGAGTTGTTTTTTTGTTAATAAAAATGTATGAACCTGAACCTGAACCTGATGAATCATAAAAATGAATTTCTTTTTGGAGAAAACTCTATTATATGGGGCATATGACGCAAATATATTGCTGCAGATTTGCTACGCAACACGAAAACAACATATTTTTCCCCCATACAAACGCACCAACGCAGCCCCAGGGTAACTATGGTCAGTTGAAAACAATTTTTATCATGGCGAGGGGGGGGGGGTCAAACCCCTAACCCCCTAAAAAGGACAATTCAAGACACTATTAATTTTGCTATGGGATGTTTGTCACGAATCTATAGCATCGACCCAAAAGCAATCCGATCTTTCATCCCTTAGTTCTATGACTATCTACCTTAGTTCTGCCCAAGGAATGATGTAGGGACGGATGGATGATAGGCTTATCGAAGGGACGAGAAATATTCTTCTAAGATTACCTGGAAGTTAAACTTTAGCGGCTTCTTGAATTTTCCTTAATCTCATATTTTTTTTATAACTACAAGTCTTAAGCCAGCTGCTATGTAAATATTCTTTTTACTGGGAAAAGTTCCACTTTTTAAAGAACACATTACGGAAAACTGAAGTAAAAAAGTTTTTGAAGATACAACAAATGATTGCTCCAGTATTTTTTATTCAAAATCTTCATTTTAGGAAGCTTACGGGAGACCTCAACTAGGAAAGGAGCAGGCTAATTTAAAGTTAAACTCTAGTTGAAAAGCAATATCTGGTAAAAAATTAGTATGTCCTTAATTTTCAATGAAACAAAACTGTCATTACCGGAGATAAAATGTAAAATCAGTTGAGGAAAAGACAATCTAAACATTTATCATCTAAATGTTTTATTGTCTAACATCAGAGCAAATGAGCTCCTAATAGGGCCAAATGAGAAAAAGATTATATGACTTAAAGACGTTACCTAGACATTCCAATTCCTTGCGATTAGACAAAACCTGACGACTTTGCAGGATAAAGATGAGGGAATAAAAGCCCAGATATTTATTCAATAAAGCTACCTGAAAGAAAAAATATTATATAATAAAATTAATTTTTACCACACGAACGGATAACCGTATTTACCAATACGGGATCATGAACATTTTAACACTCCAATACCATGGATATTCTGAAAGTGTCATCATTAGAACGCATTAGTATTTCATTTACCAAATAAGATAAACTCATTTGGAATTAGTTTCCCATTTGCCAAATCAGTCAACTATACCCAACAAACAGCGAATAAAAGTAACGAAGAATATTCACTGCCAGTTTTATTACACTATACCAAAAATTATTGGGAATGAACTGCTTTTGTCGACAGTTTCGAGTATAGGATGAAGAATGAGTTGATGTTCATTTAAATGGGGAGCAAAAAAACTAAACAAATTTTTTTTTTTTCAATTTTAAGGTATTAGTTTTTATTTATGCAAGACAAAGCAACTTGGCACAAAATATGAAAGAAAAGTTTGAACAGCGGAGTCAGAAAATTTCCTCGTGAAAAGCATATTTTCAACGAAATACCTTTAATTTGTTTTTTTTTCCAAGACCACACTGCCTTTCTAAGACGAACAAATAAACGTTCAAGTGAGGATAAGTCCATATTAGACAGTGAAAAACAGATACAAAATTTCGACCACATATGCAGCGGTCGTCGTCAGCAGAAACACTAAAATTTTAAAATTATAACTAACATATTTATACAGAACAAAATCATAACTTTCGGTTCATTCACTAGATATGTCTTGAGAGAGTTCAAAACTGGGCTCATCCAAAGTCTTGAGTTTTAAATTTCTTCTTTGATATTGCCTGAATGGAAGTTGAATTTCTAATGAAGGGGGCATTATCTAGTGAATGAACCGTAAGTTATTATGTTTTTTGATATGAATATTTTGTTTTTGATTTTGATACTTTAGCGTTTCTGCTGATGGCAACCACTGTATATATGGTCGAAATATCCAGAATTTTGTATCAGTTTTTACTGTCTAATAAATGGACTTACCCACATTTGAACGTTTATTTGTTCTTGTGAAAAGCGCATATAGAATAAATGGAATTCTAATTTGGAAAGCGGAAGCGCAGTTTCTCTCAATCCAAATAACAAAAAAAAAATTGTGCGTTCCAAAAGCCATAGCCACAACCACTCAATTTGATGAAATGGTCATCTCCGATGAATCAACATTTTGTCGCATTTATCCACGACAAAGTAGATTTCCAATGTAGAATTAGAAGAAAAGAAATATATTAATCTATCCCCTTCCCCCTTCAGCATGCCCAGTATTCCTAATGCTGAAATATTTCTTTCTCGCACAAGCAGGGCTTAACTCCTTGCGCCACTGCTGACTTCGTCCATTAATGATGACCTATCTGACAATATAATGGCTTCATAAGCTTTAGGTCTCTAAGGACTGCAGCTTAAAATCCAAATAACTAACATATATCATTATCGAATGTACAGACATACATTTTTATTTTTTTTACAAAAAATAATAAACTTTAGTATGTAAGCTTCTGACTGCAGCCTTTTCTTAGCGAAATTTAAACTCTTGTTCCCTTAAAATGTCCCAATGAAAACTAACCAACATTACACACAGAAAATTTGTCATCTTTCAAACAGTTCGTGGTAACGAACTGTAAGTAAGGAGCGACCTGGCTCAATGGTAACCGAAACTGTAGAAAACAGAATTTTGATACCAATAGATACATCAAAAGAATCAGACTTTAATGCTAATTTCAAATATATAAGTTTCATCAAGTTTAGTCCTACCTATCAAAAGTTACGCGCCTGAGAAAATTTGGCTGATTTACGAAAAAAAAGGGGAAAGGCCCCCTAAAAGTTATCGAACCTTAATGAAAATCACACCATCATATTCAGCGTATCAGAGAATCCTACTGCAGAGGTTTCAAGCTCCTATCTACAAAAAATGTAGAATTTTGCATTTTTTGCCATAAGAAAGATCATGGATGCGTGTTTATTTATTTTTTTTTCCCAGGGGTGATCGTATCAACCCAGTGGTCCTGGAATATCGTGGGAGGGCTCATTAGAACAGAAATTAAGAGTTCTAGTGCCCTTTTTAAGTGACCAAAAAAAAATGGAGGGCAACTAGGCCCCCTCCCACGCTCATTTTTTCCCTAAGTCACCCGATCAAAATTTTGAGATAGCCATTTTGTTCAGCATGGTAGAAAATATGATAACTATGTCTTTTAGGATAATTTAATCCCCGAAGTCCCTGGGGGGAGGGCTGAAAGTTATGAACTTTACCCAATGTTAACATATAGTATTGGTTTATTGGGAAGTATACAGACGTTTTCAGGGGGGATTTTTTCTGGTAGTGGGGTGGGGGGGGGGGGGGTCGGGGGTTATGTTGGAGGATCTTTCCATGAAGGGAGTTTTCATGGGGGAAGGGACATTGCTATGAAGGAGGCGCCGGATTTCCCAGCATTATTTAAAAAAACATCAGAAATTATATATATATAAAAAAAAAGCTTTTCAACTGAAAGTAAGGAGCAACATCAAAACTTAAAACGACAGAAAACATTACTTATATGATTGGGTTCACCCCCTAGTCAATACCTCGCTCTTTAAGCCAAAGATTATTTAGTACTTTCATAAGAACTATTTATTCTAATTAACGGCATTTGTGATTAAGGGGTCATTTTTAAAGAATTGGAACAAAATTCGAGCTTTAGGGTTAAAGAGCAAGGTATTGACTAGGGGCGAACCCTCTAATATACGTATTTAAAATATATGAATATAGAAGTTCGTTACGTAAGTTAATTCGTAAGTTACGTATATTTATTACTAATAAAAACGTTCGTAAATAAAATTAAACTTGTTTCGAGAAATCCGTTTAACCAAATAAAAGTAAAATTAATATTCAAATTTTGTTTTAATTCTTCATATACGGTGAGCCAAAATCAAAACCTGCATTAATTCAAAAACGTTCAAAAATGAAATAAAAAAAACAAGTTTTTTTTAACTGAAAGTAAGGAACGACGTTAAAACTTAAAACGAACAGAAATTATTCCGTATATGAAAGGGGCTGTCCCCTCCTCAACGCCTCGCTCTTTACGCTAAAGTTTGACTTTCTTACAACTCTATTTTTTTAAACAATGAAAAACTTTAGCGTAAAGAGCGAGGCGTTGAGGAGGGGACAGCTTTTTTTATTTAATACAATATTAAGAACGAAATTTTTAAGACATTCTCATTAAAATGGAAAATGTCAGAACTAGACCATCTTCTAATTTATATGATTTGGTATGTTCTAAGGGGAATTACAAAGATATTTCCTTTGTGTGCATCAAACCACACCTGGCATTTTTGTGCATCAAACATCCCTTTGTAATTCCTCTAGTCCTTCCCATCCGATTCTAAAACACACCTGAAAGATTGCCCATGGAGAACTTGCCCCAGGAAAGCTAAGCCCGAGAAAACTAGACTCCAAAGAAAACTGACCTTGGAAAACTCTACCACGAAAACACGACTCCAGGGAAAATTTGGCCACAAAAAACTTTACCGGGAAGACCTATCCCCAAGAATAACATGCCCCTGAAAAACTCGACCGTAAAGAACTGGCCCTGGGAAAACTTGTCCCTAAGGTAAACTTTTTCCTGGAGAGGTCGTCACCAGAAAAACTGAATTTTTAACCTTGGAACATCTGTAAGAAGCTTTTCAGAGAAGGGGGGATAGCGAATCGTTGGAAAATCGGTCCAAGATAGTCACGATTTGTCCGTAATGAGGTCAGGTCCAGAAAGCAACTGATTACCATACCAAAACTATTTCGAGATGGCAAAAATCCTTGGTTTAGCAATAGTATCTTCATTCAGGAACCTATCAGGGTTTCATAATCAGATGAAGTATATACATAGCTATGTTTTCAAGTTCCCCAATGGAGATTTTTGCATGAGCGAGCTCTCGATTGTAACAAGCTCTCTGGGGGCAAATTTTCTGGGGTTGAGTTTTCCAGGAGTAAGCTCTCTTTGGGGACAAGTTCTTCCCGGGGTAAATTCTTCTAAAAGGCAATTTTCCAAAGACAATTTTCTCCGGAGCAAGTTTTCTAGAGCGAGTTTTCTAGAGCACAAAGATTCGAAACTCGCGGAATTTGAAAACAGTAAAAACTATAGGAAATTGAGAAGGAAAATAGATCAAATTGGTAGGCATTTATTTAAGTATATACCTTATAGATTCAAATGAAATATTTTCAGAAACTAAATACAAAAATTTGCTTTCTATGGAATTAGCAGTAATTTAGGCTTAAAAAAAGCATAAACTATCGCGTATTAGACGGGTAATTTTTGCAAGTAACTAACGCATGGTAAATTTTCGTCGTCTAAAGTTCTTATAGCTCTTTAATCGAATATAAAACAAAAAAACTTTCTTGGTTTATTTCACAGCTTATCAAAGCTAATTGCTAAGAACCTTAGTGCCATCTTTCCCGATTTTATATTTTTGCGTATAGACGATCCTTCCTTAGCTAGGTGGTAAAGAGGCCCTACACTTATGTCATCTTAAAGAGCACTTGATATATACCATAAGGATACGAATTTCCAAGTATTGTCTTATCTAGTATGAAAAAAATAATTACGTTTTCAGCCAGACAATCTACAGTTGCCAGAAGGAAGAACTGAAGTTTTCCTAGTTACTGTAATTAATTGCATTTAGATGTGATCCAATAACGAACAAAATCAGATTCGGAATTAAGATTCTTATCTAGTTTTCGTGATTTGACTACATTGCATGTGTCTTACATTTATAATACAAATTTTTCCAGACAGAATAAGTCGCAAAGGACCATTTTTACATTTTTAACAAAAATTTATTGGAATAACATGTATGACTAGCTTGGACCCTCTTTTTTCAGACGGTTATTACTTTTTGATGGCTAGTCTTAGGAATCATCAACTGCCACGTGAGATTTCTGTTGATTTCTGTTTGTATGCTCGCCTGTTTTTAGGAGAGATTTATAAAAGTGTACATTGAAAACAAACATCAAGCGCCAATATTGATAATGATTCGAGGTTTATTTTTTCCATGATTTATTTAGATACTACCTGGAACACTGAGTTAGAGGATCAGACTGCTTTTCATTTAATATTGGGCAGACATAGTTTCAGCACATAACTGAATTTTTAAGCGGAAACTTAAAGATATCTGAGTGAACGATAGGCTAGGCACCCTTTGGACATTGACGGTTCCAATTTTATAATAAAAAATCATAAGAATAGCCGGTGTGGTGGTTTACCATTATACGTAAGGGTAGGTTTTGATGTCAGAGTACTTCTTCTTATACCATAGGATCTTCAACCTCTTCCTACTTTCAACTTTTAGCTTGGTGAGTCTGGTATAGTTGCTAAAGTAATGGCAAGCAATTTTTCCTCAGAGGGGGCTTGAGTTAATTAGAATATTAATATACTAGCCAAAGATCCGTATCTTTGCCTAGCCTCCCTCAATTCCAACAGGCTTTCAGCCCTCGCTTAAATCACTGGAAGGATAAATAAATAGACAGGCGAACACCTGATTATCTAATTTTATCATACAAATTCAATTGTTTATCAATCTGCCCCGTGATTTGCAGCTTAACTATTCAAGCCAGAAACTTGGAATTTTCTGCGAATAATTCTGAAACAGTGAAAATGCAAAATTAAGCTTTAAAGATCCAAAAAATTTCTTTACATAAACTGAAAATTTGACGTCATGAAGAAAACGGCATTTGCATAAAGTTAATATCTGAACACTGTCTAAAGTGTGTTGATTTTTTCCAAGTCAAGCAGTTTTCAAAGGAATCAAGTGGTAAACACATCCACATGGTACAGTATAGAGGGAGAATACCACTTCCAGTAGTTCTACTCAAAAAAGCTAATTATTACTAATTATCAACTGGAAGAAGTAGGGCAGAAATTGAAAATTTAGACAATATTCCATATTACTCCAACTTCACTCTTCAGTGTCTCTTTAGCAAGTATCAAGTATTCTCTGAAATGCTTCATTTTGGGGCCTATTTAAAAGGCCCAGTTTCGAAAGAACAGAATGTCTTGCTTTTTCTTCACTTGAGTAAAATGATCTTCTCACGTAATATTTTATGGTCTATTACAGTGTATGAAAGAGATAGAAACAGAGATATTATATTGGCTGCAATTTTTGTACTGTTTCTGCTCATAAAAGATAGAAAATAAAATAAAAGAATGTTTTTTCCCATTTGAGCTTAAAACGGCAGATTGAACATGGGTGCAACAGTCTAAATATTGAGTATTATTACAAATATCCATATAAGTAATAGAGGTAGTTCTAGTGGATTAGCCCTAGTAAAAAAAAAAAAAAAAAAAAAAAATGCCGGATCGAACCATGTATAGTGCATTATTATGTTAAAGACTAAATGAAAACTATCCTAAATAACATAGGAATATATTATTACTATTTAATGGCCAGGAATGTTGTTTGACATTGTAATAATGGTTTTTCGTTTGAATGCGCTGAGGTAATTTTATTTATTGTGCATTTGTGTATATATTTGCGGGGTTTTTTTTCGCTTTTTTGGATGTGTATGGTTCTAAAAGGCTTAAATAAACATAATAATTCATATAAAAAATTCCCAGTTTTTTTCCAAGTCCGCACTACTTTGAGTTTCACACCACATACTTACACCCACTTCAGAATTGGCTGAAAAACCTTTAATGAAATTCCATATTATTATTCATATTTGCCCGTTTTGATTAATGGTATGGGGATCCTACTCGTACTGCCACGAGTTCTCTGTCACCCGGTCAGGATCTTCTGACCTGTATTGCTATTGATTACGATCAACATTATGATATTCAATGGCTATCAGCAGGTAAAGTCGCTATCAAAAAGTTGATGGCCGTGAATCGTAAGTAAAGGGTGACTGGAACTCTAAAAAACCGAATTTTTAATAGAATTACACACATTAAAATAATCTATGGTGTCCGATAATCTCCCCCCCCCCACAGATAGAAAATCCCCCATGAAAAATTCTCCTCCAAATAATCCCCCCACGAAGAATTCTCTCCCAGAAAAGTTATACCGCGGACACTTCCTACCCCCTCTCCAAAGGCAATTACCCCCCCCCCCCCCAGAAAATTCCCATACGTATAAAATTGAGCAGCCAAAGGAAAAATAAGACAAATAAAATGAATGGAGAATAGAAGGATTTTGGGAATATTCTAGCTACATCCGAAATATAGGCAGAGTTTATGGTGTGGAGTAAAGGAAACATCAGACGGTTCTTCTCACACTATTACGACTGTTGTGAGAGGCTTGACTGACCTAGCTGTCACTAGGCTTCCCACGGTCAGGTCCCTCAGTCAAAAAGCTAAGGCAGTTGGGCAGTCCATTAGAGCTTCAATTACCCTTCCAACTTCTAAAATCGATATCGATATCCCTGGCAATCTCAAAAAAAAAAAAAAACAAACAGGGAGCATTTAATCCTTTTTGGCTACGGTGTGGGAGATTCTCAACGTTGCTCATTTTTAGAACCGTTTTAGAACGATCGCTGGTTTGCAGATAAGACCTTTAAATTGCCTAATAGCTATTTTATCAGCTCTACATCATCTACGCTCTTCTTGATAGTAACACTGTTTCTTTCCTTTTCGCCCTTCTCCCCAATAAATCCCAGGCCAAATACACCCATCTCTTGGGAGAGATCAAAGTCAGTGATTGTCAGTTAGTGATGGTCAGTGACTGAAAAAGAATTATCCTATACACATATTTTATTTTTTATTTACAACTTTGAAAAATAAAACAAAAACTATAGTGAAAATAAGTCTTGAACTACTAAGTTTCGAAGGATTAGTATCATTATATATGAGATATTCAGTTTATTTTCATCAGTTCTTTCTAGTCATCTTGATTATTATAGTCATTTAGTTTTTTTCTGTCGTTAATTTTTGGAAAAATAAAGCGAAACTGGATATTGCAGATGATTTTAGAAATAAAGATTTCAAGAAGTTTTGGGGTTATATAAGGAATGATATTAGAAATGAAAAAGGGAAATACCCAGGTGGCTCCAGACGCCAATTCATGGCCTGATTACCTAGAAAGCTTGGAAGGTTGATTGTGCAGAAATACAAGAGGTAGCACACACCCCAGAAACCGTTGTTTATCCTATGAAGGAAAATGATTATGATTTAGTAGGGGAAGTGAGTAATGATGAGATTAAGTTTGTATTCAAGAGTTTAAAAGGAGGTTCGGCTGCAAGCGTTGATGGTGTACCAATAACGTTATTTAAGAATTTTCTTTCAATTTTTATGTCGATAATTGTTTTTCTTTGTAATAAGGTGTTAACTTCAGGACAATGGCCAAATTAGTGGAAGAGATCATTGCTTATGCCGCTTTTTAAGAGAGGAAACCCCAAGTTGTACATGAATTATCGGTTTAATAGCGCTTGTCCCTGCTTTAAGTAAGGTAATGGAGAAAATACTAGATACCAGGCTTTCTAAATGGTTAAATAAAAAATAATATAATACATGAAGAACAAGGAGGTTTTAGGACAGGGTACGGGGCGGTAGATACAATATTTATTTTAAAGGCATTAATTGATAAAAATGGAAAGAGAAAAACTTGTCTTTATGTGGGATTTCTGGACCTCCACAAGGCGCTCGACAGTGTCGACAGAGAGCTATTGAAGGATGCCCTGTTTAGAATTAGCCTCCCTCATTTGTTTGTGAGGTTGATAGTGAGTATGTATATTTGTGTGAGTGGAATCGTGTTAGTTGGTAAACAGGTTTTTCTAGGCTTTTTAATATTAAGCTGGGAGTAAAACAAGGCAGCACACTTTCTCCTAAATTATTTAGTATTTTTATAAATGATGTGGTTGATTTCCTAGAGAATAGATGGGCTCCGGTCTAGGGACCCATAAACTATCACTTTAAATTATTTGCAGATGATATTACTTTGGTGGCTAGTACACCGCAAGATCTGCAGACGCTTCCTGAGTCTTATAGAAGAATATTTGCAGATGAAAAAATTAAGGCTGAATGTTGAAAAGAGTGAAGTTGTTATTTAAAAAAAAAGGCAAAGTAAGTGGGCGAAGATAATTATAGATTTAAATTTAATAATAAGGAACTGAAAGTAATTAAACGAATAAAATATTTAGGATTAGTTTTATCGGAAAATGGAAGTTTAAAGAGTCGTGTTGATGAAATAATTAATAGAGGTAAAGTGGCCATGTCTGCAATTTTTAGAAATCCGACGATAATGGGAATTAAAAACCTAAAAATGCATAAAAGAATATTTAATGCAAAAATTTTATCAGTAATAGAATATGGAGCAGAGATTCAGGGCAGAGAAGCGGCACAGAAGTTGGAGTCCTTCCAGTTCCAGTATTAACTACGTAGGTCAACTTTTGATGCTTAGATTTTGGTTGAAGCTCATTAGGTGTAATGAAGATAGACTAGTAAGAGCAGCTTATGTTTAGATGTTGAGTTATGGTTCGAAAACGTCTTGGCCATCCCAAATTAGGTCATTACTACAACGAGTGGGAATGCCTTACTTATAGAGTGATGGTCTTGGTTCCCGTGATCTACCAACAAATTTAGTAAGCCAGGTACGATTTATCTTAGAGGGTCAAGAAATTCAGCATTGGCAAGGGCTGGTTTTAAATTCTGCTACATTGAATCATTATAATCAGGTTAAACCTAGTTTTGGAGAGGAAATTTATTTTAAATTTAATTTACCGGCTATGATTTTATGCCGATGGATTCAGCTTAGGGCGAATTGCCTTCCAATCCAGAGCAGGCAAATGGTGTTCGACAGGGGATAGCACATCCTGAAGGTCGGTATGTGTGTACTCTTTGTAGAGATGAGCACGAAGATTTGGACGATTTTCTCCGAAAGTGCCCGGTGCTCTCTGATTTAAGGGGAAAATACTTACATGGGAAGGCGAATTGCCTTCCAACCCAGAGCAGGCAAATGGTGTTCGACAGGGGATAGTACATCCTGAAGGTCGGTATGTGTGTCCTCATTGTAGAGATGAGGACGAAGATTTGGACCATTTTCTCCGAAAGTGCCCGGTGCTCTCTGATTTAAGGGGAAAATACTTACATGGGAAGGCGAATTGCCTTCCAACCCAGAGCAGGCAAATGGTGTTCGACAGGGGATAGCACATCCTGAAGGTCGGTATGTGTGTACTCTTTGTAGAGATGAGCACGAAGATTTGGACCATTTTCTCCGAAAGTGCCCGGTGCTCTCTGATTTAAGGGGAAAATACTTACAGGGGATTGTTTTGCTACTTCCTGGTATTTTAACAAGTAGTAATATAACCACAATATTTCGTATTGGTGCGTACATAGAGAAGGGATTAGAAAGAAGGAAAAGTTTCTACAATTAATTATTATTTATTATATGGAATTACATTTATTTTCCCGATAAATTACCATAAGGTATTTTTTGCTATGTGTCATGTTAATGTGTGTTTCGTAATTTGTTCTGTTGTGATTTCTTTATTTTTCATAGATTTTTATGTGTAAAAAAAAATTGGAAATACTCTTGGGCTTTGGAAATACACGATCTATCTATCTATCGATCTATCTTTTCAAAATGCAAATCGTTTTCAATGTTGTCGTATATAAAAGAAAATATTTGTAGCATAATTCTTTTTCAGTAAAGCACAAATGACGCTGTAGTCTATAGACTTATGGTTAGGGGAGGGGGAAGGGGACTTTATCCAAACTACTGTTTCTAGTAATTTATGCTCATTTTAAGTTTGAAATGAGTATTCACTTTAATTTTTACTCGTTTTAAGATTTATTTACTCACCTATATTTGCACCTTTTATCTTTATGTTTGCCATGGTGTTTAATTTTAGTTTCTGTTTGTTTTGGGTTTCATATATTCTTTAATAGTAATTTATAAATCTGTTTTAAATTTGAAACTATTGTAGGAATTTATTTTTGATGATCTCGGGTTTAATAAGGCTCTTTACATTTCTTTGAAAAACTTCTTTTTAAGAAAGTGTTATTTTTCAATTAATTTTGGTAAAAAGAAAGGCTGGGTATCTCTTGACACAATAACTATAGTAGCAACTCAGTCAAAGCTACTCTTAGCTTCATTTAAAACATTTTCTTAGGAGACATAATGTGAACTACTTTACGCAAGCCTTTTCATGAATTTTTAAATAGGTTTTTTTTTGTAGATCTGACAATTTAATAGTTTCCGTATTTTACATTAGTTTCCAAAACATTCCTTATTTTAAATTTCTTTTCTAACATATCTCTTCTAAAGAGGTAAACTCCTTTTCTGGTCAAAGTCCAAGACTGAGAGTATCCTATTAGACGTAACCAGCATTCACAATAGTAAATAAGCCAGGGACAGGTGCTTTAAGCTGGATTGGAGTATTTTCTAAGCAGACATATTCTAAACCTTTTATGAATTTTTTGGTCATTATTTCCTTCGGTTGATATGATGCTTTAATGGTTATCCAATGCTGACGTATTAGAAATTCCAGTCCAGCTGTTCATCTAAGAGACACATTCTTCTCTATTTATGAACCACTGTATTTATTTTACTTTTTGGAATTCTTTTGTGAGAGTTTTTTTTTTCTCATGGCAACCCATTTCTATCTTTGGAGAGAAGTAGAGAATGAAAACTACCCCAAAGGCAAAATCCAGAAAATACTTGCTAAACAAATATAGGCAGAAATTCCTTGACAAGATCTGCTACTATACGAGTACTTCTAGCACTTCTTGTAAATTAAAATAGAGAATTTTAAAAAGAAAACAACGGTAATTTTCGAAACTTTATAATGCAAATGTTAAACTAAAACGTATGGAGCAGAGGGATGGCGGGAGGGGAGGGCTTCCTGATACACAGGATAGTCCCGAAGATGATAATGAAAACAGTCAATAAATGTTTTTTTAAGCATTGAATTCAATTTAAAAGTTGTGTCTTTAAAGTAAAGGTTGAAAGTGCCTTATACGAAATAGGCACTTTGCTAAGACATGATTTCTTTTGTAATTTGGAAAGGGCACTATTACTTTGAATTTCCGTTCGAACCAGCCCTGGGGGGCTACATACATGGGGGGGGGGGCTACTCAAAGCTTCACACCGAAGTTTAACTTATGTTTTATTGCAGGCATAATTGATATCTATAATATACTGAATTTTTTGTATACATAGGGAGGATCTAATGGAGTAATGCCCCACCTTCATATATAGGATAACTTCCGTGCCCTTTTGTTTTAACGTCACTCTTTTACTTTTTTTGATAAAACTGATTTTTTTTTATAGGTCAAATTTACACTCTTGGCTCCTGAACACTAGCTCTGAAAAGAAAATAATCAAGTTAAGCTAGAGCTGAATTATAGCGACAAGAACTGGAATTAACGTTTTTGATGTACAGCCGTAATTCGTTTAGAAGATCGATCTTCAATGAAAGTAAGCATAATAAATGTACTTCATTGCGGACATTTATAGAAGTCACATAATTTAACATAACTTAGTACTAAATATAAATGTATTTTTACCTCCATATTACTAATACTGTGATATGACTAGACCGTTTGAGCAGACACACACAGTATCCTGAAAGAGAAAAATAACAATTAGGAAAATGTGTAAATTAAAGTCAGCACTTTCTCTTCAACAGAAAATATCTAGCACTAGCAAAATGAAAAAACTATGTCTCGAACAAATACTGAAAAAGTAATTTCTGTACATCAATGGAATTTTTCTCCCAGCATTTTTTTTCCAAGAACCTTCCGTTCAGCTCAATCATCTTTTGTATAATACGTGCAGCCAAATAATGTTAGCTAATCTATGATACGGCCTCGCTCCAGGGGATACAGAACAGAATGAATAGGGCAAGCTGTTGCTTTACCAAAGACCAACAGCTACCTTTAAAGCCAAGCTTTGCCTATGCTAGGATGAAAACACCTAGGACAAATTGGAAAGAACAAAGCTTTTCGGACATCCTAGTCCATGTGCATGGTACCGAAAAAAATATGTCAAAGACGAGGGGGGGGGGGGGGGCTAGGACATTGGGGTATCTATGGAAAAAATCCGATGAACATTGACTGGTACAAGGAAGAGCCCCCCCCCCAATCAGAATCTGACACGAATGTGCCAAAAGCTAACAATTTTGAACAAATCCACCGGATCATAGGTCGTGAGATCTACCAAATTTAGCCTAGGCTGTTGACCGGAGATTTTAGAATAAAGCCTCGGAAATTTTTGGTAGTCTCAGGAAATTCACGTAACATTTGAGCCCCCCTCCCCTCCCATTCCTCAAAACTGTAACCGTGCTTGCAACAAAAATATGAGGGACACACTAAATTTATTTATAAATGCCACTTTTAAAAGTTTTGTCAATGCAACATTATATTTCTGTCACTATGCTATTTTACAAGTGCCAAATTTATCTGATTTCGAACACTATTTCCTTACCTTTATGAGAGATCGGGCTTGAATTATTCAGCTTGCTTCTTGATATTAATAATACATCGTTTTTATTTCCTTTTTTTTTTATTTTTTGCGCATTAAAACCATTCTACGTTCAATCGAATCTAGATAAAAAATATTTATTTATTAGTCCACTACCTTCTAGAACGGCTACGGCCACCGCGCATACCAAAAAGTTTCCGAGAGGGGACAACATTTAGGGGAAGGGCACAACTTCGAAAAAAAACACAACAAAAAATAGAGGAATTACATGGGAAAATAAAAGAAAATATCGAGGTCAAGGAGACGAAATCCCCTCTACTGCGTGCCTAACTGACTACTACGAATACTGCTACAAAGTTGTCAAAGCGTTCAGTCTCACAAGGCCAAAAACTGACAAATGCCCCTCCTGTATTCCCTCCAGTTTACTTCTGCCACTTTCTCAAGCGTGGTAATTAACCGTAAATAAAGAAAGATTAAAAAAAAAAAAAAAATCAAATCTCTTAAAGATAGATTTTGATGCCCTTACGTTCGTCAATAGAATCTATTTTTTTTTAAGGTTCTAAATAAGCAAAATCATTAATTTTAAATGTACTCATTAAGAGTTATTTGCATAAATATCTTTTTTAATAATCTCAGGAAAAGGCGAGAAGCCTCGCTAAAAAGGGTGCAAACTAGATAAAAAAAATATACCATCAAATTCAATGAATAGATAACCCTTGGGTGGGAATTTCCAACCCTATCAGTAAAAATGCCGAATTTTTCATTTTTCAGGTAACGGATGCGTGTTTACTTGTTGGCTTTTTCTCCATGGGTGATCGCATCGAAGCAGTGGTCATATAATGAAGACAAAGGGCTTATTCGAACCGAGATATAAAGCCTTTTTTTCAATAAAAAGAGATCACAAGATAGTAAATCATCATTTTGTGTCACTTAAAAATCAACTCGGCCCTAATAGTTATGCAGTTAAATAGCCTTTCATTTTGTTAAGATAAGAATAAAACTAACATTTCAGCATGGAATTGCTCCTTTATTCAATAGCTACATTTTAGGTTAGTATTCTTCAGCCTGAGAGCGAGACCCAGTCATACACCTCTTGGACCAAACACCAGTTAGCAAACCTTAAGGAAAATATTTCTAGTATAACCAAAACGATTAAAGAAAAAAAAAACTGCCAAAGCTTATGAAGTTTTTTGTGGTTCAAAATTTTCCACTTTTTGCTAATATTAAACAAACAATTTTTAGGAAGACACGAGACATCCTATAGGAGTGATTTTCAGGATTGATTTATTCCTGTTGTAAGCATTATATGAAAGCTCGAAAAGTATAGTGAAACTGGATAGTTAGAAAGAGATTTCAAGTACAAAATCATTGCTATATTTGAAACTTATCTAAACTTTAAAATTCTAAGAAAACGAAATAGCAAAATTACGGAATGAGAATCCACCCAAACAGTGGCGTCAATTCCCGAAAATTTAGGGTTGGAGGCAAAATGTTTTTTTGTCTATGGTGGCAAAATTATCATTTTCTTCAACTTTTTTCAATGAAAATACCCAAAACGGCATTTGTCAATGAAAATACACCTAAAAAATATCTTTTTCATAATCTCGGAAGGGGGACACACGCCCCCCCCCCCCCCAATTGACACCGCTTTGTCCAATAGCCTTACTGCAAAATAAAGGCGATACATGAAATTAAATTTGTAATCTCCTTGTCACATACACCATATCATTCAGTAGTTGGTCAACTGGAGGATCGAACCCAAAAACAGATACTCAAAGTATTCAGCTGATTCAATTTGAAGTTTAAAACCAAATACTAATTTCATTTTAACGATTAGTTATAACTAAATAAAATCAGGCCGGTGCACAAAGGAGGACGGATCATGACAACAAATTTTATGATTCTTACGATAGTGCCAATTTTTTCCAAGCATTTTCGTTTTGTGGCGTTATCATATCATCTCAAACCAAATAATACGTCAAAACCTTATTTTTCCATACGCCTACTTTCCTATTCTCACATTTGTGTTCCCACAAGCAATATTATATATCAAACTACTCTACCATTACCCACTTTACAGTTAGGCATCTTCATATCTTTCTCTTTATATACTAAAACACAGTGAAATATTTTTTTTTTTTGCAATACCACCAATATATTGCTTATCACTACTGCAAAACGTTGAAAATGCAACAGAGACATCGATCAAATTATTTTAATTAGCCTTACAGTCAATTACAATAACTTTCATATTTACACACTATATCTGAAAACACAGCCTACCAATATAAGAAAACGACTTATGATAATTCATTACTATTAGTCCCTCCTTTTCTCAAATTTATCATTGATTACACAACTTAAATAATTAACCACGTGACCAAAAACATATTTTGCATGCAAAACATAATACATCTATTTCAAGAAAAAATTGAATTTTTACGCACTAAAGAATAAAGATATAAGAATCACTCAAGAGTCAAGAATAAAATCGTGTCCTAAATACCTAGAAAACAATGATGGTGGCAAAATGAAGAAAATCAGAACCAATTAACTAGTGGCACTGATTCGTCTGGAGTCAATTAATAAATTTCATGTGTAGAGTCTTTGAATGTAGCCTATACTTGTTCATTGAGCAAAATCAAAACTTTTTCTTTTAAGAGTAAATAAACAGAAAGAAAATCTAAGAAAAACTTATCTACGAAAGAGTTAAAACAAGTCTTCTTTATTAGCTGATAAATCCAGACAACCGACAACTTTAAGCCTTGTTTTGAATTTCAGGATTTCGCAAATACATGACAGATTATTATAAATATACATCTGCGTGATAATGACAAATAACGCATCACCATTGGTAGGCTGTAAAAGACAAACATTGCCACTATCTAATATAAGCTATTTTCTTTATCTTTTGGGAGATTCTTCTTCATCCTCAATAATTTCACCGCTGAAGTCTTTTGCTTTTGTTGCTTCCTGCATAAGTTCATATAGTTGCAACACCTTGTTTCATCTCGAAAATTTTGAAGTAAAACTTTCATCTAAGTGCTGTCCAATGGGTACTCCCGTTTTTAAACCCTTTTAGACCAAGCTGTTTCGCCAATGTTATCGCGTAATTCTATAAGGAAATAAAAAAAGTTTACAAGCGCTAATGCAATTTCTTTGATGAAAAAGAAAGTAAATATCAGCAATGTAAGACGCCTGATATAACTTCCAATTTGATCTCGCAAAAGTAAACCAGTATGGAGAGAACCTTATTTTGTCTTAATAAAATATAAAATAAAACTTTTAATGTTCTTTAAGGTCCTATTCATCAATTGGTTTGCTGAGAAGGGGATTAATGAAAATTTAGTAAACCTTCAGTAAAATAAACTGAATTTTTTTCAAAGCCGTTTTTTGAATTCGCAAAATTATTCCTTTAAAAGGGTTAAACTGTTAGCCTCACCTTCAAAAAAATAGATTCAACGTTATAAAGACTATAACAAAAAAGCGATTCAATCCAAAACAAATTAAATAACTTTGTGCCAAGTGTCTTCGGCAAAGGGCAAAACAAAGCGCAAATGGCAAAAGTAATAGTGCGGTATCATATGTTTATATCTTTGATAGTGGTTTTCCTTTCATTTTTATGGTAATTCAGTAAATAAGCTTGAAAATAGCAGAAAACACGTGTCACCCCCCTCCCTCTCTAAATTTGGAATACCTCTGTTGACAATCTCTAGTTGAAAATTTTCCGCTAATAATTGAGAAGCTCAGAATATAATTCAGCACTTATTCCACATAGAAAAATACTAACCCTAAAACTATTTAAACATAAATCAACCTTAAATGATATTTAGCTACAAATTATGATGCGAGACTTTTACTTTCCGAAAAAATCGCTGTTGACCAATAAGCTTACAGAGGAAGCTCGTCTCATATTAGCAATGTAATTAATTTAAGCATAAACAGTGTCCCTAAAAGACTAAAGCTTGTATTTCGTCAACACTAGTAGTAACACAAAATTTTAGTATAAAAGTTAAAAATACCACTGGAGTGTTATTAGTTCTTGTTGCAGGTCTTTCAAAATCCCTAATGGGCTGTTCAAAGCCCCAGGTCAGTATCTCAAGAGATATTATTGGGCCGAAATCTTAAATCTTTAGATCTATATCTTGAACTTTTAGACAGAAATAACGGGGAACAGTTTCCCAAGAAAAATTAAACTTACAAATTAGTTTTGTCTCACAAATACCACACCGATTTAACTCAATTTACAATCTAACTTTGTATGTTCATATTAATTTTTCATGAAAAATTTGGTCTTAATATTAAAAATTTCCAACGCAAATTTGGTACTTGGAATTGAATACTGGAGTTTTTTTTAGAAACTAAGTTCTTACTAAACTGCAAATAGCACATACTTAGTGCTGAACCATTTGATCAAACAGGATCAAAACGAGCATTTTTTTCTCTAGATGATTGGATTTGATTGTATTAATTATTCCAGGCACCACTCTTGGCAATTTTTTGCTTAAAAATCTGCCATGCATGGGAATACAACTATAGACATAGAAACAATTTCTGTATGCCATGCTGTCTGTTTGACATATTTTTAGGTCAGCTTTCATAAGAAAGCCTGCGAGGTTTGGCCCAAAGTGGTGAACACCCCTGAACAAGAGATGAGATACCGAAAAGAGAGAAAATCTTATCAGCAAATTAAGCATATCTAAGTCCAGTCCTACTACACTTTACCTCAGATAATATTTTTTATTATTGGTCAAAGGGCGTGAGGAAAACTAAACATTAGGGTCCGACCGATATTATCGGGCCGTTATGAGGGGCAGTGTCATTATCGGTTATCGGAAAAAGAATTTCGGTTATCAGCCGATATATCTAAATTTTAATTTTATGCGCAACTTGTTCAGAAGATGTCACCAGATTTTCTCAGGTATTTTTGCTTGCCCAGTCCATGGGGGCGGATCCATTAGCTAAGTCTGACCATGATGGACAGAGCAGCACAGGTGAGTCAAATGAAGTTAAAGTATATTTGTAGTCAATACTTGTCGAAACAAAGCCGGTGCAGCAATTTTCAAAACAAATCAACAATTGGCTTAAGCTTCTGATCTTCGCACAAATAAATAATTAAGACTTAGTTCGTTTGCGTCCCCTGCTATAAAAATATTTTGAATATTATATCGTCACAAAGTATAGATTTGCTTGTAGCCTATTATAAAAATTACAACGAGAGGAAAAATTCTGTCTGGGTCAATAATAAAATGAGCAAATGATTAAATTAGTGTAAGGCCGAGGCAGGCATTTGGGCTTAGTAGTCAAAGTATATTTGTTGTCAATACACACCCGGTGCACAAATGTTCTAAATGTATGATGACTTCAAAAACGTACATCCTCTACCAAAACAAATAAAAAGAATTCAATGAACCATACATTTCTGTTTAATGAATGTTGACTTGCGTGGGTGAAAGATCCAAAATTCAATTGGTTAAAAACATGGTATCCAGTCAGGAGCGCAGCTAAGGGGGAGAGGGAATGCATCAAGAAAGGGGCAGAGCTCCAATGTGTCGCTGCTGCGTGTGGAAATTTACCTTATCTGTCCGGATTTGTCAGTCTACTCGACGATTTTGTCGAGATATTCTTTAAATCCATCCTCCAAACTTAAAAACTCTAGCTGCATCCTTTTGTCCAATGTGCTTTACGCTTCTTTTAATCAGATTGTCACGTATTTGTGTTAATATAGCTAAACCGGCTTCTTTGATTAAATTTTTGTTCTTATTTGTCACTTCCGTAAATATCCGCCATTTCTTTTGTGTACTTAGAAGCTGATCAGAAAAGGTAAAGAAAATCAAAGAATTCTTGTAACTAGCCTAATTTTTGGAATCCACATTAAATTATTTAGGTTGTTCTTTGGTGTGTAATAGATCAGAGAGAAACATGTGAGTATGAATATGGGCAGAGAATGGGAGGGGGTGAAACTTTGGGTAAAGTTTTTTTCCAGAGGGGAATTTATCGGCAAATTATATCGGTACCGTATCGGTACGTTACTGAAATATTAGTATCGGATCCCAAAAATCCATACCGATTGGGCCCTACTAAACATCCTATATGCCTTCTTTTTATGATCAAGTTGGTCTGTTTGTTGCAGAAAGTTGATACAATAGATTTGAGAATAAAAACAGAATTCAAAATAAACACTTATATATTAACGTTTAAAATGGAGGCTCGTCAAACCTTCAACCAACGATTTATTCAGAAGATGGCACAGCACTTTCTAATTTTTCAAGAAACAGAAATATATTTGCTGAAGGAAGAAAAAATTGTTAAGATTTTATTATGAAAAAAAAATTGACAAAATTAGGTTTTGATTTGGTAAAAAATTATGAGGGTCACACCTCTACCCCCTTCCCCTTCCTCACCCAATAAACAACTAGTTGGAGATGCCAAAAAACGGTTATAAGTACTCATGCTAATATTTAAATTTATTATGTTTCAACATGATTAAGTTTAAAATATTAGGCTTCTATTTTATAAGGGTCAAATCCTTGGAAAGTTTAGGGCAAGGGCACAATCAAAAATTGCATAGTGGGGCCAAATTTTTAATTTGTCAAAACCCACCCACATTAATTTAATCCTTTGGTGTCTTCCTAAGTGCGGACTTACTTGAAAAATTTGTGAAAAGACAAAGATTGCTACAACTTTCCAACAAAAATAAAAAATTATCGTCTAAAGAAGATAAAATTCAGAAATTAAATAAAAATTAAATGACTTGTCTTCCTTAACTAAAAATTCAGCTAGGGGGAGAAGAGAGCAAGGGACTAAAACGCAAAACCTTGGCTAGATGACTCAAGCACATCATTAAAACTTTGAAAAAAAAATAGCAAGAAAGAACTTAGCTAATATACAAAATTCCAGCATTTTCCAGCAATAAGCTAAACCTCGTTATTTTTCGTTATATTTAAGACATATTATTCTGCCACAAGAGCCCCCAGTCTGGTTTCAGAATCCTCACCATGTGTGAAGGCATGTTTAGTTCATTCATGCAAGGTGATTTTCGAGGAAAGTAATACTATACTTACTGTCCATTCTTTCATAAACAAGGTTGCTTCAGATTCATTACACTGTTTGTGTCTTTTGAATTCATCTTTGACATAAATGTCACCAATAGCTTTGGCACTTAAAGGTAAACCTCGGTGAAGTTTTAGGATTGTCTTGTACAGTAATCGTACTCTTTGAACATTACTTGTAGCAATTGAAGAAGTCATACCACAAACTCAAAGCTGAAAAATAGAAATATTAGTGTGCTACACCGTACCTACACACATGAATGTGGGGGAGGGAGGAGTAGCCTAAATACAGTTTGAAAAAAAATGCCGGCCTAAAGTGTACTTTTTTCCTTGTAATACCCCCTTCGAAAAAAAGTCCCAGACCCCCTCCCCCCACAGTCGCGGGAGAGTCAGATCTCTGTGCACCTATGTTAAAGTAATAAATTGCATTAGTATCATTCACTTAGTGTTAGTTATTAATATACAACACTCTATTCAAGTGTTAATGTATGTGTAAAAGGGGTTAAGCAGATCAGTAATTGTCACATCATAGCACCCTAAACAGAAAGAAAAAAGTTATTGATAAAGTGAAGAAGATTTGTTAGGCAGGTTGCATCTACAGAGCCAATTCAGTTCTTTTGAGGTAGAGGATACAAGCCAGGACTGAGACAAAAAGCGTTTTAGGAACTCTATCTCAAGGACAATCCAAAATAATTTTCCTTTCTACATCCGTAAATGAAATCACGTTATCCAGGTTCTCAGAAAATTTTACAGTTTTTTTTTTTTTTTGCAAATCAGTCCTCAAACCAAACTATTTTGCTCTTTTGAAAATCTAAAAATGAGAGATTTATATCCTCTCTCCCTAGCATCGAAAAAACACTTGGATAAGCCATCGCATAAACTTCAAAAGTATGCACCTTTGTTTTTTGCAACGTCGCTCTATTTGAGAAGCTTGTTAAGCAATAGAATAGAATATTCCAAAACATGCGGGAGGCTACCACAACAATTAAACTCTTGCAGATTATGCTAAAATTTTCCGTATCTAAAAACTATCGTTTTTAGATACGGAATATAAAAATACGTATTTAGATACGGAATGTCAAATTTTCCGTATCTAAAAACTAAAAACTTTCCGTATACCAGTGTTTCCGTATCTAAAAACTATCACGATCTGTTGATAACTACCAGTTCCCAAAAAAGAGGGAGGTATTTTCCTTTTTGCACCTATATTGCATGCTAAACCCAAGTTTTTCTTCCAAACAAAGGGATTTTAGGAGGTGAATGCGTCCTCAATATTGATGCAAAAGACCCCTAATAGGATGTTTTAAAATATAAGCCTCAGAATGTGCTCTTTGCAGCTACACCCCCCCCCCCCAATCAATAAAAATATCTACTGACCTACCCCCTAATAGTTAGTGTGCAACTACGTTATACTTTGAAACTATTAGTATGTCTGTATGAACGGTATACATAGAAAGGTTCATTTTCCATTGACTGCATATATGTTTGGCGACACATGTGGCAGCGTGGCTTCTGAAACTGGGAAACCACATAAGTAATTTTGATGATTTTGAGTTATAGAAAACGTTTTCGAATTTGATGAAAACATCCATTGGGAAAATGCTTGGAAGCAGTTTTTTGAAGCAATCTAAGACACTGTCATGAGTTCTATAAGGATATATTTAAAGTAAAGAAGATTTTAAAACTCCTAGAAGCAAAAATAAACTAGAAGTACAAAAAAAATTATCAATGATGGCATCTCTATAAAAACCAGTGTCAAGTTTATACTATTGCAATAAATTCAAGTTTTGACATATTTTGCCAAAGTGAACAACAACAAAGATTTTAAATAGCTCCTACCTTTGAATGAATGAATTATCTCCTAAGATAGTGTTTACCAGGAACGTGTTAAGCTTCACAAGTGAATACTGCAGACAGCAACTTACCAAGATATTGCTTTTTCATAGAATGGTTTTCATAGTTCAAACTTCAAGAAAAAAAATTACTTCTTCAAAGAATGGTTTTCATAGTCCAAACTTCAAGAAAAAAAAATATAAAGATATAAGCCCCATCAGCTCATACGACAAACCATAAAAAAAATGCTCTAAAAGCTACAAAAAGTTAACAGTAAGACCATAGTTGAGAAGAGAAGACGTAAATCCTAGACACCATCAGAATCTGGATCTTTGTAGAAGACTTTTATAAAATAATTCATTGTTGTGCCTTGCATAAATCTAAAGTCATACATTTATTTTATAAGTATTCTCTTATCTATAATAAATGGATAATAATAGAAATAACTTTGGTTCAGTAATTTTGAATTATAGAGCTTCCCTGAAAAGGGAAGATTTAGCAAAAAAGCCAGCTAATACTTTCTAAAATCAAAATCAATTGAGAAAAACAATTTATTGTTGGTATGATATAAAGCCTAATTTAGAGAATATTTCAATACCAATGACCAATATTTAACTACCATAGATTTTCTGATAGAAGCTAACATTGCTGAAGCTATTAATCCATTTACAAAGACAGATTCAGAAAGAAAAAGGTTTGGGTCTTGAAACACATGTTCAACATTCCAATTCAAACGTTTCTATTTGTGCTAATCTAGTAGTCAATTGAAAGTAAAATAGTTCAATGGTGATGGTGTGTTAAATACAGTGGGTACAGCATAGTTTTCCCAGTCACTCACCCACCACTTGATTTAACAACCATCTTTACCCATGGAGTAAATTACATGAAGATGAGGAACAATACCTCTCAATGAGTGTGTATTTAAAACACAAGGACGAAGGGTGTGTAGTGGGGATATCCAAACTTCCATAGGGAACTCCTGAAAAGTAAAAAGGATTCACAAAACCGCCAAAAAATGTTTCCAAAACTAAAGACAACTTTTGAAGAGATCATACTGATATTATGTGTAGAATCACCTCATTTATACAAATACTGGTTAGGGCAGAGCTAGTAGAACTCTTTGGCCTGTCACAAATAGTCCACAAGAGACTGTGGACCACAGCACCAATGCTAGTAAGTAGTGGTATCAGTGTTGGCACTGGTGGTGCTAGAGCACAAATACTGGTGCCAGCATTGGCTGTACTACAAATACTGACAGCAGCAGTTGTCAGAGAACAAATACTGGCAGCAGTGGTTGTCACAATATGAATACTGGTGGCAGCTACAGACTACCGACACCATTGACACACAGGTAGTGAATCAAATATGCGTTTCTGAAGGTTTGGGCTAATTTAGGTTACTGTAGCCTATGTAAATTGCACAAAGAAACACAGATTTAACAAAATATCTTTTTAGTTGAAAAAATTTTTGAGCTTGGCTTTACCTAGGAAAAACACATTATACCAGCAATGGTGACTTGAATAGAAAAATGTACTAAATATAGAAAAACAAAAACATAAACCATCTTTGCCAGAGTGATGAGTCAATTTGGAGAATAGATGGAAATCAAGTTCAATTAATTGGGGAATTCAGTTTGGGTGTGAACTGAGATTGCAAGGGTGGAATCTCTCCAAATTAGAGTAAACGTTACATGTGTAGAAAGAGATAAGAGAAAGTGTGAATTATTGCTTGAGTGGAATTAGCGGATGGTCTTCAGTATTGAAGTTTATTTTAGCAAATTGATATGATTTGCATGTGGAGTAACCAGTATCTGGCATGGATATTAAGTTTGTGCTGCAGGGTGGTTTCCCCTGTTTGATTTTTAATCCAGCTATTCCATCAGTAAAATACCTGAAGGTTTTTCTCAGTTTACTTTCTCATTTCTTCCTTAACCCTTGTAATTTTGTATTTCAGGGATTTATTTCATGGTTTGGAGATTTGCTTGTAATGAATTAAATTGGTATTTACAATTTAAGTTGATATTACTGGATATTTCAGAGATTATTCAAATATTGTATTGCACATTACTTATAATTTGCAATAGTATGTGCATATTGTGATTCTTGCTGTGTGGCAAGTATTCAGTTCACCACTGCTGACTCATTAAGTAAGGAATATTACTAACAAATATTGTGCTTATTTTCGTGTTCACTTGAGATTTTGATCTCATTTTTGAAGAGAGACAATGCCATTGGAACAAGAAAATGTCTGACATCTGGAATCACAAAGACCAACTAGCTCTGGAGATGGTAGCTCATGCCTAGGCTAGAGTAATCAGATATCTAGCTTTGAAAAGTTAATACTGGAATTTACACAAAAAAATGCCATCTGTAGGGAGGCAGCCAAGAAAAAACACCAAGAATATAGAAAAAAAATAGAGGCTGAGATATGTTAAATTGAAAAAAAGATAGTGAGGTCTTTGAGCAGCTAAGAGCAGCTTTGAGCAGCTATCTGGAAATCAAATAATATTAACATTTTGATTACTAAATATCAGTATATGTATATTAAACTGACAATGCACATTCATTAGTATTTTTTTAGTAAAGTGCAAATTTTGTAGTTTAGTTGGTAGTTTCACACTTGGTAGATTATTTGATTTTATTTTTGATCATTTTTTGTTTAATGGAGTTCTTTACTTTTCTTTGAAAAACTTATTTTGTGGAAAAAGGTTTTTTTAATTAACTTCTGTTCGTTTTATATTGACATAGCCTTTTCAGAGAAAAAGAAAATAATACTTTAAATCTTTTTGCTTTTTTAAGAATTTATAGTTTGGCCTGATATTTGTATTCTGGAGAAAAATTTTCAGCAACTTTTAAAAACATTCACCCTCTTAAAAATCTGGACACAAACAGTAGTGTTTAATTTAGTTTCATACTAAATTCATACTAAAAGACCTAATTTCCAGAACTTTCAACTACGTTGAACAAAATGGACATCTCAAAATTTTAATTCGATGTGTTTAGGAAAATGGTGGGCGTGAGAGGGGCGTTAGTCGCTATCCAATCACTTTCAACTATTAAAAGCCCTTTCAATTTCCAATTGAATGAGCCCTTTTGAAGTTTCTACAACAATGCTTTCAATAAAACTTTATATGCCCCAGGGCATAACTTACAACCCTTGCCCTGAGGGCTGTGGGGGGAGGGTTGTCATCTTTAAAGACTTAATTTCCAAAACTTTCAACTACGTTGAATAACATGGCTATCAAAAATTTTTATTGGATGTGTTTGGGGAAAAGGTGGGCGTGAGAGGGGGTTAGTTGCCCTCAAATCATTTTTGACTATTAAAAAAGGAACTAGCCCTTTGAATTTCAAATCGAATGAACCCTTTTTCAAGTTTCTACGACAAAGATTTCAATAAAAACCTTACATGCCCCCAGGGCATAACTTATAATCCTTGCCCTGAGGGTTGTGGGGAAGTGTCCTCCTCAAAAATATGTTTTCTATCAGGAAATCAACTACGCTGAACAAAATGGCTATCTCAAAATTTTTATTGAATGTGTTTGGGGGAATGATTGGTGTGGGGGGAGGGGGGCTAGTTGCCCTCCAATCACTTTTGACTATTAAAAAGGGCAATATCCTTTGAATTTCTAATCGAATGAGTTTTTTAAGTTTCTACGACAACACCTCTTTAAAAACCTTATATGCCCCCAAGGCATAACTTAAAACCCTTGCCCTGAGGGCTGTGGGGGGTGTCCTCCTAAAAACATATTTTCTATCTGGATATCAACTATGCTGACCAAAATTGTTATCTCAAAATTTTGATTTGATGTGTTTGGGGGAATGATGGGCGTGGGGGGGGGGGGGGGGCTCGTTTGCCTCCAATCACTTTCGACTATTAAAAAGGGTACTAGCCTTTGAATTTCCAATCGATATGAGCCGTTTTTTGAAGTTTCTACAACAACACCTTCTATAAAAACCTTATATACCCCCAGGGCATATCTTAAAACCCTTGCCCTAAGGACTGTGGGGGAGTTTCCTCCTCAAAAACATATTTTCTATCTGGAAATCTACTACGCTAAACAAAATGGCTATATCAAAATTTCGATTGGATGTGTTTGGGAAAATGATGGGCGTGAGGGGGGGGGGGGGGCTAGTTGCCCCTCAAATCACTTTTGACTATTAAAAGGGCACTAGCTCTTTGAATTTCCAATCGAATGAGCATTTTTTGAAGTTTTTTACAACAAAGCCTTCTATAAAAACCTTATATGCCCCCAGGGCATAATTCAAAACCCTTGCCCCGAGGGATATGGGGGAGTGTCATCCTCAAAAACATATTTTCTATCTGAAAATCAGCTACGCTGACAAAACGCCTATCTCAAAATTTTTATTGGACGTGTTTGGGGGAATGAAGGGCGTGGGGGGGGGGAGGGCTAGTTGCCCTCCAATCACTTTCGACTATTAAAAAGGGCACTACCCCTTTGAATTTCCAATCAAATGAGCCCGTTTTGAAGTTTCTACAACAACGCCTTCTATAAAAGCCTTATATGCCCTCAGGGCAAAACTTAAAAACCCTTGCCCTGAGGGTTGTGGGGGAGTGTCCTCCTCAAAAACCTATTTTCTATCTGGAAATCAACTACGTTGAACAAAATGGCTATCTCACAATTTTGATTGGATGTGTTTGGGGGAAAGATAGGTGTGGGGGGGCTAGTTGCCCTTCAATCCCTTTTGACTATTAAAAAGGGCACTAGGCATTTTAATTTCCAATCAAATAAGCCTTTTTGAAGTTTCTATGGCAACACCTTCTATAAAAACCTTATATGCCCCCAGGGCATAACTTAAAACCCTTGCCCTGAGAGTTGTGGGGGAGTGTCCTCCTCAAAAACGCATTTTCTATCTTGAAATCAACTATGCTGAACAAAATGGCTATCTCAAAATTTTGATTGGATGTGTTTGGGGGAATGATGGCTGTGGGGGGGGGGGTTCTTGCTGTCCAATCACTTTCGACTATTAAAAGGGCACTAGCCCTTTGAATTTCCAATCGAATGAGCCTATTTTGAAGTTTCTTCGACAACGCCTTCTATAAAAACCTAATATGCCCCCAGGGACTAACTTAAAACCCATGCCCTGAGGGTTGTGGGGGAGTATCCTCCTCAAAAACACATTTTCTATCTGGAAATAGACTATGCTGAACAAAATGGGTATCTTAAAATTTCGATTGTATGCGTTTGAGGGAATGATTGGCGTGAGGGGGGGGGGGGGGGGGCGAGTTGGTCTCCAATCACTTTCAACTATTAAAAAGGGCACTAGAACTCTCGATTTCTAATCGAATCAGCCCCTTTTGAAGTCTATACGACGACCCCTTCTATATTAAGTGCCCTGCTTTAAAGAAAAAAAAAAATAAACTGTACATTGTGTCAACATTGATCTTATATGCCCTCAGGGCATAACTTAAAACCCGTGCCCCGAGGGTTGTGGGGGAGTGTACTTCCTCAAAAAGATATTTTCTATCTGGAAATCAACTATGCTGAACAAAATGGCTATCTCAAAATTTTGATTGGATGTGTATGGGAGAATGATGGGCGTGGGGGGGGGCTAGTTGCCCTCCAATCACTTTCGACTATTAAAAAGAACACTAGCCACTCCAATTTCCAATCAAATGAGCCCTTTTCGAAGTTTCTATGACAACTCTTTCTATACAGAGTGCCCGGGTATGGAGAAAAAACCAAAAACACATTGTGCCCACATCGTTCTTTACTTAGGAGCCCTAGCGCGCTGACTATGATCGCGACTTTTTTTTAAGTAATGTTGACTTTCATCTTTATTTTTTTAGTTTTTATTCTTAATTATGTGCCAAGGACGGTTGAGCAGAGGCCTCAACAGAAACTAATTGTACACTACTCTCTTTTTTCACTGTCTATGATTCTCCTTGCTTTTTTCTATATTTTCTTGTTCTGTCATGTTTAGCCAGTTTGGTTTCAGAGATGATTTGCAATTATCAAAATCAGCAAACTTCTTGGCTATATCTAAAGAGTGGAAAGGGGTGACCAAGAAGCAGTTAAACTGGTAGCAACCCTAAAAATACAATAAACAATATTTTCTCAATATGACAAAACTAGACAAAAAATACCCAGAAACCTAATACTTGGGCCTATATAAGTCACTCCAAATATATAATAATGTTCATCACAGGCAGCACAATAGCACTGCCTAAGTAAAGAACGACGTTGCCACAATGTATTATTTATATTTGGTTCTTGGTCTTAGACCAGGGCACTTCATACTGTAGGAGTTATTGTAGAAACTCCAAAAATGCCTCATTCGATTGGAAATTGGAGTGGCTTTTGCCCTTTTTAATAGTCGAAAGTGATTGGAAGGCAACTAACACCCCTTCCATGCCCACCATTTCCCCAAACACATCCAATCAAAATTTTGAGATAGCCATTTTGTTCAGCATAGTTGATTTCCATATAGAAATTATGTTTTTGAGGAGGACACTCCCCCACAGCCCTTGGGGCAAGGGTTTGTAAGTTATGCCCTGTGGGCATATTAGGTTTTTATAGAAAGCATTGTCATAGAAACTTCAAAAAGACTCGTTCGATTGAAATACAAAGGGCTAGTACTCTTTTTAATAGTCGAAAGTGATTGGAGGGCAACTAACCCACCTCTCACGCCCACCTTTTCCTCAAACACATCCAATCAAAATTTCGATATAGCCATTTTGTTCAATGTAGTTGAAAGTTCTGGAAATTAGGTCTTTGAGGATGACAACCCCCCCTCCCACAGCCCTCAGGGCAAGGGTTGTAAGTTAAGCCCCGGGGACATATAAAGTTTTTATAGAAAACATTGTTGTAGAAACTTCAAAAATGGCTCATTTGATTGGAAATTGAAATGGCTAGCACCCTTTTTAATAGTCGAAAGTGATTGGAAGGCAACTAACACCCTTCCACGCCCACCATTCCTCCAAACACATCCAATCAAAATTTTGAGATAGCCATTTTGTTCAAAGTAGTTGAAAGGTCCGGAAATTATATCTTTGTGGATGACAGTCCCCCCCCCCAAAAAAAAACCCTCAGGGTAAGTGTTGTAAGTTATGCCCTGGGGACATATAAGGTTTTTATTGAAAGCTTTGTCATAGAAACTTGAAAAAGAGCTCATTTGATTGGAAATTCAAAGGGATAGTGCCCTTTTTGATAGTGGAAAGTGATTTGAGGGTAACTAACACCCCTCTCATGCCCACCTTTTCCCCAAATACATCCATTTGAAATTTTTAGATAGCCAATGTGTTTGACGTAGTTGAAAGTTTTAGAAACTAGATCTTTGAGGATGATAACCCCCTCAGAGCCCTCAGGGCAAGGGTTTGTTATACCCTGGGGGCATATAAGGTTTTTATAGATATTGATGTTGTAGGAACTTCAAAAAGGGCTCATTTGATTGGAAATTAGAAGAGCTTGTGCCCTTTTTAACAGTCAACAATGATTGGAGGATAACTAACACCCCTTGCACACCCACCATTTCTCCAAAGACATCCAATCAAAATTTTGAGATAGCCATTTTGTTTGACATAGTTAAAAAGTCCAGAAATTATGTTTTTGAGGATCACACTCCCCCAAAAGCCCTCAGGGCAAGGGTTGTAAGTTATGCCCTGGGAGCATATTAGTTTTTTTTTTTATAGAAAGCTTCATTGTAGAAACTTCAAAAAGGAATCATTTGATTGGAAATTAAAACAGCTAGTGCCCTTTTTAATAGTCAAAAGTGACTGGATGGCATGTAACCCCCTCTCATGCCCACCATTTCCCTAAACGCATCCAATCAAAATTGTGAGAAAGCCACTTTGTTCAACATAGTTGAAAGGTCCAGAAAATATGTCTTTGAGGATGACAGCCCCTCACAGCCCTCAGGCCAAGGGTTGTAAGTTATGCCCAGGGGCATATAAGGTTTTTACAGAAAGCATTGTCATAGAAACTTCAAAAAGGGCTCATTCAATTGGAAATTGAAAGGGCAAGTGCCCTTTTTAATAGTCGGAAGCGATTGGAGGCCAACTAACCCCCTCTCACGCCCACCAATTCCCCAAACACATCTAATCAAAATTTTGAGACAGCAATTTCCATCAACATAGTTGAAAGTTCTAGAAATTAGGTCTTTGGGTGACATGCCCCCCCCCCAGCCCTCAGGGTAAGGGTTGTAAGTTGTGCCCTGGTGGCATATAAGGTTTTTATTGAAAGCATTGTCATAGAAACTTTAAAAGGGCTCATTTGATTGCTATCAAAGAAAGCTATCAAAGAAAGTAAACAGATCTTTTTGCAAATGGCATAAAGTTTTCTATTTCAGGCCAACTAGAGGAGGTATGAAACTAAATTAAACACTATTATTTGTGTCCAGATTTTTAAAAGGGGTGTATATTGTTAAAAAATGCTGAAAATTTTTCTCCAGCATACAAATAGCAGGTCAAACTATAAAGTCTTAAAAAAAACAAAAAGATTTAAAGAATTACTTTCTTTTTCCCTGAAAAGACTATGTCTAAGTTAGTTTATCAGGAGTTAGGCTAAGTGCAAGTACTTTGAGCACACAGACAGCTCAACTATCTTCAATTTTCACTGAAATAGATGTGACAGGACAAATACAGTATGCAAACAAATTTGGGAAACCCAGTTCTGTCTTATCAAGTACAACAATATGTAAAAATTGTTTCTTCAGAGCAAAAAAAAAAAAAAAAAAAAAAAAAAAAAAAAAAAAAAAAAAAAATGCTCTATTGCCAGTTTGACAAGCCATCCCAATGTCAATGGCTAAGTTAAAATGCCTTGCAGAAATTTTTGCAAGGAAAATAATGTCTGAAAGTGACTATTTTAAGAAATCTATATTAATGCAAAACAAAGCCTTTTTACTAGTTCAGTTTTTCATTGCAACAAGGTTCTCTGAGTTGCAAAGACTACCAACAATGGCATTCAGAAAAGGTGAGAAAAACTCCTTGATATTTTTGCAGTCCAATGGTAACACTATCAAATCAGTTGGAGGCTGTGTCCTCTCCACTTTCCCCAAACAAGGATTCAATAATCTGTCCAGTTTCCACACTTGTGGACTATGTAAAATTCTCAGGAGATAGGCAAACTTTTACTGTTGCAAAAAGTTATTTGTTCCCAAATGTTCCCAATTAGGGGAATTGGCTTGAGACCATTGACATACAATGACATAAGACTATATATGGTAAAAAATTTGAATGAACTGGGGCTGTATGAGTGAGAGACACCACATGGCTTAAGATTGGGTGCAGTAATTGAAATGGTGAATGTATGAGTCCCTCTTGACACAGTTAAAACTTATGGCAGATGGGGCTCAGCAAATATGGTAGAATTATATACAGGAAACTCAAAGCCATGTCCACTTGACAAAAGAGTTGAGCTTAGGACGTCTGGAAGAATGTGAGTATCAGCCCTGCATTATAACAAGGGAAAACCAAGCCACTTTCCTGTGTTTTCTAGTGATTACTTATTCATCTGTAGAATAGGATTATAGAAAAAAAAACATGAATAAATATACTAGATGTATCATGTTAAATGGTATAGTAGATAAGGGATTGGGATTTGGAAGAATAAATGGGTTGTGTTGAGAAGGGATATATAGGATAGAGGAGTGGCCAAGGACTCTGTTCTCCTCCAACACTTAACCAAAGGGTCTGTCCATGAAACAATGTTGTAGTGGACAAGGAAGGAAACACTCTGGATGGAGAAGCATAAAAAAAAAAAAAAAAAATCAATTATGGTATCTGAATACATGTAGTTAAAATAGGGGAGGTCAGGCCATGCAGAAAATCCCCTTATACTTCTGGGTTTGCATTGTTCCATGTGGACCCTGTTCTCCTCTAATACTTAACCAAAGGGTCTGCATGGTTTGGGTTTGGAATACAGAGCAATGATGATTCACAAGTAAAATTTTATGCTTAGCTAGACATGCTAGACAAGGCACTTGGCTGGACATTGAGTTCTAGACTCTAGAACTCAATGTCTAGGATTTTTGATTACAGCCAATCAGAATGTGCCAAGTTCCACTATTTTCATCATTTATGTTTACATTTTTAAACTGAAACTTAATTTTTTTTTTCTCATTAATTGTTATTTAAATTTTAGGCAAATATGAAACACCAGACATAATAGTGAAGCACAGTAAGGCAACTGCTTTGTGTATCTCATCCATTATCTTGTGACAGTAAAAATAGGGATTACAATTTAGAAAGTTTTGCCTACATAAACTCTCTTGATTGGCTAGAAATGACAATTTGAAACAAAATTTGTAATTTTAGCTAAGCACCAAATTTTACTTATGAACAGTCATTGCCTAGACATTAAATTCTGGCTAGACACATGTCTAGACATGAAATTCTAGCTAGACATGCTTGTGAATGCTGCTTAAGCACCAAATTTTACTTGTAAACAGTTGTTGCCTAGAAATTGAATTCTGGCTAGGCATGTGTCTAGACATGGGATTCTAGCTAGACACACTTGTGAACATTGCTTTAAGTAAGTGTTTCTGTTAGGCTATCAAAGCCAATGGTAAAATTCTACTTTAGCTACTTTTGGAAACCTTGGAAAGGGGTTAGGTTAGGAAAATGGAACTTGCAAGGATGGGTCTACAAGCTAAAGTATGTCCTGGGAAGGTATTTAGAAGCACCTACCTCCACTCTTTCTCTCTCTAGAGGGTCCTGAAATTTGCCTATATGACAGGTCTATACCTATTTTAATTTTGACAAAACAACATTTTATCCAACCTTAATTTTCTTTTATGAGTTTCTTTATCTCTGGCTTTAGTTCTGAAAATGCAATTCCAGCTATTTGAGTAGAATTTTAAGACATGTCAATGTTTTTTTTTTTTATTTAGGAAATGTATTTGCAGATCTTTAAAATCTTATAAATTAGGATTGAGCAAAGTTGTTAAGCTGAAAACAATTTTGCTGTACTTCATTTAAGCAGAGGATCTATTTTGCAAGGTTTCACTTTTAGGCTATAACACACAGATTGGTCAATATATACCAAATCATATTATTGAGTTAGGACTAAAGTGAATACACCATTCAGTGAATACAATAATATGATTTGGTATATATTGACCCACAGATTTTTAAACTCATCAAAGGTCAGGACCCTCTAGAGGGAAAAAGGTAGAGGTGGGTATTTCAAAACACCTTCCTGGGAATACTCTAGCCTGTAGACCCAACTCTATACTCTAGCCTGTAGACCCAACCCTAAAAGTTTCATTTTCCTAAGCTAACTCCTTTCCAAGATAGCCAAAAGTAGCTAAAGTAGAATTTTACCAAGGATCTTGCTAAATTATGCATTGCAGCTAAAATAGGCTTATACATTCTTTTGAGTCACAAGATCCATTTTTAGACATGGATTAGGCCTATCATAAGATTTTTAGACATGGCCTAAGACTATCCTAAGCTAAGTTCCATCATTTTAGAATATTTAGCACTGGCAGACCCAAAACGAATATTTTTTTGCCAATGAGAATAAATGGATGGCAAGTGTTGTTTGCCGGGTATTCTTGAGCCAATTCAGCGTCGATAGCAAAGATCTTTACCGAAAACTTACTTAAGATTATTCAGGTGTTTTTAATTCAATAAATCCTGCCCATTTGCCAGCGTTTGGCAACAAAAACGAGCTGTGTCCACTGGAGTTATACGTGTCAGGCATTTGAATAAACCAAATTACAAATTAAAGAGTTGTCATGTATATTTCTAGATAAAGCGTCTTTGAATTCTCTCATCTAATCTTCCTATTCCATCACACTTGAATAATTTTTTTTTTCTTTTCTTTCAACATTTTTGTCAGTCTTGCCGTAGGACAGTAGTTGCTAATTTGGCTCAATTGCCGTAAGATGACTTCCTCACCTTCAATTCAGTAAGCGAGATATTGGGGCGTGCAAGAGAAGATTGGTAAAATTTTACATTTTTATCATCATTTTAACTAATTTTTCATTTAGTAACATTGAAAAGTGACACCAGAATGTCTTTCATAAACTTAAACCAAAATGAAGATCATTGAGTAGATGGTCAGTTGGTTTGAGGTCATCAACAACATTTAATACACCATCGCTAAAGCCGTGTGTTCTCTTATCTTATGATCATAAATAAAATTTTCACTGGATTTACTGGCTCGAGTAAGCAACTGTTGGAACATCGATTGTTCCAGCCACCAATTCTAAAAGGAAAGTCCTCTGAAATTGTCGAAAAATCAAAGAGGAAAGAAAATTAATTTTATTGTTGAAATTTAAAGTCAGAATACGAATGTTCTTCTTAATCCTTTGAGGCAGGACTTCCTAAGAAAGTTATTTTTGAACGAATTAAGAAGAATATATGGTAAAGTAATAAATTATTCTGAATCAAAAGTTTGACTTTTAGATTTCTTGTTGCTTGCAGTGATATCTTGGCAATTCACTTTACAAGATTAAATGCTCTTTACAGCGATTTCAAAGCGGAGTTACATACAATTTTGAAGTTGATTAACAGTCATTTTTGCACAATATTCCTCAGATCTCCAATATATTGAAAATTTGCTTGCAAATCAAGGTAAATTTTCATTTATCGACTTTCACTTGAATCAATAATAAATCTTTTTTCCAACGAAACGTAATAAAAAAAACTAGCAAAATCCGCAGTGAGTGCAATACAATTTTGGAAAATAAACATATTAGGTAGTTTTATGCGTAAATTCTAGTACTATGGCAAGTTTGTCATTGCAGGAAAACAAAAATCTGGAGAGGAAACTTGCAAAAAACGTAAACAGAAAAACAATAGGAATTCTAAAAGGTCTGGCTAACGTATTTTACGAAGAAGTGGGACGAAGTGTTAAATAGGTTCTTTTTTGCATACGCAAAATATATTCGTTTATATTATTGAAAAACTCTCAAGCTAGGTCACTAGCGAGAAACGTGATTAGTGATTTTGCCATCGCAATTTAAAGCCTAAAGCTTATACAGAATAAGTTTTTGCTTGTAACCTATCGTTTTTATCTCTCAAGCAGCTATGGAGTTTTTTCATTTGTGCTCGGGCAGGAGTCGGCTTTAAATTTTGTCGTGGCTTTTTGTTAGATAAAAGTCTAGGTTGCAAATAAAAACCAATTGAGTGGCAAATTCTGAGACAAGAGAAACAAAAAACTCTTTAATTTTCCATTGCATTTTTTCTCCAATTATTTACAATCTTTTGTGAATAATTTACAGCATAGCACTACTGATGCAAACTGTCTAATGAAAACATTATGCACCATTGTCTTATAAAATATTCCTCTTTTGAAAATCATAATTACTAGTTCACTATTTGCTACGAAATATAAAAAGAACAGCATAAAATAAAACCCTACAATATACCAAAATTACTATCCTGCTTCATTCGGGATTCCCACTAAAAAAAAGGAAAAAAGAGGGGTTTCCGGAATCTTTTCACTTTTGTATCAATCAACAAGGATCTATTCCAACTTGAGGGAAAAGAAGAACTACAGTCTTAATTTTGCTTTTTGAGTAGCCGCATAAAATTTGACCTCTGTTGGGGAATGGAGCCCTTCGATTTTCATCGCAACCACGTCTGACACAATGGGATGTCAAGTCTTAACTGAAACCGATGGGAAGCATGATTGCGTCTTCTACTTGTGCTATTTTGGAGTCCAGAGCAGATATAGCCCTCGTAGGTAACTGGGGGGGGGGGTTAATGTTATAATTATGATATCTGCTGGGACAACTTATCAGATTTGGACAAAACTTTGTGACAAGCCATTGCTGCCTTTCTTTTTGTGACTTTTGAGAATCTGGACCAGATTCGACTTTTGCAGAGGAAGGTGGAAAGAGCCTCTAAATTTTTGTAGTCATAATATCTACTGCAGTATACTGGGAATTGTAGCACTTGTCGTTGGGTGTGTAATCTATGGCGCCCACAGCAGCGGGATGAAACCACCCTCTTATATTAGTCTGATTTTGTGTCTGACTCTGTGTTTCAGTCTTGTTCAGGGTTGCCACCAAGGTTACGTTCGTACCATTTTTGGTACGTTTTAAATAAAATGGTACGTTTTACGTTACGGTCCTAAAAACGCCACATTTTTGTTACGTTTTTGAATTTACGTCACAATTATGTTACGCTTTTGAATAATGAGGATGTCTCACATTTTCTGAGTGATCTATTTTTTCCCCTTCGAAAAAATCTGCTGTTCCCATTTTAATTACACTGATATGAGTATCGACATTTTTTCACATCGCGGTCATTTAATCTATCAGACAATCTCTCAGTTATTAGGATGAAAAAATACCCACTTTGCTTACTCGCATAGAAAGTTAAGATAACATTCTCTCTCATGAGCTTACGATTATCATTTGTTTAGTGACAAGTCACAATAGTCAGTTAGTCACCTCACCAACTTTCAATTTCATCAGTTCACTTTGAATCTTGTTCCGTCAACAGTCATACTAAAATTATATGGAGAAGGAGCTAGTTTCATTAGTTAATGCTAATGAGATAAAACAAAATATGATGAAAATATAAAAATTTAGAACCAAATTTGGGCTATATATTTGCACATTAGGGTAAAGCATATGGCGGTGGGTAAAGAATAGTATATATTAAATACGTAACCTAATCTAGGTACTTCCGCCCCGCCCCAAACCCCAAAAACAATAGCTTAAATATTGTAAACGCAATGACAAACTAGGCTTTGCGATCCAATTCTCTGCTGACTGATACCCGTTTGACTAGTTTTCTTTAGAATCTATCTTGCGTGTGTATCAGCTAATTGACTAGTACCGATGATATACGTATTGTTCTTTCCGTAACAACCTCACCCCCTTTCTGATTTGATTGACATAATATCAGGTTATATACAAAAGTTGCTCTTTTTATATGGGATTATGAACAGCTGGTATTGACAAAATATGTGAAACTGTAAAAATGAGCCATTTTTTGGTTATATCTAAGCATTGAGGAGGGGGATGGGTTAGTTGAGCCGGAATTTTTGATTTTATGCTAAACTTTTTCCAGATATCATGGTCACTTTTTCGACATTATATCCCCCCCCCCCCCTCTCCATACATTTATAATACATTTCATCGTTGTGTCGAATCTTGTGCTAACATTCTTTCTTGTTACATTCTTTCGTGTTCTTTCATATTGTAAAGTAAGAATTTTATTGGTTGATATTTATTAATATACTCCTAGGGCCATATCCTGGACCATCAGGGGGGTGGGTGTATTTTCAGAAAAGAGGCCATGATATTTGAAAACAGTATAAAATAAATAATTTAATAGTACTACTTGTGTGTTTAACATGTTTTTTTTTACAGAAAAGGACAATCACTAAATATTTGGCTTTAGAGAAACGACAACTAGACTAATGCCCATTTTTATGAAGAAGATAACAGTTTTGTATCTGTATAGGGTAGGCTTACAGTTTACTTAAAAACTGATTCATAGGGACCACGCAGGCTGGACTGGGGCCCCATCCCCCTGAAAACGTAAATTTCTCGGCATTTCTTTATTAGATTTCTTTATTAGATTATAGGTCTTTTACTATTCCCCTTAATTTTTTAATTAAATCATTTCCAGTTCATTTTTATTACCTCACTGATCTTTTTGTTCCATCTTCCTTTTATTTCTTTGTCACAAATTTTTTTTTAATTTGTGAACTATTGTTCAACCACTTCCGAATGTTCAGTTACTTCCCACTTTTATCAGTATAGCACAACGGTAAGAGCACATCCCGAGGCTGTGTTAACTTAGGTTGTAATCTTGGATGAGACATTATATTTTCTTAAATTGGAAAATTAAAAATTGAAAATATTAAATATAAGTGAAAATTCGGGGCAAAAAATCGATTCGTTTTTGCATAATTTGATCTTTTTTATTTGTTTTCCTCAACTCATCGACTTTTTCCGTTTATGCATTTAAAATCTAGATAAATTTGGTGTTTATGTTATGTAAAACCCAATGCTTTTTGTGCCCTCATGTTCGCTTATATTCATATATTCTTGAGAAAAAAAAATTCTCTACTTTTTAGTTCATTTTGAAAATGAGTTTAATTTTTTTGTTATTGTTTGACCTCCCTCCCCTAAAAATTCTTTGTACGTACCTGGACTTGTGAGACCCATCAAAACAGCTTTAGGGTAACATTCTTGGGGTTGAATTGTGTGAACTCTTCGTTTATTTCTGACTTTCTTTTGGCTGGGAGTTACGATTCAAATTACAAACGGAAAAATGCATATTATGCAAAATAACTGTTGTTTCGTATAGGAACTGAAGACAACGATTGAAATATTTTTGTTCTATAAATAAAAACAAAACAAAACTCTGTCACTCGGAATTGCTTAAATCTTCATGTTGGAACGATGCAAATTTGAAGCTAGACTGAGACTGAGCCGCCAATCTAGAATATTAGACGGGAAGGGAGCGATTTAAAATGATATTTTTTTGGTCTTTTTAAGAAGCTGCATTTACTAAGGTTGTTTTTATTGAAATTTAACAATAAAAAAAAATCTAGTGGGTTTTCTTCTTTTCTTCAAAACTCTAAAGTGTCCTGTGTTTATTGAATTTGCCTTTTATTTTGTAGGCATTACTCATCAACTTTTGGTTTAAAACACCAATAATGGCAATTGAAAACAACAACAACAAGATAAGCAAAATAGTAGCCTGGGGTTTTATACACACATCGGGGGGGGGGAGGGTCTTTCTGTTGTGCAGGTAAACTGGAAGCAGCACTTACAGTTGAATAAATAAGAATTTCCTGAAGGTAAAGAAGGATGAATTGTTATTATTGTATACTTTTTAGGCATCTTTTAAAAGTTGGAGGGAAGATTTTTAATGAGATTACGTGAAAATATATTTTTCAAATTATACAGGCAACAAATGTCCCATCCCCCCTTTAAGTACCGCTCTTGATAGCGAAATTAAGGCACCCTGCCTTGAAAAGCGACTTTCCTATCAAAAGTTACGAAAAATTTACGTTTTTAAGAGTTGGACGTTACGAAATTTTTTGGTCTGGTGACAACCCTATTCTTATTATGAACCTTGTTGTAAATATTATGAGAAGATAGAATAAACCTAATTTTTGGTGTTCAAAGACATAGCAAATTTATTAATGGCATAGTACCTACCAAAAGGCAGTAGAATCTTAGCTAATATTGGACTTATAGTCAATCTGACTGCCTTGACAAGAGGAGGAACAGGGTTTCTAAATTTGTGCCCTTACAAGATCTTCTAGAAATCGTCGTCAGAATTATAAAAAGAAACTTGGTCTGAGGCAAGTGCCATCCCACTTTGGCCGCTTGCGAACCTATTCCCGGTCGTACCTCTCCGGGACGAAAAAGGAAGTCCTTTTCTAAGAGTACCATATTTTATCATCATCATATCTAAAAGAACAGAGATGTCAGATCCCAATTAAACTTGATGAAACTTAAAAGATAGTGTGCTAGTTTTTCCTTTTGGGTTGTCGATTACAGTTAGAAGTTTACAGGGAGAGAGGGGGTCTAAGTTCAAAAGTCTTAGATGTGCTGTTTAAGTGGTTGTGACCCAATTACATCTTTTAATTGGGATACATTCTAGAACTGGTTGTCAGATTTTAGGACAATTGTGCGTAAGGTGTGAGTCCATTTTTACGATTAGCCTTTTTAGATCCACATCCAATCCAGCCCCGATAAAGTCTCTTGAGAAACTCCTAAATGCTTGTTCTGACTAATACAACAAGATTAATTATTATTATTATTATTTTTGGTGCCTAAGAAGAAGAAATATTTCTATCATAACCAAATTTGATTGAAGGTAGCAAATAGTGTCTAAGCTATGCCTATAGCTTTTTTGTCCAGGACCAGTCTGATATTTCAATGATGGGTGAAGGGTAGCTAAATTCTAGTCATCAGCATAGCTGCCAATCGCAGCTGTCAGAACTCAGCCAAGTTTAGTTAGGAGTACCAATCATTGTCTTAGATGTGCTTTTTAGAGTCCAATATTTGTTCATTCTATGTAAAAAAGGAATAATTGTTAATATTAGATTTAGTCATAAATACATTTATTGGAAGGGGACATCGATAGCCTGGCAAACTTGGCAGTAAGTCAAAAACTTGGTTTAAAATTTCAGGATTAAAAAAGTGGGTACATTTGATAATATTGTTTTGTTTGGTGTTTTGCCCTGCGAGCTGCCGGTCATCGGTTACCCTTGCTCGCCAGTTAATTTTTTTTCCTATTGGTGTGTTTTCGGTGGATCTTTGCCCGGTGTCGGTGGGTTTGTGGGGTGGGTGCCTGTCTATTGATGAATCATGGAATAACCCTTATTTATTTTTTTTTGTCAAAAGGTTTATTCCGATTAATGTACCGGGTTTTTGTCATTCGACCTTGTGTCTCCGGCGTTTACCCTCTATTTATGTTTATTTTGTACAGATATTTTAAGATTAAACCTTGAACCTTGATCTAACCTGGGGGAGGAGAAGAGGGGTTAAAATGTTGTTTCATTCTCTATATTGTATGGTAAATAAACGGAATACCAAGCCTCGTCAACAGTTTTAGCTATTTTCTAAGGTGTCTGTGCTCTGTCGAACCTCTATGAAGCTCCGTCAGAAAGACTGATTATTATCCAAGTTAAATTTGGTATCGATTGGCAGATATGAGTTTATCTGCGCTTTTAATGGGGATCGAGTCCGATCTGACAACTAACGGAGTATTTATGTCTAGATGCAAGTGGCAATATAGGTGTTGGGTCTTGCTTTAATATTTTCTAATGTGTATCTTGGAATTCACAAATCAACGAATTTACGAACTGCCCATAGCTGCGAGAAATTTTCCAGGGCTGACAACACTTGCCCCCGGGCTCTGGATGGCTGTGTTGACCTTGGAGTTTTTGTTATTTTAACCAAAATGGCTATCTCAAAATTCGAACGGATGGGTTTGCGGTAAAGAGGGCGGGGGGGGGGGCTAGTTGCCCCCGGTCCCTTTTGACTCTTAAAAAAGGAACTAGAACTTTCAATTTTAAATTGAGCCCCCTCCAAAGTTTATACGACCATTCCTTCCATAAGAACCTATACGCCCCCGGGCATAATTTACAACACTTGCCCTTGGGTTCTAGATTGGTTGTGTAAAACCCGGAGTTTTTGCTATCTGACCTTTGAACTATTTTTAAAGTTTTTATCGGATGTATTTGCAGGAAAAGGGTGTGGAGGGGGGGGGGGCTAATTGCCCTCCGATCATTTTGACTCATATAAAGAGCACTATAATTTCCGATTTCCAATCGAATGAAGCCCCTCCGAATTTTATACGACCATCCATTCCATATGAAGTGCCTCTATGAGCAGAAGAAATAATAAAATATTGGAGCCTTATGGCCTTTACTGTAGGCAAGGCTTTAGGGTTGTCGCTACAGGGTAGATTTTTAAGAAAGTGATGGTTGTATGGACTTCGGAAGGGGCTTATTCGATTGGATTAGATTTTAGTGCCATTTTTAAGACTGAAAATTGATCAGAGGGCAAGTAGCCCCCAACGTCCTATTTTCCCAAGGGCATCCAATAGAAATTTTCATATAGTCATTTTATTCAAAATAGTCCAAAGATCATATAACAAGGCTATTGGGTTTGAAACAAAGCCCAAGAGCCTGGGGGCAAGGGTTGTAAGTTACACCCAGGGGGCATATAAAGTTTTTATGAAAAGGGTGGTTGTATAAACTCCAGAGGAGGTTCATTGGCTAGAAATTAGAAGTTCTGGTTCCCATTGCTACCAAGTTGAACTTTTCTAGTTCAACTAGCCCACGCCCCCCCCCCCCCCTACTGCCTCTATTTTCACCAAACGCATCTGACAGAAATAGTGAGATAGCCATTTCGTTCAAAATAGTCCAAGGAACGTATAACAATGCCTCCAGGGTTGACACCCCCCCCCCAGAGCCCTGGGGCAAGGGTTGTAAGTTATACCCAGGGGGCATATAAGGTTTTTGTGGAACGGGTGGTTGCATAAATTTTATGATGGTACTCTTTTGATTTGAAATTCGAAGTCATAGGACTCTTTTCAAGAGTCAAAAGTTAGTTGAGGGCTACCAGTCACCGACCAAGTCCATCATTTCTCAAAACAAATCAAATCTAAATTTTGAGACATCTATTTTCTTCAGCATTGTTGAAACGTCCAGCAATTATGTTTCTGGGGATTTCAACCCCATCCACAACCCTCAGGGCAAGGGCTGTGAGTTAGGCAATTCATTCATTGTTTACATATAGAATATTTTGTTGAGAAAGGTATGCATCTTTGACCTTTACTTTCCCAAAACAAGAAGGGCATCAGGTGAGTGTTTCAGGGAATGTTGAGGGGAGTGTTGAACTAAATCAAAACACGTTATGTGTATATGGGTTGTCAAAAGGGTGTAGCTCAGGAATGAGTTATTAATTTGAGTATATTGATTTGGAACTTTCATGAAATGAGAAGGAAGATGACCAATTGACCAAAAAGGCAATATTTGCACGCTACTACTACTACAGCTGCCATTGCTACTACTGCTAACTGCTACCACAACTACTACTACTACTATTACTACTGTCACTAAAATTACTGCTTCTGTAGCTTGTACTAATAAGGCTGACAATATTGAAATAAACATCTGAGGAAACGTTGAGGGGAAAGTTGAAGTAAATCAAAACATACTATTTGCATGCAGATTTTGATATGGGCGTCTGAACAATATTTTTGGAACGGCTTGCCGTATGAAGTAGAAACTTCTGGGCCATCAGAGCGGGATATTCAACTGACCAAAAGGCAACAAGCATATGTTACTACTGCTATAAATACTGCTGCTACTACTACTAATGCACTATTACTGGTGCTACTGTTCCTACCCTTACCACTTCTACTATGATACTAGCACAGTTAAGGCTACGTGTATGAAGGTGGAAATTTGATAAGATATTGAGGGGGAATTTCAACTAAATCAAAACATAATATGTGCGTGCAGATTGTCAAAAGGCGTATCTCAAGAATGGATTTGGGTATTAAGTTAGAACCTTCAGGGAATACTTGAAGGGGTGGATCATTTGACAAAAAGGTAATATATGGATGTCACTACTAGCACAACTACCACTGCCACTTTTACTAATACAACTAGTGCTACTAGACTACTCCAACTATTACTTCAGTCGCAACAACTTGTAAGGCTTAGAGTATTAAGATGAAAAGGGTGTCAAAAGGGCACATCAACAATATTTAGGAACGGCTTACCGTATCAAAGTGAAACTTCCGGGGCATCATGAAAAGGGATATTCGACTAACCAAAAGGCAACATGTACATGCTACTACTGTTATTAATACTACTGCTACTACTGCTAATACAACAGTAACACTGCTTTTGCTTCTCCTACTACCACCAAAACTACTGTGATACTATCACTATTAAGGCTAAGTCTATGAAGGTAAAATTTTAGAGAATAAAGAGGGCACATTTGAAGTAAATCAAAAGACACTATGTACATTTAGATTATCAAAAGCGCATATCTTAAGAATTGATTTGTGCATTAAGTTGGAACTCTCGGAGAATGCTTAGAGGGGAAGATACATAGACCAAAAGACAATATGGGCACGCTGCTCCTAATACTACTACCACATCTAAATTTATTAGTTCTACTACTATTATTACTATTGCTCCAACTACCTACTTCTATTGTAACTACTTATAAGGCCGAAAGCATTAAGATGGAAATTTCAAGAAGTATTATGAATATACAGATTATCAAAAGGATGTGTCGGCAATGTCATAACAATAGCTAATTGTTTTAAGTTGAGTACTAATATTAGTACTGTGACTACTATTGCAACTATGCCTATGGGTACGAAGCTGAAATTTTCAGTGAATTTTTAAGGTGAAGTTAAACTGAATCACAACACGCCATCCGTATGCAGGTTGTTAAAAGGGCATATCAGCAATACCTTAGGGACACTTTTGTGTGTGAAGTTAAAACTCACAGGGCTTGTTGTGGGGAATGTTGAACTAACCAAAAGACAATATTTACATCATAATGCCATTCCTTCTACTCCTACTACTACTGCTACTATCATCATTACTACTACTACTACTTCTGCTACTAAAGCTAAGGGTACCACTAATAATTTTACTGCTTCTTTTACTGCTGTTTCTACTATTACTACTGGTGCTACTACTACTGTTACTAAAGGTAGGGGTATTAAAATGAAAATTTTGAGCAATATTGAAACTGTTTTGAACTAAATCGAAACACACTATGCCAGATCGGTGTTCAAGAGGAGCTATCAGCACTGCTTCAGAGACAGTTGATGAGATTATGTTGAAACCTTCATCTTTTGTTGAAGGGGATGTTGAAGAAAACCGAAGGTGCTATGTGCATACTGCTACTAATGTCACTTCTGCTAATACAACTATTGCTACTACACAAGCTAATGGTATTAAAATGGAGCTTTCAAGGAACATTTAGGCGGACGTTGAACAAAATCAAAGCGATCTATGACCATGTAGATTGTCAAAAGGGTGACAAAGCAATACCTCAAGGGCGGCTTACACAATTAAGTTAGATTTTTCAGGGTAACTTGTGGCGGATTTTGAACTATCCAGAAGACACTATGTTTATACCTTTAATACTACTTCTACGTTTATTTTAACTAATGACACTAAGGGCATTAATTTGATACTTTTAGGGAACGTTTAGAGGAGTTTCAATTGAACGAAAAAACAATATGCATGCAGGTATTCAAAAGGACATACGGTATAAGTAATATCAAAGACCACGCTGTTCTATCATAGCTAGTAATATCATTGAAACTTTTAAAGGAGCTAATTCGACTGAAAATTCAAAGTTCTAGTGCCCTTTTTAAGAGTCAAGAGTGATTGGAGGGCATTCAGCCCTCCTCCTTAGCCCATAATTTTCCAAACACTTCCAATTAAAATTTTGAGACAGTCATTTTGTTCAGCATAGCTGAATGGTCCAGTAATTATATCTCTACGTTTATCGTATAGGTCAACCCTCACAGTTATGCAATTTGGCCATTATGCTTAAAAACTAAATGTTGCTTGAAAATTAAATCAACACGCGCTGTGTGTATGCTGCTTGCCAATAAGACATCTCAGCAATATCCCAAGAATGACTGAGGGTATTAAGTTAAAATGTTCGGGGCTACTTCTATTACTACCTCTGCTCTTGCAATTAACTAAATAAAAGGAGTGTAAGTGTATCCAGGTCGTCAAGGAGCATCGATGGATTTTTTGGGAATGATACCAAGTTTTATTTTTCAGGTCTACTAGAGGAGGTCTAAAACTAAATTAAGTAATACTATTTGGGTTATGATTTCAAAGCGGTGATTAAAAAAAAATCACCATACTTACTCCCGCCATTTACCCGTGCGTGCAGCCATTTAAACATTTGCCTCTCAATTACTTAGACTACCTATCTTGGCTTGATAACTTCAATTCAAAATCCACGGACTCGGTCGAAACATTAAGCATTTGCCTCTCAATTACTTGGACTATCTGTCTTGGTTTGATAACCTCAATTCAAAATCAACGGACTCGGTCGTTGATGTTGATGTGGTTGAAAAAGCTTCTCCAACATACAAATAGCAAGCCAAACTATAACTTCTTACAGAAAAAAACGAAAAGACACAAAATGTTATTTTCTTTTTCCATGAAAAAGACTATGCAATAAAAAACGAACAAAAATTAATTTAAAAACATGTTCCATAAAATAGGTTTTTCAAAGAAAAGTAAAGAACTCTAATAAACCAAAAATGAGCAGAAATAAAGTCAAATAATTTACCAAGCGTAAAACTACCGCAAATAATCGTTAATAAATAAATGAAACCCAAAAGAAACAGAAATTACGGTTAATAACCGAGTCAAACTCAAAACGAGCAGAAATTAGCATGAGTAGGGCTCACAACTTCCATGCCTTCTCAAAGCCAGAAAATAATTTGCGCTTTACAGAAAAAAAAATTGAATTGTCTGTTTAATATACATATGCTGATATTTATTCCTTAAAGTCTTGATGATTTTTTATTTATTAAGGTTAAAAGTTAAAACATTTAAAATGTTTTTTTCAAGTACCTAAGGTTACTGACTTCTTTTACTTTCTATATATTTTGTCTCGGTAACTGAGACTAAAATCGAGGCAGTGACCTTTTTAAGTGTTGCACAAAAAAAATCGAATGTAATGCTGTCTAGTGTCTTGTTAGACTGAACTAAGCGCTTAGTTAGACTGTGTTTTTTCAGCCACATATTTTCTTCTGAGCCACAAATAGGCACAGAAAAACCACTCATATTCACAAATGAGCAAGACAGCCTTGCTCTACGGAGTATTTGTAAATTGAACCATACGTGGATTTTCTTTATAGATGTGCTGTTTCCTTAGCAGTTTGTACTTTACGAACTTTTAGCAGCCTTATATCTTTGACTTTATAAGCAATCATATAATCAAATTGTTGCAGACTGACGTCTATTCTATTGCATGCGTGAAGACGGGCTATTTGTATGTAAAACGTTTCTCACGGGCTATTTGTATGTAAAAACTTAAAGTTGTCCGCATCGTGTGAGCTTCTGTCACGAAACGCAACACGTTCTTTTAGTCATCTAGATAAGAAACGACTATGCGCAAGACAGAAATGCTGAGCTGACTTAGGCCTTTCTAACGTATCCTTGCAATGCCCATATTGGCTACACTTTGAGCCCACTCCATATCGAAAGGATTATTGCATTTTCTCCCTTTAAATATCAGCTTTTTTTGATTTATATTTAAATATAACTTTGCAGTCTCATAGTATTGCCCGAGACATCGACTCAATGGTAATCAGGCTTGCTCAATTTGACGATGTATTTTTATCGGGATTGCCCCTTTTTTAAGTTGTTTTCCTTCTCTTTCTATAACTATACGAACTTCTTATGCACTAATAACTTTGGATGTTTACTTTAAACTCGAAACATATATATATATATATATATTTGTGATACAAAACTTACTTGAGAAATTTATTTGTCTAGTGGGAAGTGGCCATTGCTCTGTTTAGAAATTTGGAAAGAAGCATGAAGAATCCAAAGTGATTGTAATCTTTGGAAAAATAAGATTATTGTGATGAGCGCGCATCGTGGCACATGCGTTGACTTTTGTCAGTGGCGATTGAGCCTCATATTAATCCATAGTCTGAAGATAGCTTGCATTTCATTTCATTTCACACAACTTTCATTTCCTCCTCTCCCCAAATGTTTTTTTATTAAAACTGCACGCTATTTTCACGCCAAGTGACGTTTTTCTGAAGTTCACAAGACTTCATTTTATTTACAATTGATGTCAACTATAGTTCTAGTCTTCTTTTCTAAGCTTATGTGTTACCGATGAAGCTAGGCCGTCGGATAAATTCCTGTCCAGATCTACCCATACCCAGCCAGACGACAGTAACATTTTTAAACTTTTCCCTACTATGAGCTTTTTTAAGCCCCTTTCAGGATTCAAGAAAGAATTTGCCACCAAATTTAGAAAGAGCATAAAAGGGCATAAAGAGATCTATTCCCTTTCTTCGAAGCCAAAAAATATGAAAAGTATGGTAAATATATGAAAAGCAGGACCATATCCATAAATTTTATTCAGAGGGGGGAAAGAGACTGCAAAATACAACAAATTGGTGACGGATCACTTTGACCAGATTATAGCATAACATCCATTGGCCAAAAAGTCAACAGGTGAAAACACTAATGCACACTCGGGGTACACGGGAAGGAGGGGGAGGACTGGTACATCCCTGAACTCGAAAGGTTTTACAACTGCCGCAGATATTTCAAAGGTACAGGGAAGTACACTCGTGAACAGTCTTCTTGAAGCCGTAGAGAATCTGAGCTATAGTCAACTTGCACCGGCTGGCACAGTTGATTTGGAGGTGGCTGCTGCACCCTCCAAGTTCGCCGTCTATAGTTGGCTAGTGGAGGTTACTGGAACTCTCCGACGGCAGTTGATGTGGAGGTTATTGTTAAACTCTCCCAGCGCACCGCATATTATAGAAAGGTGGAGGTTGCTCGAGCTCTCCCAGCGGTGTTCCTCTTACCACTTGTCACTGTTGGTTCTCAAAGCTGAACTATCCACAAGTTGTCTTTTCTCCCTTCTTATCTTCCAAGGCCCAAGCATCAAATTCTGGTTCCATGACCCACAAAGTAGCCTCTCATTGGCTGGCAGGTTTTTGGTCATGGTGACCCACTACCTTGAATAGAAAAGAAGGCAGAAACAAGTACTTAAAACAACACATACCCAAATATACCCTTGAAGTGGAACATGCACTATATACCAAAAATATACCCTTAACGTAATAAAACACTAAATACGAGAAATACACTTATATCTAACTTGCGTAAGCCTAGCAACAATCTTTACATTTCTCCCCCTCTTTTCGTTGAAAAAAAAAACATTTTTATTTCTTTTTTTCATACCCGTTTTAAATTAATTTTTATTCCT
>CM051264.1:30131610-30229110 GCA_027921565.1 Artemia sinica
TATTCACGTTAGAATACACATAAAGCATAAAGAGTTACATATATAGGAAAAAGAAACACTCAATTTTATAAAGTTTAATTACTTTTAACTACTTTTCTCTCTTTTTACTCTAAACATAATATGCCGCTTAAATACAAACATTATGTGTCTTGCCGGATTATCCTTTTCAAACTTAATACTTAACGGATTATTTCACAATAAAAATATTTATACGTTGAGTCGAAGTCAAACATTTATATATAACATTAAATTGCTAGTTAAAACTTAAAGTTATTTCTAAAAATAAAAAACATAGTATACATACAAGCATTGTGTAATAACTTACACAAGTATTTTTTTAAGCCGTATTACAAGTTATTACAAGTATAATTTTTTTAACTTACACAAGTATATATATATATATATATATATAGTTTCAACTTCAACTTAGGTCCTCTAGGCTATTATGTGCCTTCTTTTAATTTTTCATGCCATGCTAGTCATTTTTTTTCGAAAATGACTCCCATAAAAAAGGGCATAATTTTCCCTCTCTCTACTTGGAGCCTATCTCCAATATTTTTATGAATATCGGCCAGGGATTACTTATTTTGTGCTTATTTAGTACAATTATTTCGTACTAGTCCCGTTCGGTCAGTTCAATATGCACGTATATCAGAGTTTAACTGACTCCATTCAATTTCTTTTCCTTCAATTTCACCTGGCTATATTTTCAACTTGAACCCTGTTTTTTCTTCTTTTTTGATTATTTACTTCAATGAAGCCTAAGGGCAATGAAGCCTTCAGTACAATAGATCTCTTTTAAGCCTATATTTATATGTTTCATCTTTCATTCAATTATTTTTGCAAGTTTTTATGCTGATTGCCATTCTATGGTAAAATTCATTATCTCCTTATTTTTAAGAGGTGGGGGGTGTCTATTGTTGCAACCTGTATTTTTTTGGAATTATTTATATTTCTCCATCTGAAAGAGTTTGTGTTAGAAATGTACAGTATTTTTCAGCTGATTTTTAGAACACTTTTAATTAAGTTTTGCCCCGCATTTGCTAGTTCTCATTTCTTCATAAAATGCAATTTTTACGACGTACTGGTTGCAAGTTTTATTTTAGTTTTAATTACGATCTTATTTTATTTGCCAAAGAGAGAGGACAATTCCCTTTGCAAGGCTACATAACTTTGAATGCGATTTTCACTTTCTGTGGTTTATTGATAAGCTTAAAACTGGGAAAATTGTATGAATGGATTTCTGTTCATTACTGCAAGTTTTTTCGTTGTGTAATGTTATATTTTATTTTCAAAGAAAAAGTGGATACGTTTAGTTTCTGTTAGGGTTCAACGGATTGGGATCTGGGTGTTTGGGTTGGCACAGGTGAAAACCAATTGTTTAAACTGGGGATCTCCTGTGCCAGTTCGTTTTCTCAGATCCAATACATCGCTAGAGTTAAAATTATTACCTTGAACTACTGTGGTTTGCTTGTGACGATGAGATTTATATTTGGCTTATTTTTAATGGATTTTGTCGTTGGCTTTTACCTCCTGGTAAGTTTTTAGGCTATAATTTATTTTTATATTGCTTTTCGTTTCTTTAACCTAGCACTTTTTTTGCATTCTCAGCTTATTCTAAGTTTTGCTTACATCTTTATAGCTCTTCTTAATTTTTTTCTTTGTTTTTACCATTTGTAACTAATAAAAAAATATTATATTAGACTATAACTAATTATAATAAGATTACAGCCAGCTTATACATGTAGTGCACTTAATGTAAACTCTTGCTGCCCTTCCCATTATAATTATTTTTAACTCCCTTAAAATTTGCTAGCTTCAAATGACCCTATTTCAGTAGTCTACCCTCCTTCGTTTTTTTTCAACTACCCCCAAAATAATTTTTTTTCAAGATACATATCAAAAGAACTGCTTTTTAATGCTGATTCTAAATATATAACGTTTATTAAGTTTACCTTAACCCGTATAGAGTTAGGAATCTGAACATTAATTATTGTAATATAAACTCTAACGTCCTATGTAATTGTTTCCGTCATATTATTTCTATTTGGTTCATGGATACAATCTACTTATAGGCTAATTTGAATATAAGGGACTATTGCCTTCACTCTACTTGATTTCTCTATCAGACCCTGTTTTATCTGATATAAACTCTATCTGATATTCAACTAAACTGTGCTGATTTATAATTAGACTAGACTTGAGGATGGTTCGTCATTTAGCAACTGTAAGAGCGGACCAGAATTTTCAATATTAGCTATCCCAAAAGGATGCATTGCCTTCTCTGTTTGTTATTTTATGTAAACAAGCATGACAGTTTCCAAACACTGGCTTATTTTACATCTACATGGCTCAAAAGCAGCCATGGTTTAAAATTGAAATTTGAACTTTTTTCTGACGCATTTTGTGCGGCTAATTCAGAATTTGAACTTTTTCTAACAACATTATTCAGATGAAGGTCCTCTATATACGGAAAGGAGGCCCTTTTAAGACCTATCCCCATGCCTCCATTTTCTGTGATTAACGGTTTCTCTCACCGAATTTCTTGCCTTATGCAGACTTCCCATCACAGCTGGGTAATAACACTTTTTTTTCGCTTCCTTCGGTGACTTTTGCAAAGCTTCCACATTTGTTTTCTTACTTATAAGGTTACTTTTCTCTTTTTTCCATCCCTTTCCTCAAGTATTTTAATTATATATTTATGTATCTTCATCTTCCCTTTGCTCGTGATGGTACACGACTAACCTAGTATTCGGGTTAACTTTAATAAAGGTAATTCTAATGCTTACTACGTCGTAAATTGCCATATTTTCGAAGCGTCTCTACTCCTAAAAACATTCGGAAATGGCAGCTTCTAACCTATAATTTTAGGACCACAATTTATGTGCTTCCTTTGCTAAATTGTAGCAGTGTTATCCTTGAACAATAAGTATATAGCCTATACCCGTAGTAAGGCTGAATTAGAACCCTATTTGCTACTATTCTGCCTCAAATTCTTCTGTTTCTACCAACGTTTCATCGGTCCAGCTGGATTTTTTTTTTCTTTACGTATTATCTTTTATTTTATTCTTTAATTCGCGATACAGACACTTTATTATTTAGTGATATACGGCACTACTGCATTGCATTTATTACTAGCACTAATAAAACTACTAATAATACTTCTACTTGCTAGATACTGAATACTGTTTTTTTTTTACAATTCCTGATTAACCTTTTTTCCCTTTTTTCTATTGTACCCAAATCTTTGAGGTGACAGAAATTTATTTCGAATAGCCAAAGTTCGAGCAAAGCTACTCGAAGTTTTGCTAATTCGAGCGCCACTAAAAGCGAAGTCAATTTGCTTACCTCTTCTGATAAGGTCATTTCGATTGTTTTTTATTTTGCAACCTTATTTAGTCTCCTTGACCCAGTTTTTCCGCAATGCCACCAGTTGTGGTAAAGTCGTTTTTATGGTATTTAGGTGATGTTGTGGTTGTTGCCTTTATTCTCCCTTTATAGGGGAGATAATCTATGGCCCTAAGGTAATTAAACTTTGGTAGCGTGTATTAAGCTATGACCGGACTAATGAGGCGTACCAACTGGGTATATTCGAGAGACTAAATGTAGATTGTAGAGAGGTTAGCTACAATACAACATTTTTATTCAGTTAACATATACTAGTACAATGTATAATAATAATAATATATACATATATATAAATGTATATAAATATATATATATATATATATATATATATATATATATATATATATATATATATATATATATATATATAATATATATATATATATATATATATATATATATATATATATATCTATATATATATATATATATATATATATATATATATATATATATATATATATATATATATATATAATATATAAATATATATATATATATATATATAATATATATATATATATATATATATATATATATATATATATATATAATATATATATAATATATATATATATACATATATATATATATATATATATATATATATATATATATATATATATATATATATATATATATATATATATATATATATATATATATATATATATATATATATATAATATATATATATATATATATATATATATATATATATATATATATATATATATATATTCTGCTGGGACTGGTTGTCCCAGGTAGAACCATAAGTATCAGAAATCTACAATAATTCATAATAAGATACTTAGACATTTACAATAATCCGACAATATTCCAAGGTATTTCTAGATCAACGGACCAGAGGTCAGTCCGGCATAAAGTTAGTATCTGTACGCCCCTTCCCATAAAATGCATCTCTTATACATTTTATTAACCACACCTTCCGGGACACAACTGACGCACATAGCTAGGAAGTGGTAATTTCTCAATTTCCCATTAAGCATAAACTTTCCAGGATATGTTCCTTATCTTAATAAAAAGTGATATTTCTAAACTTTTGAATTTGCGTCTTAATATTTTTACTAAATTCCAAATTGACTTAATTAGAAAGCATCACCACACATATTTTAGTGCAACCTAAGCCTTCCGAGCTTCGATGGCAAATTAGTGTAATGTTAAGGAATAGACTAGCGTTTTAATAATGCTGATCCTTCAAATAAATCGCAGGGTTTATTCCCAGTTCCAGGGGAAGGAACTGGTACCTCCCTGATCTATAGAGATTTTACAACTGCCGCAGATATATCACAGGTAAGCTACAGGGAACCTATCTAAATGGTCAGCACAAACCCAAAGAATTTTGACAACTGGGAGTCTAATGGGAGATAGATGAGGACCAAAGTGACTGGCACAAAAGATGCTTCAAAAATCTCTAGCCCAAAGAATAAAAAACCTTATTTTACGAACTGCTACATCAATTATCTACATAATAGAAATAGCTTATGTTTGGATACATTTTGAGTTGTTGAATAAAATGTGCTTAGCTGTGTTGGCCTCAGGCGGCTTGGTGCTGCGATGAATTGTTAGTAGTAGTAGTTTCAATTTAAAAGTTATAGAGCAAGGACCAATTGGGAGCTAGTATGGAGCTGCATTTCCTCCTTCTCCCTCACTTATTATGAAAAATAGCTCCTTGGGGGGGGATATTTTCATTGAAAAATGCGTTATTTTTTTCATCTTCATTGTAAAAATTTGAAAAGAAAAAAAATAAAATTACCCGTCCTGGATCACTCTGAGCAGAGTATAGTACAGCATCCAAAGGGCAAAAAGTCAGCAGGTGAAAGCACTAATGCACACACGGGGTGGACAGGAAGGAGAAGGGGGAAGGAATTGGTACTGTGTGGTTCAATCCCGCTTTCTAAAATACATTAGTTTTCGTATTTTCATTGAAAAAAATTTGAAAAGAAACATAAATTACCCCACTTGGGGCAATTTTTCGAACGAATCCACCCCCCCCCTCCCAAAAAAAAAACAACAAACAAAACAAAACAACCTTTCCACTTATTAAAAAGCTCAAACTGAATTGGCTCAAACTAGGATGGACAAGGATGTGGTAATAAAAGTACGAATTTCGCAAAAAAAAAGAAAATATAACATGCACAAAAATATTCAAATAGAAAAAAGAAATTGCTATTAATTGGGACTCACCAATGATATACTACCAGTTTAATATTGACTTTGAACTTTATTTTCAAAAGTCCCAAAAATAATAGTCAAAAGAAACCATAAATATAAAAAGGGGAGGTGGGTGATTAAGATGACCATTTTCACTGTTATCTACATCAGCCATGGTTAATGACAAAAATTATGTACTTTTCATAGGGGCGACGAAAAATAGTTAGGGCAAAATGGTGGAAGGTGAAAAGCTTTGAAGACTTTCTAACCATTCAGAAGTTTTTAATTTTCATGCACCACAATTAGTTAACAGATATCTTATCCTAGAACCATTAAATCGATTATTTCATGCCCTTTTTTATTACCAATGTTGCTTTTTGACAAGGGGCAACACCCCTTAGATTTAATATCCGACTGCAAAAGAATTTCGGGTATGTTCGATACTGAATATTATTTCAAAATGTGAATAACAATAGAAGGAAACAAGATATGCTAATCTGATTTTTTAGTGGTCATTTAGGAAGCAACATACCTTAGAAGGTAGAATGCCATGACGAGCGTCAATCTCCGCTAGATAATTCTAGAAATATTAGCTGTTGAACCTTTAGCCTTTTTTAATTCAAATCCTTTACAGAACTGACTGATAACATTCATAATAATAATAATAATAAATTAAATATGAGCAGATCTAAATAACGTACAACATCAATAAATTCACAACTCTTCCGATAAACAGCTTCGACTTAAAACAATTAAACATCTGGTACTTAAACGGTTTGTTATGGAGTTGGCGTATTTTGATTCTTTGTCACTACGTTATAGTTTATCTTAAGACTTTACATTATGTATTCATGGGACGCAAGTCCTCTCCATAATGTTTGCATACAGTTTGCAGCAGACTGAAGATCCCCACGAAATTTTATGTTACGCTAACGAAACATCCACATAGTAGCAATACAATGGAATTTTTGGATGACGAATTTATTAATTTTGAAAATAAATCAATTCACTTTACCCAGAATGCCTTTCAAACTTGATCAGAGCTAGAATCAGAGCGAGACACACATTAGACTACAAATCTATTTTTCTATTCTAGTCTCTCTTGAGAAATTCCGTCATTTAAACAAGAGCAGGGCACGCTTATCAGGCGGTCACATTGTTTAACATGTCCTCTTATTTTTATCACTCAAAAACAGATATAGATTTCCCTCTCCCGCCAAAAAAAAATTATTTTGGATTTTGAGCCGTTTTACTTTAATTAAAGGCTAAAATTCCCCAAAAACTGAGTGTTTAAAAAATGAGTAACAATTTCTTAGAGATTATAATGTATCTTCAAAAGCTTTAAGTGGAAACACTTAAAATATACTTGCCTAAGACCACTATCTACAGAATCTAAAAGATGAATAAAAATTTCAAAGAGACACTACCGTATCTTCATTTTAAAGTTTAGTTCAGACCACAAAAATATAATAAATTAGTTGATTAAATAGAACCATTGATTAAATTAAATAATTAAATTAGTTAATTAAAAAAACCTACTTTCAAATAAAAACGAGCATAGAAAAGGGAAAACATTGCTCATCTATGCGATAATAGCACAATATAAAAAGCACATATTTTACAAGTGCTAAAATACCTTTTACGCTTTTTTTTGTATCAGCCCTAATGAACCTCCTGAGCTACAAATGATTTTACTAGTTTTTTTTGTGAAATAGCAAAGGTTAGATAAACTAAAAAAAGAATAAAAATAAAAAATAGTGAAGATTAAACTGAATAGTATTTAAAAGATAATAAGTTATTTTCCTATTCGTCTTAATTAACTGAACCAGATTCAACATTAAAACTTAACTCAGAAAATACATAAAATTTAATTTGTTATCTAAGAGACATATTTCTTTATCACATGTATATGTCACAGACTGGCAAGCAAACCTAAAAAAAACTAAAGAAGCTTTGAAAAACCCTGAAAAAAATTGTGCAAAAACTTTAAATTAGAAGAACTTTCTTTTATAAATTTCATGAAAATGGCAAAAGAGGAGGATGAAAAACACGCTAAGTCGGGTTGGTCCAAAGGAAGAGACAAGAATATTAGAAGAGGTTCCTAGCACCAGAAGGGTTAAGTTCACGAGGGACGAAAAACACCTTTAGTCGTTTTATTTATTAGTGGTCATTTAACAAGCAGCATACCTTAGGAGGTAGAATGCCATGACGAGCATCAATCTCCGTTAGGTAATTCTAAAATTATTAGCTGTTGAATCTTTAGCTTTTTTAAATTGTAGTCAGATAATTTTTGGTAAGGATGATCAGACTGACCAGTGGCGGATCCAGAGGGGGAGGGGGGATGAGGGGCGCGCGCGCCGCCCTAACATAGTCTAAAGTAGTGTGATTTACTCAATTAACGCAAGTATGCGTTAATTAAACTTGCTCCTAACGCAAGTTTATTGGATCAACCTATTTTGCCCCCCCCCCCCTAAGAAAATCCTGGATCCGCCACTGAGACTGACCTAATTTTTTTAGTGCTTACAAAAGCATTCATTATATCAGGTTATTAATTTCCCAACTAAGTTCTGAGGGAGCCAGAACCCGACTCTCCTGGATCTCCTATTTCTTAAAGACGATGAAGCAATCCAAATTGTTGACCCAGAGCCACCTTTTGGTGCAAGTGACCATATAGCCATTTATTGTTCACTAAAGTTGTACCCACGAACAGATAATTTCAGAAAGCCTGTGTTTACAAATTATAACAAGATCAGGTAATATTCAAATAACCAAGATTGTTCCTTTGCTGAAAAGAAAAATAGAGAGGAAGCTTGGCTTGATATGGAAAGAGTGCTCATGCAGACAACTGCAAAATATACAACGACCACTTGGAAACAAAGACCGAGAACACTCCCTTACATGACATCAGAAATCAGGCCAGAAATCTGAAAGAAAAAGAAAATTTGTAGAGGGTAAAAGGACATTCCAACACAGGCAAAATGTGACAATTTTAAACTGGTATGAAATGAAGTCTAGCACCTTACAAGAGAACTTACATGCAAGTATGAGGAGTCATTAGCATCAGCTTCAAAAACCAAAAGAAGTTTGGAAATATGCCTCAATTCAAAAGCCCAGTAGACATTCAGTAACAGAACTCTCAGTTAATAAGAATAGTATAGGAGTGCCATATGATAGGAGGGGATGGTTCAAGACAATTGATTGACTCTTTGGCAAAGGGAAGAGATTGGGAATAGTTGTTGATGAGGAACTAAAATTTAACAAACATGCACAAATAGCAGTAGCCAAAGCATCCCAGACCCCTGACACAATCAAGCATACTATACATAGCAGATCATCCAAAGTTATGACCAAATTGTGCAAGGATCTTGTGCAGCTATTGCTAGAATTTGGGATGTGTGTTGCAACACCCCTGATCAAGGGTATTCAGCCAAAAATAGAATATGTCCAAAGACAGGCAAAAAGCTGTTGATGGGTGCAAGAATCTTGACTATCCGTCTCAACTGAATAAGCTAAGGCTCCCAACACTAGTGTACATGTATCAAAGAGGTGATGTCATAATGACTCAAAAGCTTTGGTATGCTGACTTCTCCTGTAAAAAGTCCTTTCAATTTGATGAATCTTCCAGGACAATGGGACATAGTAAGAATTTGTCCCAGAAATGGGCAGATACCAGAGTCCGCAAACCACTACTTCTCTAATAAAGTGATTACCCATTGGAATAATCTTCCTCATACTGCTGTCATTGCTCCCTCCATTGATGCCTTTAAGATCGCCGTTGACAACAGTTGGTCCATTAAACCATGGAAGATAGAGTGGGATGCAATTGAGTCAATGGCTCCCCATCATCACTAACCAGCAAATCAACACGAGTTTCTCCTTATTTTGCTGGACAATGCGATTTAAGGTAATTTGAGGTAATAAAAAGGCTAAGAAATCTTCCTAAAATTATCAAAATATGTCAGTATGGTAACAGAACCTAGCAGACATGCAATATTGCTTCAAGCAAACTAGAGGAAGACTCCATAAAAACAGTAATTACTTACATGAATATATTTGTCATTTGCTTGAAAATTGAGATTAGATATGAGTAGTTTTGTTTCGCCACCACCAAGCTTTGCTCTTATAGCTGGCCTTCTTAACTCAGCTGACTGAAAGGAGTTTAAAGTAAAAAAAAAATATGATTAGCTTTATCATATTCACACTCCCTGTTCAGAGTAATTGTGAGAGTGCATGTTTAAATCCTATAGCAAGTAGATAATCAATCTTCAAATACACCTTTCATAGAACAGTTTTTTTTATTCTTTACTGCCTCATAATCCTGCTGGAAGATAGGCACAAGGAATTGTAAAAGACTGAACCAGTGAACGCAGCTGGCCTAGTCACACAATAATTCTTTTCATATTGAAAAAAATAGATTGTATTTCATTATAAAATTCAGGTCATAATAATACTTCTAATTCTGTTTGATAAAACATTATATATATAGAGAGGGCTTTTTGAGATGTTGTTTTCATTTATCCTAGTTTAATGGTCAGACACAGGTCTATGACACAAGTTAGGACCTGTTATGGATTGCACAAGTTAGGGATGGTTTCTAGGGTTCTCTGAAGATGGCTAATACCTGTTCTAGCTTAAAAAGAAGAAGAAAATTAGCATGGCAAGCTGGTCCTCAGGTTGCCAGCCTGATTCTGAGCTAAACTTATTTTTTTGAGTTGATCACAAGAAAATTGTGGTCAACTTTAACAAATTCACACTCCCTGTTCAGGGTATCTATGAAGCATGGGGGTTAGGGAGGGGGGCAGCTGCCCCCCCTAGACTTTTAAATTTACATTAGATATGGCTGAAAAAGCAGATGGTTTGGAAAAAGCAGTTGATAAAAGTCCATTACACAATCGAATGCCCCCCCTAGACAATATGCTGCCTAATGCTGCCTACGCCCATGCTGTAAAGGCACAGATTTAAATCCTCTAGCAAGTAAGTGTAACCAATCTTCAAATACAACCTTTTATTGAGAAGATTTTTTAATCTTTACCATGTCAAATTTGCAGGAAGATAGATATAAGGAGTTGCAAAAGACTATTTGAAATTTGAAAGAAAGTTTGTGGTTGTAATTCAAGCTCACAGCTTAATTAATAGTTGAGGATCATTATAAATTTCAAACACTATTTCTTAAGATGTAGAACAAAACATTCTTGGGCTGTATATCTGCAAATCAGGGTTGGGGTAAAGTATTGCAGAGCTACATACAAAATGTGTTAGCTACAATATCAGTCTTCCATTAGATCTTGACCTGTCAAGACGTCTTGTTTTTAAATATATGATGCTTGTAATTTTTAAGTGAAGACGCAAGATCAGCCTTGTGATATTTTCTATAGCAAGTACCAGTGCTAATCCTGGCTTAGGCGACCAGGTTTTAGTTGAAGATATAGCTTCCAATTCAAGGTCTGTCTCGTTTTGTTCCTTAGCCTAGAATGTCCCATCCTTGTAACAAATGTTACGGAAAATGTGGAACTGGGTCTTTCCACTGTTCTAAATGCAATGCTTGGTTGCACCCTGCTTGTGCTAGCATAACAAAAAGTAATCGCCTTAAAAACCCTAATTGGTTATGCGTACAATGCCGAGCATCAGTAGTTGAAAATGACGAGATTAATATCATCAATAATCAACCAGAAGTGGTCCAACCAATCAAGGCTGTAAAATCCCACCTTATTTCTAATGAAAAAATTCAGCTATCTCCAACGAAAATCAACTTGAAGTGTTGATTTTCAAGTGGTATTGAAAATTCCACTACTGTACCTTGCGTTTTGAGTATTGTCAACAATAGTTCTGCTGGATCGATTGATTCTGCAAAAATAACCACCACCCATCAATCCCAAATTACCCCACAAATCTCTTGTTTCAATAAAGGTGAATTGACAGGCAATACAGAAACGGCTAGTGTCTTCGAGCCCCATACCTGTGACAATTGCCTTAAAAAAAGACACAGAAATTGTCAATCTCAGGAAGCAAATTATTAATCTCAAATTTCTTTGATAGCCCATCTGATCTTTACGAGCGCCAGAAAAGTGATCTTTTCAAAAATGATGAAATCAAAATGTTAAAAGTCAGTTTTCAGCTCGCAATTGTTGAAGCTATACATGCATTAAAATCCCTTACATCGCCCAGAGTTCTTCCTTTAGCTGATTAATTAAAAAAAAAAACTTTTTCCACAAAATAAGTATTTCAAAGAAAAGTAAAGAACACCATTAAACAAAAAATGAGCAAAAATAAAATCAAATAATCTACCAAGCGTGAAACTACCACAAGTCAGCATTGATAAATAAATTAAACCCAAAACGAACAGATATTACAATAAGTAACCTAGTCAAACTCAAAACGAGCAGAAATTAACATAAGTTTGGCTCAAAACCCCTATGCCTTCCCAAGGCCTGAACAAAATTTGCACTTTACTGAAAAAAAATGATTTGTATGCAATACCTCTATAAAAAAAACATGCCTTGACCTCTGCCTCTTGGGTGGTGTGGAAAAGAGTTCGTGTGAAAAATTATTTTCTTTGACATTTTTCTAGGTAGAAGAAACATTGCCAAAAAAGGCTGAAAGAGAGAACAAGCAGGTTGTCTAAAAAAGAGAAGCGAGTCGGGAAGAGCTGGAACCAATCAGGAATCAAGTTGCACTATACTTTATCTTTTGAAAGACATAGGAAGAAACCAAAGATGCCGGTGACGGCAACGTTCTTCTGTTCTGAAGACACAATCGCGATGAAATTTCATACGTCGCCACACTTGCCAGCACGTTATTGTCTATTCCTGCAACTAGTGTGACTGCAGAAAGACTATTTTTGGTGGTAGACCTGATAGTGACTATGATAGTGACTTAGAAGAGAAATGGCCTCATTCCAAAAAGAGTGGATAAGTTGATTATCATTCACGATAACTATAGCCACATGTATTTTGTAGAATTAAATTTTTGTATTTCAGCAATAGGAAACGTTGACAAAATATCCATTACACTCAGATAAGAAAAGAACATTTAATTCAGTCAGTTTCCTGTTTTCAACAAGAAAGGAGCTCCTGACAATTTTTCATGTATGTAATGTTCAAACTGCTGTTACTTCGTTATTTATGGCAAACAAAAAGTTGGGATTAGCACCAATGCATCAAGATACATTTGATTTTATCTGAATTCTAGTCACATTAGCTTTTTCTTGATAAAATTAAATTAAAATAGCAACAAATTTTACATTGTTGAAACTAGGTTCCAAGTGTTGAAAATTCTTGTTTAATATAGTGGAATACCAGGCACACTAAAAATGTTTCTTTGGTCAAATTCAAAGTTAGATAATGGCTTCTATGAGTTGATTTATTTCTTTTGCAATATCATGTAGTAAACTTGTCAAAACTTTCAACAGACAGAAACAGGCCCTGTCAAAATGTAGGTGACTCTGTCAAAATTTCACTGAACATGTAAAACAAATGAGAAATAATTGGGGAAGAAATTCCAGGGTTCACTGACAAAAATATAGCTGTTGAATTTATGGGTGCCCAAAACTGCCAAAAATTGCATAGGATCACATGGAAGTCATATTCCCCTTTCCTTAGTACTTATCAATGAAACTAAACAAAATATCAAATTTAGAAAATCTTATTTTCTGGGGGAGGGGTGGGGGGGTAAATGCTTAAAACCATGCAGACCATATGTTCAAAGTGAATATACCACTTGTTGCTTTTTTTAATGCTCTTTCCAAATATAATATTCATTTTTGTTAGAAATGAATTTTACCCCCACCACTATACATACCAATTCAGGGTATATATTTGCACATTAGGGGGGGGGGGTTAATTTTATTTCTTATGTAAATGAGAGGTAAGTTTAAACTTTCATTTGGTACTGGAAATGAATTTTCAAACCAGAAAAAATGGTGGACCTTTGTATCAGTGATAAAAAAATACCATAGTCTAAGAAAGGTGAAAGTTTTTGAAAATTTGTATATGTGTCTTTGCTGCTGCTGCCAACTTGGGTTCTAATCGAAGGAAAGTCAAGGTGAGACATTTTGGCCGTATAAGATTAAAAAAAAAAAAAATGTTGAAAAATCTGGAGAAATAGCCCACCAAAAAAAGTAAGCAATTTGGGCTTGAACCCACTAAGACTGTAAGATTTGCTATCTCATTCCAGCAACAATCTTTCATAACAATTGAAAAACACTGGCACTGATTATACTGAACTCAGTTAGGGAAGCTAACTTTACAGGATGACTTTACGGGAATTTACTGACTACCAAACTGTTTTGATGGTCAAAAACTTACTCAGACGGTCTGAGTTCGAATTGTATCAGAAGTTTACGACACCCCAGTCCAGAATGTGCATGCCTCAGGACAGACAAGTTGGCTGTCTCTTCGGATGTGCGTTGAGCGACCAATGCATAATTGGAATGTGCTTAGTAGCTATTTTTAAAGAGCAGGAGCAGAGGACCCCACTCACGCAAATGATAGGGCACCGTAAGCCCCAAAGAATCCACTGCTTCGGATTCAGCTCGAGTTCTAGCTCTATATGCTGGAGCTGTTCACAGATTTTTATTTTACTTTCCAGAAAAACCTTTCTTCCACATAACAAAATTAGAGGTGGAGGTACTTTTGAGAAAACTGACTATGAATTTCATGAAGACTAGCTACATCAGATTAACCTCGCCTTTGAATCTCAACCCTGAAAAAGCAAGTGAATAGTTTCCAGGTGAAGATGATTACTTGGGGATGGCAGCTCATGAGTCTCTTCAAACCTTTTAGTCAAATACGAGTATAAAAGCAGATGAACGTGAAGTAAAAGTCAACTAGGAATTGGCTCGTAAGTTATATTAAAGGCGGTGAAGGAAACCAAGCAGCTATTCTCGTTTGAGGACGAACTGTTTACGTTGTGCAAAATCCGAGACTCTGCGAAAGCTTTGGACGTAGGTGCAATTGGTCTTCTACAAAAGATTCTGCTTTTGTAGAGATAATACACCGTCATGGGATGGAAGAAAGATTAGCGGAGTCTACTGCTTTCTAATCTTCCAAATGTGACAGATGTCTGTGATTTTTGTATTCACGTGGCTTCTATAAAAACAAAAAATGGTACTCAGAGGTTCTTTAACATAGTCGGTATTGTTCAGTACCTTCTGACCTTGCCATTTTTGAACGTTGTTGTGGAGCGGTTTTTTTCAACCTTGAAAGATGTTAAAACAGATCATAGGAACTCGCTCAGAAATGTAACCCTTACATCAATTACAGTGGTCAAGTTTGGTATGAAAAGAGACATGTGTCCCAGTATTTAGAGGTGGATGCTTCCCTCTTAAAACTACCCTAAACTGTAAAAGCTAGAGCAATGGCAGACGAGTGCGTTCAGTGTGGTTAAAAAAGAAAAATCATGAAAGTTTGCATTGTATTTGAGGAAAAAATTGACTTTAAATGATTTTTTTTAAAATACTTGAGATCAAAAAGAATAAAAGCAAGTGTGGACAAGGTGTGAATTTTATTTTTGGAATGGTAAGATATGTATGTAACCATTGAGGGAGGAGGAACCGCAGGACAGGCAAGTGAAAAAGCTTGTCTCGTGAAAAGAAAAAGATTCTACCGGGACGGAATATTGTCAGGTTGTTTGGTTGGAGTCGGAAACTTGTTGGATTTTGGACCAGTACTATGTCGGATTTTCTATAGCCGGGTGTCGCAATTTTCAGGATTTTTAAACAGACCGAACGAAATTCTGGTAGGAACAGTGGAATCACTGCGTGCAGCTTTGAACAACAATGCTATCTATTTAAAAGAAAAAGAGCGGATTATTTTAAAAATACCAACTTTTATTTTGTAGCCTAATGCACATGAGTTTAATGATCTCTATCTTTGTTGGGGTATATTGCAATAACTTGAATTAACACTTGAACCGTATAATTAAATGTAAATAGATCTTTACTAAGGACGGTTATTCATTTGACTATTTTTGAAAACATAGGCCTAGGATCAGTAAAAATACCATCTTAATTTCCATTCATGTTATATTGGCCTATGCCATCATATTTGCATATTTGTCATATACATTGGCATGCACATTTGTCCAAGCTGGACTCTGTATGAGATTTGGATATGTTGGTCTAATTTTAAGATAGGCTAATGTGTCAAACATTTTCCAATCTTAGGCTCAAGCTATAGGCTATATGTGTGTCAAAGATTAGCCAAGGCCCCACTGTTTAATAGTGATTAACTGTCCAACTACTGGGTTGGCTGTAGATATGGTAAAATTCTACTTAAGCTATTTTTGGCTAGGCCTATTTTGAAAAGGGGTTAGGCCTAGGTTAAGAAAATGAAAATTTCAGGGATGGGTCTACAGGCTAAAGTATATCATGGGAAGGTATTTTGAAGTTCCTACCTCCACTCTTTCCCCTCTAGAGGGTCCTGAAATTTGCCTAAAAGATGGATCTATTACCTATTGAAATTTTGACAAAACATCATTTTACCTAAATTTTCAATTATTAGTTTCTTTTTCTCTGGCTTTAGTTCTGAAAATGCAATTCCTGTTATTTGAATGGAATTAAAGCTGGTAAATATTTACCAAATCATATTATTGACTTACAAATAAAGTTTTCATACCACTCAATGCCTTTTTTATGCTCTTTCCAAATATAATAATCATTTTTGTTGGAAATGAATTTTACCCCCACCCCTATTTATACCAATTCAGGGTATATATTTACACATTAGGAGGATGGGGGTAAATTTTATTTCTGATGTAAATGAGAGGTAAGATTAAACTTTTCCCCCACTCCCCTAATGTGCAAATATATACCCTGAATTGGTATATATAGGGTTGGGGGCTAAAATTCATTTCCAACAAAAATGATTAGGCTATTATGTTTGTAAAGAGCATAAAAAAGGTATCAAATGGTATATTCACTTTATTTGTAAGTCAATAATATGATTTGGTAAATATTTACCATTATGCCATATCAATGTTTTTTTTTTTAAATTTAGGAAATGTATCTGCATATCTTAAAGATCTTATAGCCTAGGGCCTAAATTGGGATTGAGCAAAGTTGTGATGCTGAAAACAATTTTGTTGTACTTCATTGTACACCTGTATGCCTGTTATGTAAGCCATTTTGTTAAACTTAATTGAAAGGTCTGGAAAATATGTCTTTGAGGACAACCACCCCCAAAGCCCTCAGGGCTAGGGTTGTAAGTTATGCCTTCTCTACATTTTAAGTTATGCCTTCTATATATGGTAAATATAGAAAGGGTGATTGTATAAACTTTGGAGGGGGGTCATTGGATTGATAATCAGAAGTTTTAGTGCCTTTTTTGAAATTCAGAGTGATTAGAGGGTGAACCCCCCCCCCTCCCCACACACACACCTTGTATTTTCCAAAATGCATCTAATAGAAATTTTGAGAGGACCATTTGTTGTCTTAGAAGCTTTGAAAAGAGCTCATTTGATTGGAAATTGAAAGAGCCAGTGCCCTTTTTAACAGTCAAAAGTGATTGGAGAGCAACTAACCCCCTCCCATGCCCACCATTTCCCTAAATACATGCAATCAAAATTTTGAGATGGCCATTTTGTTCAATGTAGTTAAAAGGTCTGGAAACTATGTCTCTGAGAATGACAACCTTCTACAGCCCTCAGGGCAAGGGTTGTAAGTTATGACCCAAGGCATATAAGGTATATATAGAAAGGGTGTTTGTATAAACTTTGGAGGGGGCTCATTGGATTGGTAATTAGAAGTTCTAGTGCCCCTTTTAAGATTCAAAGTGACCAAAGAGTGGTTACCCCCCCTCCCCCCCCCCCCCACACACACACACACCTTGTATTTTCCTGAAATTTATCTGGTAGAAATTTTGAGATGGCCATTTATTGTCAGAGAGACTTCAAAAAAGGCTCATTTGATAGAAAATTGAAAGGACTTATGCCCTTTTTATTAGTCAAAAGTGATTGAAGAGCAACAAGCCCATCAATTCTCAAAACACACCTAATAAAAATTTTGAGATAACCATTTTGTTCAGCATAGTTGAAAGTTCTGGAAATTGTGTCTTTGACAACCCCCATACCTTCTCAAGACCAGAACATAATTTTCACTTCACTGAAAACAAAATACATTTGAAATGTTTTCACTTTGTTTTTACTTGTTTAAAATGTCTTTGCTAGATATATGAAGTAGAAAGTCCTCCCTCTTGCACTCCAATTACAGCACAAGTATTCAGTGCCCTTTCTAAGAGTAACAAGAGATTGGTAAGCAGCCCTTCTCTCAAGCCCATTCATTTTCCAAATGCATCAAGTCAAAATTTTGAGACAGCCATTTTGTTCAGCATAGTATAACAGTCCAACAACTATGTCTTTAGGGATATTAAGCATGTCAACCCCCCCACAATTATGCAATTGGCCCATTATGCTTCAAAACTTAGTTGCCTTCCAGTTACTTTTGACTATAAAAAAATGGCACTGGTCCTTTCCATTTCCAATGGAATGAGCTCTTATCTAAATTTCTAAGACAAGAAATGGCCATCTCAAAATTTTATCAGATGCATTTTGGGAAAATACAAGGTGTGGAGGGAGGGTATCCACCCTCTGATCACTCTTAATCGTAAAAAGGGAACTAGAAGTTCTGATTACCAATCCAATGAGCCCCCTCTGAAGTTAATACAATCACCCTTTCTATATATACATTACATGCCCCCAGGGCATAACTTACAACCCTTGCTCTGAGGGCCATGGTGAGGGGGGGGGGGGTGTCATCCTCAAATACATAATTTCCAGACCTTTTAACTACATTGAACAAAATGGCTATCTCAAAATTTTGATTGAATGTGTTTGGGGAAGTGGTGGGCTTTGGAGGGGGGCTAGTTGCCCTTCAATCATTTCGACTATTAAAAAGGGCACTAGCCCCTTCAATTTCCAGTTGAATGAGCCCTTTTTGAATTTTCTGCAACAACTCCTTTGATAAGAAGTGCTCTGGTCTAAACAAATAAATAGTACATTGTGCCCACATTGCTCTTTACTTAGGCAGCACTATTGCCACACTGCCTATGATTCATTTTGGTGTGAGCAATTTCAAAGGAATTCAGATAGAATAGTATTTGAAATGAATTAAAGATGTGGATAATAATGGTAGGAAACATGATAATTAATAGAAACAGGGTGTGTGTTATAAAATAGGAATTTCATTCTTTTAGTTTTGTATATATCCAAGGGCTATGTATGGGACTATCAAAGGGGAAGCAGGTCAGTGCTGGATTTACCACTAGACTGAAGCCTAGGGCAGTGGATTTTAATAGAAATTGTAAAAAAAAATGTTCAAATTGACTGAAGCTGAAATGATAGTGCTAGCACCCTATGTAATGAATGTACTGGGGTTGTTCCTAGGCAGTGTGCAAGGAGTGCACATGGGTGGCTTAAATTTGAGTTGACCAAACAAAAATTAACAATAATAAAAATTACATAAAGGAATAAATATTGAGATATGTTTTTGTTATTCTAATACACAGATTCTTTGGTGTGATGATTTTATTGACATTTTAAAAATCCATATATTACAGTGCTTACTTGTCATTATTGACTACAAGCATGCTTTCTTTTAAATTATAACAGTTTCAGTTTTTTCTTGCAAATAGAATAAAATTTACTCTGAGTTTTTGCTGTAATTTTCTTTACGATAAATAAAAGTTCAAATAGGGATAAAATCCTTTTAATAGACAGTGATGATGACAACAGTGATAGAAATTCACAAAAAAAACAGATATTTCGGTCACATATACAGTGACCGTCATCAGTAGTAAAACTGAATATGTGACCAAAATATCTGTTTTTTGTGAATTTCTATCACTGTTATCATCATCACTGTCTATTAAAAGGATTTTATCCCTATTTGAACTTTTATTTATCATCATGGAAAGGCAGTGTGGTCTCTGAAATTATCTAATTTTCTTTACAAAATTTTGTAAATTACATAAATGCAGTAACCTATTTATAATAGGTAAGTAGTAAATACTGTTATTTTATTGAGAAATAAATCACTCATAATTACTTAGACATAATTAAATTTTTAATTGCTGTAAAGAAGAAATAAATCTGTTATCTGTTTTATTTAAGTTTTGGATAAAAATTATTAAATGGAGTGTTGGAAGAATGCAACTTAGTGGAGCTGAGTATAAAAGGAAGGCCAAAATGAAAAAAAGAAGAACAAGAATAAATCATCTGTAAAACAATGGAAATTGAAAGTTTAAAAAAAAGAAAATACTGCTGCAGCTGAAGAACAGCAATAAATGGCTTTATCTTTACCATCTACATCCACTTTTGAAAAACAGATATTCTCATTGAAGAAGAAGCAGTGGTAGAATCATCAACTAATTTGAAAAGCAAAGATGTATCTCCTAATCTTATATTAGAATTGAAGGTAGAAAGTGTTATCAATCTCAACAAAGATCCAGCCATATAGGAAATCAATGATTCTGTATGGGAGATTATTGCTAGGAAAGGCTTTGTGAGTTGTGAACTTCTCAAAAAGTGCAAAAGTCTTGTGACTTCTCGAAAAGTGCAAAAATATATGCTGATCAGCATTGTTTCTTGCCAATGAGTATTTTCCAAAGAAAAAATGAAAAACAATGAAGTTAATGACCAAAAATTGCTGGTTTATTCCAAAACTACAAAATCAGTTTTTTGTGCGCCTTGTTTGACATTTGGTCCATTAGAAAATAAGACTCAGTTTGAGAACAAAGGGTTCAATGACTGGAAAAATGCAGAACATCAAGCATCTCAACATGAAAACTCTTCACGCCATAAATCTAGTATTCTTAGTTTGAAACTAAGATCTAACATAGATGGCTGACTCAATCATTTGTTGCATGTCCAGATTGATGAAGAAATTGGGTATTGGCAACACGTTTTGAAGAGAGTTGTTGCGTGGAGAAACAACTATGTTCAAGAGGCCTTGCTTTTAGGGGGGGAAATGAAAAGTTTCATTTTCACATCCACACAATGGAAATTATTGTATGATTTTAGAACTGTTAGCTGAATTCGACCCTTTTTTTTCAGACAGTCATATTAAACAATTTGGAAATCCAGGATCTGGAAGTACCAACTACTTGTCTAAAACCGTTTGCAATGGGTTTATTCTTTTGATGAGTCATAAAGTCTGAAAACAATTTGAAGACAAGATACAAAAGCAAAAAAAATTTCTTTAATTGTTGGTTTTAAACCAGACATAGAACATGTGGATCAACTTACTCCTGTAATTAGATACGTTTTGGAAACAGGTGAACTGTGTGAAAGATTTGTAAAGTTTTTGCCCTCAGTAGAATATAAAGCTGAATAAATGTTTTCCTGCATTATTTCTGATCTTAACACACTGGACATAAATATTGAAGATTGTCATTGACAGTCATATGATGATGCTGCAAATATGGCTGGTATATACAATGGCTTACAGGCTAAAATTCAAAGACAATCACCTTTTGTTTTTTTCGTTCCTTGCTGGGCCCAATCATTGAATTTAGTTGCAACTGTGGCTGCTGAATCTTCCACAGAAGCTTGTCACTTCTTCATGTTGCTTCAATAGATCTACGTTTTTTTTGTAAGTTTGACACAACACTGGCAAAAATTTATGTCTGAAATTAAGAAAGGGAAAACATTAAAAAGAATAAATTTGACTTGTTGGTCAGCTAGAGAAGACTCCTGTAAGAGTTTAAGAGATTCTTGGTTCAATGTCATTAAGACAGTAGAATCAATCAAAGATGATTTTTGCAAAAAGCATGTAATGCAAAACAAAGCAACTGGAATATTTTTGAGCCTAGGAAAACTTGAGAGAGCAGTTATGGTTGTAATGTGGAATGTTATTTTAGGAGAGGATTAACAAAGTGAGTAAAGAAATTCAAGCTTCTACAATAGACTTGATCACGGTTGCTAATATTTACGAATCTCTTTGCAAGTTTTTGTTTCTCAGCAAGAAAATTTTGAGTATTTTGAACAAAAAGCTATGGAATTAAGTGTGTTGAAATAGTATTCAAAAGATTTGGTTAAAAGACAGCCAAAAAGAAAAAAAAACAATATGATGAAACACCCAATGAAGAAATAAGAATGACTCCAAGTGATAGTTTTAGAGTGAACACATTTCTCATCCTCATTGATAGACTTGTATTGGATTTATAAAAATGGCAGGAGGCTTACAATAGCTGTTATGAAAAATTTTAGTTTCTAACCAAAACGAGTGAATAACCATCACCAATCCTTAAGGAAAATGCGCTATTCCTAGAAAAAAATGTTTCCAAATGACTTAGAGAATGATTTTGTTCAAGAGTGTTTACAGTTTTAATGCCATATAACTTCCAAAAACATTTTAACAAAACCAGACTATGGGTCTTTAAGAAGTATATCTTCATTTCTGCAACAACAGGGCTTGCATGATATCTATCCAAATTTGCACATAGCAGTTTGCATGGCTTTTTGTACACCAGCAACAAATTGTTCTGGCAAAAGAAGTTTTTCCTATTTAAAACAGGTGAAAATATACCTACAATCAATGTTGTGTCAAGAAAAGCTAAACGCCCTAGCACAGCGGTTGGGAAACTTTTTTAATCATTACCCCAAAATATTTTTCTGTAGGTTGATACTACCCCATGGCAAAGAGCAAAAACAAATACAATTGCTTCAAAATTGGCACTTTTTGATGTAAGAGCGATTTGAATACAGTCTTTGGCGTTTAATCGATTTCTATTCTTTGTTTTTATGTTCATTAGAATGGAAAAGCCTAGTTCGCACTAATATGTTGTTTGAAATAGCTGCAATTTTTTAAATGCCTCTTCATGTGCAATTTTGGAAGCCTTTGCAGCTTTGACATCCAAAAAAACGACAGGTTTGGTTTACTCTCATATTGAATACGTGCTTCAGTATTAGATGGAAGTTCAAGAATTGCTTCTGCCAAATCTGAAGGTTCTTCTGGTATCATAGCAATTTCACATTTAAAAGAGTCTACAATCCAACTGACAGTATGTGTATCAAGATCTGGAGAGTAATCTGAAAACCGCTTTCTGAGTTCAATAAGATGCCTTAAAATTGTATCCTTCATGTCAGCAAAAGTGATATTTTCGCAATGTTCAAAAAATAAAGCTAACCTTGAAAAAGAAGCTATCTTGTTCTGTTCTACTTTCTGTCTCCAATATTGCAGCTTTGACCCAAATGCTGACATTATTTCTCTCGCTGAAATGATATTAATATTCTTTCCTTGCAATTCTTTGTTTAATATATTTATACTCTCAAGCATGTCTGCTAAATATGCAAGATATGCAACCCACGAAGAGTTTTTAAATTTATCTGCAAGAATATTTTTTTGATCAACCATACAAATTTCGACTTAAGTTTTGAGAGTCCATACTCTATTTAGTACATTTCCGCAAGAGAGCCACCTTACTTCTGTATAATGAAGTAGGTCCGTATATTCAGCTTCACCGTCCAGACATATTTCACGAAATAGCCACGTGTTTAGTAAAAAATGAGTAAAAAAAGGTTATTGACAATTCTGTAAAAGTGTCCACATATGGACTTAAGTTTTGAGAGTCCTTACTCTATTTAGTACATTTCCGCAAGAGAGCCACCTTACTTCTGTATAATGAAGTAGGTCCGTATATTCAGCTTCACCATCCAGACATGTTTCACGAAATAGCCGCGCGTTTAGTGCATGTCCCTTGATAAAATTTACAATGTTTTTGACATCATGCATGATGGCTTCCAGTGTAGGTTCTAAATATTTGACCATAAGGGCCTGGCAATGGATCATGTTTGCTTCAAGTTCGTGTTTTGATTAATTTAGGTGTATTATGGACACGGTGGCCAGGGTTTTATGGACAGGGGTGTTCATGATATGCCACTTGCTTCAAAATCTGCTTGGCCAGTGGTAATTAAACATTCCTCAAGATAGCATGATAAGATGAGTAGAAGTGTAGATTATGGATTGTGTTTTTTTTACTTCATTCCAGAAGAAAACCTTCAGGCTGGAAGTATTGCTTTGGTAACAGCATTCAATCAAATAACAGTCAATGAGTGTTTTGACAACTACTCAGCAGTCTTAGCCAAGGTGAAATTTGAAGCCTATGCTATATGGAATGTAGATAAAACCAGCCCTACAACTGTGTTGGGACCAAAGAAAATGATTGCTCTATAAGGTGGTAAGCACGCCAGTCAATTTACATCACCCAAAATCGCTAAACTTGGAAAGTATGTTTGTAATGTTAGTGCCACATGTGTTGCAATTCCCCCCTCCTTCATGGTAATTCTGTGCGTTTGTTTAAAGAATGTATGGTTTCTGGTGCACATACTGACACAAAAGCTGTTGTTTCTAAAGTAGATTGATGACAGCTGAAACTTTACTGAATATTCAAAACATTTTTCAAAGTATGCAATACAGTCTTGCCCCAAAGATCTTTTTGAACATGGATAATTGTGTGAACTGTTTTAGTCTGGCATTACTAGTAGATGCTAAATAAAATGGGATTGTAGTCCTTACATTCCACATGTACTATGTCTGATCATGTAGAACCAGCTCCTCCAAGTTGTAATTCTCCTAAAAACAAGGGTCTGTCTAAACCAGGCACATTTCCAGATTAATATTCAGGTTTACTAGTAGAAACGTCTATGTATCCTTCTACCCTAAATTCAGTACCATAAAAAATACTACCAATCTCAAAGGCACCAACAACATTGTAGCCACTTATACACCTTAAAAACCAAATTGATGAAATGAACAGAAAAAGTCAAAGAAAAGAAAAAGGAGAGAAACAAGAAGGCAAACGTTACTAGAAAAGGAAAAAAAGCCTTGATTTTTGACAGCATAGATGGTAGTCAGAGTGATATGGAAGAAGAACTCCATCTAAGTGACTTGGATGAGGAAAGCACACATGTTTAAATTGTGGAACACATCATCTATAAAGATATAGAAACTGATGACTAAGACCTTGTCACGACAAGATCATTCCACAGGTGGAAGCTCAGACAAGATACTCCACTTGAAAAGGCTTGGGCCATTGATGAGGATGGGTCAAGTTTGTACATTTGACAGAGACAGCATCAAAATGCGCATTGAGCCTTCGTCCTTTACTGCCTATACTGTGACAGGCGAAACCGCTTGTTTATCAGGAGAACTTGTCCCAACTTGACATCAAGTAGTTCATCAAAATACCAAGCTAGGTCTGCAGCTGAATATTGCTAAGTTGTCAGTGCATACCTAGTTTCCATTTTTATTTGAAACATTTTTATTGTACGCCTAGAAAACACTCAGTTACTCTTCTCTCCTAGTTCTGATTCGACAATTCCAGGGTAAAATAGACACCAGTGTCCAAATTGCCCACAAAGTGTACATTATATCTCAGTGTTTGAGGTACATGGACATTTTTAGCAACTTTTCAAGAATCACTCCTAACACAGATCTGGTAAGAGATAGAAGTTTGTCATCTATTAAACAAATAAAGCTTGTGTTGATATGTTTGGTTGTGGAAAATGAGTAAAAAAAAGGTTATTGACAATTCTGTAAAAGTGTCCACATGGGCCATGGTCTCCTCTATTGCTCAAAATACAGTTAAGGCTTATTTTATGACAGAAATCAAATAGGAAAAAAAATATACTATTCGATTTTCTATTCAATGCTCTTTCCAATTATAATACTCACTGCTGTTGTAATTACATCCTAGCCCTTCTAGTGGGGCCAGGTATAGACTATATACAGAGCATACTCAGAAGAAGTGATTTGTTGTGTTGTTGTTGATTTTGATATTATTGGAGCATAAACTAGCTCTGTCATGTACATTTCAATCTTATCCGCAAACAGTGGATGTTTGTCAAAAACTAAAATACTGTAAAATTTGGCCAAATGGGCCAGTTGTTAAAAAGGGCTTTCACAGATGACGCCTACTTTCAGCATGGAAGAAATTAATTCAAAGGATTCTTTTCTTGAATCTTGGCGAAAAACAGTTTTCTACCTAGTCTAGCCACTTACATCAGACCACCACATTCACTCCTAAGTTAGAATTGTTACAACTTGCACACACTTATTACAACACATCATATAATTTCACACTTCTAAGAAAAAATCCTATTGCAGACAGATATTTTGCAAGCCCAAGGTGGAGCTGATGAATTACCCACCACTGTATGAAAAGTGAAATTCTTTATATTTCATGCATCATATTTTAGGACATCATGTTTTATGGAAGACATGGTTGACATCCTCAAATATATTTTATTTGCTATAATTTGATTCATCAACCAAATTCCGCTTAAAAAGTACAGTATTTACTTTTGTGCCACCAGAAATGATTCAAGATTTTGTTAATACTTTTTTCCTCTCACTGTTATCACTGACAGAGAGTCAAAACATATAAAAATTCTACCGTTCAACTTAATATACAAAAACACTTCGTAAATATTAATCGTTTCTACAGAAAAAATATTAATCTTGTCAGGCAGTTTGAAACCTCTAGATATACAAGTTGAAGGACAGCAAAAGTACAACCTTTATCTGTTTCCAATTTGGTCTGTCAGTATATATGTGGATAGACTCAGTCCATTGTGTTATCAGCCCATACCACTCTATATTTAGACTTATTTTTCCTACTTGCTTAATTCTGTCATTTAAAAATAAATTAACTACATTACTAACCCATTTAAAATTTTATGGAAATCCATCTATATTTGGAGTTCGAACTTAAAGGCCAGTATTACTCATCAAACAAGAATAATTATAAACTGTGTGGGCAAACCATGGTATGAACTAGAGATATTGGTTCCATGCAGTGATGCATTCTTTGTGGTGGTTTGTTTATCTCAGAGGACAAACCAGAATGTCGCCCCTTTCCCTTTCTCATGCCTGGATTTACCTTTTGGCGGTTTTCATAATCTTACTGCTTTTCTTGTTGTTGCTTTTTTTTCATTTACTATATGAACCAGCTGTTGTCAAAAGATAGGTTCAAAACATAACACAAAACGGTTAAAACATAATACAACCAGTAAAGTCCACGAAAAGCATGGTTTTGGGATGCTATTTTATGTCGAGTTAAAAAGAGAGTATTTAAACTGATAAGAGATCAGTTTAACAACCACATAGAACTAGCTTAAAATCTGCATAGTTTTGGAATCTTTTTATAATCTGAGTGGTGATAGCAGGGGGTCGTAATTACTGTGACTTTGTGTAATGTAACTGCATCATACTTGTTATAGTAATCGTAGTTGTACCTGAATAACTCACAATGTTGCCATGAGAAAACGAGGGAATTATTTTTGCCATATTACGTCCAAGGTCCTCTATAAAAAAGTGAATATTATAGATTTTTTTATGGGAAATTCTTTAATGGGCCAAATTTCAAATTCTCAGGAGCTCCATTTACAATTTTAGAGGAAATGCTCTTTAAATTCTTATTAGAATTTTCCCATATCAATAACTCCTAATTGATATTTCATACTCTTTGTCGAAGCTTTACTTTATTTATCTATGTAGCATAAAAGCAAAATGCTTTGCACCACAAAATATATGCATATGTATAATACTAAGGAAAAAGACAAGAAGAAAAAACAGCAACGTGGACAATTTTGATTATATATAACAAATTAATTCAGTTAATATATAGTTACGTTATTAGGAGAGATATTGATAATAATTCCAATATCTGTCAATGCACTTAGTGCTCAAAAACCCGATAAAGTACTTGAACATGGCAAGTTTGATCTGAATAAAATCAACAAATCAAAAAAAATTGTCCTGCAAAAGCAATTTGCCTAACTGATGGCTTCTTGTTCAGGGAGCAGAAGAACATTAAGAAGGTGCATTGATTATAGGTATCTTTTCTGGGGTAGTTAGATAGACTTCTATAGAGAAAATTTTTCCGAGGTTGTTTTCTTTTTTCTAGGAACAAGCCTTGTGAAATCTGTTTGACTTCCAGAGCTTGAGGCTACATTATTCAAATATGAGTCAACCTCTCCCAGGAAAGGATAGTTATAAGTTCATAGAAGATTTGGACTTTCCATTCTGTGAGGATGTAGCAAAATATGAAAGAATGGCAAAAATCGGACAAGGTACTTTTGGGTAAGCTATTTTGTTGACACATTTTTATAACACTCCATATTATATATTTCTGTAATAGTAAGAGAGAACGACTTCTTGAGAAGTCCTGCTCCAATCGACCCTAGTCACCGAAACTATTATCAATTGACGCAGTCAAAATTAGAACCCATAAAGGTGTTTTCAAGTTCCTGCATCCCCTCTTTCAGAATGATCACCACTCTTGAACCCTGAAGGCTATTATGGTGTTGATTTTGTTTTTTAAGGAGTGGACCTGCAGTAAGATTCAATGCTCAAGAAGTTTTCGAGTTGCTGCTCCATCCTCTTCCCTACTTGCAGACCTTGAAATATTATGCAATGAAGAAAAGCTTGAACAAATGATTTCAGAAAGGTTTTACTAAGAATTCTTCTGGAAATGGGTAACACTGAAGAAATCCCTATTCTTGCCCCATTTTGTAAAAAATAAACTCCTATTTTTATTCAAGATTTTCTGAGTTTTCAAACTTTATGGGGGGGGGGTAGACCTTCTCCTAAATGGATCCCTCGTCTAGAGGGCCCCACTGTAAAAATAAACAAAAACGGGTGAAAATAATTCTTTTTAGGGGGGGGTGTATCCTCCCCCTCATAGGTGGTATTTGAATCAAACTTGACCAAGTGCTTTCATTCTATAGTCCTGGGACTTAGATGTTTAGTATCTATCATCATTTTCACTTTTAGTGCTTGTAATATTTCTTGCTTTTTTTTCTAGAGAAGTATTCAAGGCAAGACATAAGAAAACAAAGAAAATTGTTGCACTCAAGAAAGTTTTGATGGAAAATGAAAAGGAAGGGGTGAGTTTTTCAGAATCCCTATAAATATTCAAAAGAAGCAAGGATTTGTCTTATGTGCTTTATTGCTTAGGCTATTAATTTTAATGCTTGATATTTTTTTAAGCATGTGAACTTCCTTTAAAATAGGAGAAATGCCGCCGCGCCCAAAACCTAAAAGAGTTGCCTATTTTTGACGAAATGAGCCTTAAATTGAGAATTATTTCTCTGGTGCAGCAATCCTAAGTTTATAACCTTCTAAATTGGGTAATACAAATATGCCAACTTACCCCCCCCCCCCCTATTTAAGATTAGGCTACAATATTTTTGCAAAGATGCTGCTTGCCATTTAATTGTGTTATTTAATTGTTTAATGATTCGGAAATCCTTTTTAAAGAGTCACCCATCGACGTTTTTTCCTGCTTCCCCAGGGGTGTGTACCCTTGGTTGAGACCCTTTGTTTTATTAAAAATTTATCCGTTTTTTTTTATTTTTCTTTTTGTTGTGAAGGCGTATTTACTTCATAGCAGACTGTGAAAGTGCACAGGGGAAAAAAGGTTTCAGCACCTCTAACAAAATACTACTCTGCCCACTTTCTTCAGGGATCGGCCGCAGTCACTTTTTGTCACTTTTGTCACTTTTTTCGGGACCTGTCATTTTTTGTCACTATTTCTATCATTTTGTCACTAAAGTCACTTTTTTCGACATTTCGGACCTAATTTTTTTTAGCGAAACAGTATGTCATAGTTGACTGTCAACTGTGGGATAATTCATAAGAAAAGGTAAGTCTTTTTTTGATAGTTTGGACTGTATTTCAAGATGCACAATGTCTATGGTTGTGATAAACGTGGTTAATGTGTGTGTGTGTGTGTGTGTGTGTATTAAAATCTAGGATCTTGCAAATAAGATGATTGATTGAATTAGTTCTACTATACCATAACTGCCTATGGTTCTTTTCAGGCCGTTGGCTCACATAGCATCCATTCTTGCATGGTTGCTTAGCAAATGGACAGTTAGGCTAAGATTCCTTCTGTATGTTTTCAATGTTAGTCTGTTTCTTTGATTTTAGACCATTTCCTGCAAAAGGCATGCATGTCCACAGGTCTGAGGACGTCAAAATGTAAGATTAAATTCGTGTTTCATTGGTTTTGTCAGTTAGTATTTGGTTTAGCTTTGTGTGTTTTCGAATTCCGTCCTAAAACCCATTCTTTTTTCAGGTCGCTGTAAATAATGGGCAAGACAAAATTTTTGGAGAGCTGGCTCAGTAGGGAAGACGGCGCTGGGCATAAAGTGAAAGAGTGGTGCACAAAAGGGAGTAACAATGATAGCTCATTCTATTGTACAGTTTGTAAAAAGACACTCAGCTGCCAGAAAGGGTTCCAGGCCCTTCTTCAACATGCAGTCGCACAAGATCACAAAAAGAATGCTTCTTTCATGTTAAACCAGCGTCAGTTGAGACTCGCTGCATCAGCTCCAACCGGAAACCACCCAAGCTCCCAGAGTGGCGATAGCGTACCACAAAAGAATCTGGAAATGCTCTGTGAGCGAGATGCGGCATCAAGGGTGGAGATAGTTTGGGTTTTAAAGACTATTGCTAGTTCTCTTGCTGCAACTTCGTGTGATCATATTGCCGAGGTGTTCCTAACAATGTTCCCTGATGATGTACCAGAAGGCTTCTCGTTACATGCTAAATGACATACTTGTTGACGGAGGCTAATTATCCTTACTTTCGAGAAATTCTAGTCGAAGATATCCAGAAATCTGACGTTGTGCTGGAATATGATGAAACAACGAACAACAGTTGGGTAAAGGAGCTCCAAAAAGAGTTCGATACTGGTCAAAAGAGCAGAAACAAGTGGTTACTCGGCATCTTCGGACATATTATATGGGACATGCAACCAGTGAAGATGCAAGTAAGAAAATTCTGCAGACTGTTGAAGATGAAGAAGTTTTACTTGAGAGATTGCTGATGCTTGGAAGTGATGGCCCAGCTGTCAATAAGAAAATGTGGTCAATCGTAGACTCAGAAAAGAGAAAAAGGTATTCAAAAGGCCTATTGAATATCGGAACCTGCAACATTCATGCAGTGCATAATATGTTTCTGAAAGGGCTACAAGAACTCGGGGAGGAGTGCTCTGATATGATCAGCGCTGTTTACCACTTTTTCAGCGGATAGCCAGCTCGTTCTGACGATTTCAGCCAGTGCCAAAGGAAATTTGTGAAGCGTGTCCCCACGAGGTGGCTCACAAAAAGGGAAGCAGCAAGCCGCTTGATTGAACAATGGTCTGCATTAATAGAATATTTCCTAGAGTTCTTGCCAAAGAAAAATAGTCTGAAGTACCTGATGTCAAATGCAAAATATTTGAAAATTGTAAGTTGTCTAAAAAAGCAAACAATCAAAGCCGAAATTGAGTTCATTGTAAGCTCTGCAGCAACTTTCACCGCTTTTATTGGTGTGTTTCAACGACAGGAGCCGTTAATTCACGTGGTATACTTTGAGCTGAGACGGTTGTGCACAGTTGTTTTGGGGCAGATTGTGCCGGCTTATGATGTCAATCTCCGGATCCTGGGTGGTCAGGGTGGTTCTGGGTGGTTTTGATAGTGCTGCAGATGTTTACCTACAGCAACCCTTGTGTAATGAAAGGGTCCTGGCTGCCCTGGATTCTTTGAAAGTTATTCTGAAAGGCAGGAATTTTTTTTTCCTGAGAATCAGGAAGTATATCAAAGCTTGTGTACAGTAACTGCTAACAAAACGCTCTGTGAACAACGAGTTTTTCCACAGCCTTGCTTGCCTAAGCCCTCCCAGTCCAGATTGCCAAAGAGCGAGTTGCAGTGATATCCTCCACATTGCGAGAGAACTTCCATTTGATACGGACATTGAGCAAGTCCAGGGAAGACGGTTGTTATTACAATCAGAATCCGTGCAGCCACCCACGGAGAGTACTCGAATCGACAGCTATTGACAAAAGATCATGGAACTGAAGACACTATTTGGTGAAACCAAATATCAGGCCTTAGGTCGGATCATCCGGGCAGCTCTGTCACTCTGTCATGGAAGTGCAGACGTAGAGAGAGGATTTTCTCGGTCAGCTGTGCTGATAACTAGCCTTCAAGTGCGTACAGAGGAGTGGTCACTGAATGCTAAGGCTTTTGTTGTGGATGCGATCTGCGACTATGAGAACGGACTAAAGCGTGTGCTGATCATAAAGAAGCTGCTTTATCTGGCTAGATCAGCTAAAGCCAGCTATGAAGTACACCTTATTGAGCAAAGACAGGAAGAATTAGGGAGAGAGAAGCTTGAAGATGAGAAGAAAGATGCTGACCAAGAATTCCAGGAGATGGTGCGGAAGAAGCAGAAAATAGCGGACCTAGAGTCAGACATCGTACGAAAAAAATAGATGGTTAAGCAGAAGAAGGAAATAGGCGATACCCTTATGAGAGAGGCAGGGGAATGGTTGATGAAAGCTGTGGAAGTGAAGGATTTCCTGAACATTGGTCTTGCTCAAAGTATGCTGGAAGCAGCATTAAAAGTCCGCTCCAAAGAAAGGGAAAAAGCAGATGATGCTGAATCGGTTGAAGTACTTGTTCTGAAGAGGAAATCCGAACTAATTGATCGCCTTTCGAAAAAGTCAAAGAAGTGATGACATAATATCCAATGATATCTTATACCTAGTCGTGGCGGACGCTTGTTTTTCAATAACTGAAGTTTTTTCTTTACCGAAGTTCAGTTTTCGTTCCTAGTACCATAATCGAAGTCGTACATTTATCGAAGTTATCGTTTTGTATAAGTAAATAAAATCAGTTGAAGAAAAAAATGAGGGTTTCAACCTTTCTGTCCGTAACTTCTCGGGCTCTCATAGGCCAATGATGAACTTACGGTAGTAATATGGATCCTTGTAATCCATCTGCCTATGCTCTGACGGCTTCTGAGTAGTCACTTTTTTCGTATCCACATGTAACTAAAGTCACTTTTTTCGTGCACCTCGTCGCGGCCGACCCCTGTTTCTTACATTAAAAGCAAATATGAAGCTGCGTTATACAGTTACTCTCTGTTATTTTAATATTTTTACATTCCTAATCTTCAAAGCAAAAAAAAACTATTTCTGCTAAGTTTTAACTGCTTTATTTTTTCCTGTAATACCAAATAAATTCGACATCCTCTCTTTGTTTTCGGGCTGGGTAAAATCAAAATAGGCTTGTTCACCTAGACAGGGACATGCTAGCTTATACTCAGGTCATTTTTGCATTGAGTCAGGACTTAAGTTATTTTTGCACTGCATCACCAAAGTACTTTAGCTTTGACTTGATGGGTTTTACACTCAGTCAAGGGTGTTTCGTTTTTATACTAGTTCAGGACATGATTTATTTTTTCGCCAAGTAAATTCGCCGCTTAAACCTGGCTTAAAAGGTAAATTCGCATCCTTTTCCTACTAAAATGTAACCGTGAAGCATTAGTCAATTGTGTAGTTTGAGGTCCGCCTCCGCTGCCGCGTGGGTTAGCCCCTCCCCCCTGGAGGCCAATGTAATGGGGAGGAGGGGAGGTATCAGTACACTCGAAGGAAAAAACGAGTTTATTGCCCTTTGACAACTTTAGCCCAGCAAAAAAGGCACTAAAAAATTCAGTTTGATTCAAGTGACTCCCCTTGTTGATTATAACTTCTGTTATCATCAGTTTCGCACAAAGTTGACAGGAAAAAAAATACTTTGGAGCCGCATAGCTCTATACTGAGTCAGCAATTTTGCGTGGACTCGATCAAGAAAAAATAGTATTAGGTAACAAGCACGTTTGACTGTAATATGCTTGTTGCAGACGTTGTTTCCATTAACAAGGGTCTTGAATAGGTCAAATGAAAATTTGTTTCGAATTTATGGTTTAGTGTTTTTAGTCTGGAACCATATTCAAATCAAGTACGTGGTCCACTTTTTGCATTTTATTTAGATCTCGGTTGATGGAATTTCGATTTGAACTATTCAGGCTGAAAGCAGATTGACATTTATGTTCAGTTCTGGTAACCAGAATACTCAATCCGCTGTTTACCTGGTCATTTAAAGACCGAAAAACGGCTAAAATGAGGTTGAACTAGGCTAGGATAAACTATAATCTATTAAAGTTAACCTATCCACGTCTATAAACATAAGTTGTTAAAGATCACTCTTATTTCATTGCATATTTGGATGCTATTTTAAACTTAAATATTCTATTTTTTGTCCTTTTCATTGTCACCAGACACAAATGCAACTGATTTTCAAAGATATTTTTCTCCTTTTTATGAAGGAAGACGGCGAAAATTCCATTAGTTCAACGTCGTATTGTTTAACGTTTCTCATTTTTCCTTTCAGTTTCCGATAACAGCACTTCGAGAGATACGAATCTTACAACTGCTCAATCATGAAAATGTAGTAAATTTGATTGAAATATGCAGAACTAAAGGTAAGTATATTGTTGTGCCCAAACCAGAGGGTGTTTCTTGTTTTTTGTTGTTTTATTTTCAAAAATGAGCGATTGTGTGAAAAAGAGTCATCTAGTGTTTCACTGGGTGCACCTGAAAGTGTATCTCTACACCGTAAAGAATATTTGATATAATTTGCGTATAATTTACTAAATGGGAGCCATATTATTCGGCTATGTGCTCTAGTTTTTTACAGATTCTTCTCGTCTGAATAAAAAAAAGGAAAAAAAAAATGTTCCCATGAAAAGCTTCACAACCCTCATTTTCTCATTCTTGCAAAAGTATGAAAATGTCAAATACCTCTCGTTTTGGAGACGACGCTATAAGTTTTTAGTTACTATGTGGCACTAGTTTAGTTTCGCTTGGCTCCGCCTCTCTGCCTATTACGTCATTATTGATGAGTCAATAATTATGGCCAAAAACGTATTTTTGGTCTAAAATTGATGTTGCATGATGTACCTGTACTTCTAACACTGGTAATACGATGGCAGTACTCAATGTTATCAAATGCTGGTGTGATACAACCGATTTCCGAGAGCACCTCAGAAAGAGATTTGGAGATAGTTGTACATGAACACCTTAAATTCAACTGCCACCCCTGAGCTGCAGTAGGAGGGGCTAACCAAACTCTTGGTATCATCAAGCGCAGAATCACCGTTAGACCGGCCGCTATAGTTACTAAATTCTATAAGAGCTTGGTGAGACCGAGATTGGAGTTTGGAATGTGCGTCGCCGTGCCAGTTAGTAAAACAGACCAGATGGCTCTCGAATCTGTCCAAATACGGGTGATAAAATGTTTACAGGGCCTCAAAGATAAAGAGTATACATGCAGATTGTAGAGCCTTAAGCTACCGATTCTAACATACCGTGGACGAAGAGGTGACATGATAATGACCCACAAGCTGCTCCAGTCTGACGACAAAGACATGTTCGAGCCTGCTCGGTCGTCAAGTACCAGAGGTCATTCAGTGAAGTTGTTCCGCAAGCGTCCCATTACAAGAAAAAGAAACCACTTCTTCTACTACCGCATCATAAGTCTGTGGAATGGTCTATGCGAGATGACAGTGGGATCATCAACCATCGACAGCTTTAAATCTAATCTCGACAAGGACTGGGCGACTAAACCATGGTTCACACAATGGAACACAACAGATTTCATGCGGCCCTATCATCACCAACTGGCATACAGTGGATTCGTTCATGTCGCTAACAAGTGCGATTTATGGTGATTTAAGGTAGTAAACCTATACTGTCTGTGCTACATCTAAAAGACAACTTAAAGCGCCAAAGATCAAATTCTTTTCACTTTCCTATTTTCTTTGGTTATGATGAAAGAGTTATTATTATCAAGGGCTGTCATGCATTGTTTCAAATTTGGGTAAAGTTTTTCCAGAAAATAATCCTCAGTATTAAGAAGACTATTACTGTGTCCAGTGCTAAATTTTGGCTTGTTTTCTGGCCTTGTCTACGAGATGGCCTGAATTTACTTAGTCTTTATTATGTTTTTGTTGTGTTATCTTGGGGAGGGGCAGATTTGCACAAGCCTCAGCAATTAATATCCCTATCCGTCTCAGCCCTCCCCTTTATATTAGCTATTATTATTGAAATCGGCTAAGCAGCTACTGTCCATCTAGCTTTATACTGTGGCAAAGCAAGATAAAAAAATCATTTAGATGTGGCTATTGGTGACTGTCAATTACTGAACTGAGATCAATCACGAGACTAGCATGAAAGCCACTTTAATATACTCAATTGGTTTTTTTTTGTCTCAAGTTGTAAAGCAATCAAATTTGACAGAATTGTTTAATATTATGTCCCTGATTGTACTTAAGCCGAAAATGCTTTCAGGTCCAAGTTTTAATTAGTGTTTTGTGTTGAGGGTACGAACCTGCTGGTTTACTCTCCAATGAGATTGTGAAGTTTCAATTGGATGAATGATCAAAGTTTATAATATGGACTCTTATTTCATTTTTGGAGTCAGGGGTAGTCTGAAACATATTTAAATCCTCTGCATCTATTTGCAAAGAATTTCCAGTTGTTTCCCTGTTCAAAGACCGAGCTATTACAGCAATGTCATTTAAATGAAACAATAAAAAGGATTATGAAGTAAGTATGAAAAATATCTTGTTCATTGAATCTTGTTTTTGTTAGTTTCTTCCCAAATGATGAAGTCATTTGACATCATAGTGTTGTGACACATTTATATAAATATCTAAATATATTTCTTCTTTTAGCTGCTGCTGTTAATGGCTTCAAATCAACTTTCTATCTAGTTTTTGATTTTTGCGAACATGACCTTGCTGGTCTACTTTCTAACGCTAATGTGAAATTCCAGTTAGGTGAAATCAAAAAGGTTATGCAACAACTATTAAATGGACTCTATTTTATTCATAGTAACAAGGTAAGTTTTCTTTGAGTCGTAGGCTAGAAATGGCTTTAGATTTCCGTTGCAGTTTAATCAGAGAATCTTCAATCCTTTTCTTATATTATAACCGAACAACAAGAATCGTGGCTAATTCTTTCACTTTCTTGGTGCTCTGCTCTTTTAAAATAGTGGGTATCAAACAAATAATTATGATTAAGATATTAAAGAAAATTAAGAGAATGAGATTATGTTAACGAATTTTCTGTGGATCTGTCCATGCCTTTCTAGGGCTAAAAAATCATCATTGAATATCTCTAACGGGTTTAGTTTAGTTGCAAAAACAAAGAAAATCCTAAACATCTTGGTTATATCTTGGCTTGTTGCTAAATCTTCGGAACTACATTAATGTATGAAAACGCTGTTTGATCTCTAACGCTTCGGAACATGGTTTTGATTCCGTACTCTTGTTCGAAATTGCTGAGCTATTCAAGAATCATTGAAGGAATTTAAAGCTAAGAATATATAATAAAATATGCGTTTTTGGTTTGCTAGTTCAATATTTTGCTCCCTTGACAGAAGTAAAACCGTTCTTTTTTTGCGGGTGCATGTAAAGCTAGTAAAGCGGGCTTAAAATTATTTCAACTACCAATTATGCTTCTGCTTCATTTTTTTTTCTAAAGGGTATTTTCATGTTATCAGACTTCGGACAATTTCTTTATCTTGTGCTGTAGCCACTCTAAAGTAAATTCAGAAAGTAAATTAGAGGTGCTTAATAATAATCAAAGAATATGTAATACCATTTGAATAGTTCTTATGCACCAGAATAGTCAGTTGATTTTTTTAGCTATTGATGTTGAGACTGCTCTCGTAGTCCGTTTGATGCATGAGGATATACAACAAAAGTTGCTAATTAGAAATCGGCATTATTTCATTATTTTCATCACTTAAAATATGTTATATAGTTTTCTTTATACATTTTTTCATCTTAGCCTGTAAGACGTTCCTCTGTAGAACGTAGAGGAAGTTTCAAAGTCTTGATCTGGAATTAAACTGCCATACTTGTGTATTCGACTAATAATGTTTACCAATTTCTTTCCTCTGTTGCATTTTTACAGTCGTGACAACTCATTCTTTTGGTACCAATTTTGTACAAATAACTGAATTAATTTTATGCTATCTGATCCTAAAATTTCTTTCGAAAATTTTACACTTTATCTGGAAATTTTCAAGACCGATTTATTTTTCCCACTGCAAGTCTTGTAGCCAAATGATCTTCGTTACGAAAGACGTGTGTGAAGTCTATATGATTCAGTTTGTGTGCACGCTATTTAAGTACCACTTTTACATATCGTGGGATCGGCCGTGCATTGTTTTTTTTTGTATGTGGACGTCGATAAAAATTTTGATTTTTACGCGTCTATCAAAATTTACTTCAAACTTGATAGATCTCGACATAAATAGGCCAAACGATGGACGCGGCACTTTGTGAGGATGCATCGTCAAAGGCAAAACCTTTTAACGATTATAAGCTCATTAGATAAGCCAGGCAGCTATTGAAGACAACTCAAGAACCTCGAGTCTACCGATGACTCAAAGTCATTAAACTGTGGCAAGTGAATGTTTTTCTTTTTTCAAGAAAACACGCCAGACAGTTTATCAACCTTCGTCAGACATTGTAGTATTATTTACGAAGACCTGAACTGTGAAAAACATGTGTGTCATTTTTAGCTTGCAAAAAGAAATATATTTATGTTAACTTGTTGTTGCCCCACTTGTTGGGATTCCATGCCTTAGAAACATCAAAAAGTATTGCTATCCGGCAGAGAGAAATTATTTTTGCGTACAACCCGTGAATGAATAGTCAATCGTCTCTAGGGTAGTCTCCAATGAACTAAGACCATCAAAGCATCGCCAATAAAAATGAAGCATACTCGTACTTGAACGGCATCCTGTACTGTTATCCAAACTCATCCTTGCTAATGAAGTTTGAAAGTAACATATCTGTAACTTTGCAATGATCTTGAATGAAGCTTCACAAAAATCTGGAAACATTATTTTATGCCCCAATTTTACTAAAGCCACCAAGTTTCAGTGGAAATACTAGTTCTATTGAAAATCATGGAGTTTTGATGGACTATCAATACAAGGGGAAAGGGGCTGTGACAAAAATTTTTTGGTTTGTTGTATATGTGTTTTAGTTCACTATTTTTTAAAATTTGGCACCCCAAGGTTATGATGCCTGGGCCCCATGCCTCCTAGCGCCACGTCAATGTTTCTATTTGCTACAAAGTACGCATATAACAAGCAATGTAGGATCATAACGAACAATTTAGGTTTATAATGATTAGGTTTTTTATGACATGCTACCTCATATGTACTGTGGCCACAAATAACGGAGCGACAAGCCGCATTTCTGTTCCACTGGAGACAGAAAGTGGTCGAGAGGTATTTAACTCGGCACGTTGATCTTTGACTCTGCATTAATCAACATTTGTTTTGTATTGCAAATCATTATGACAGCACAAATTATCATTCTTTTCGCGACAAAAAAAGGCTCTCGAAATATCACCTAGCATTGAATACAACCTGGAAACGTTTTTTTTTTCTTATACTGGAAAGATATAAACTAGAAGTATTTAGCCTTTTTGAGGCATTTGGGCTGTATTAGAATAACGCGTCTTCCCTAGAGCTGTTCTGAGATACAGTAAATAATTATAAGGAGGAAAGTGGTGTTATTTAAAGGAGTTGTGTTTGCTTTTGACCCCCCACAAATTAATTAGTTCCAAGTCAGAAGAAATTCCAAAATTAAACAAACTAAGGAAAAAGTTCTTATCAGTTAAAAAAAAAATCTTTAAAGCCAGCCTTTTACTTCTCTTAGTTCTGAATAGGTCAAGTGTATGTGGCCAAGTTACCCACTACTTGGAGAAAAATGAAATAATTTTTCAGTTCTCAAAAAACGGTAAATCATTCAAAGATAAGAGGATTTGGTGAATAACCTCTTGTGATCGTGGCCCTTACTATTGGTTCATTCTAGCTCAAATACTTAACCTGAAAATGCTGTATTTTAGGGTAGGCTGTTTAAAATAGGCTTTCACGGTCAGCAAGAATTTGCACCGTGCGTCAATCAATCTAACAGTACCATACAGTAACCACTTTATATAAACAAATTATTGTATTTATAGATATTGCATCGAGACATGAAGGCAGCCAATGTTTTGATCACCAAAAATGGAGTTTTGAAACTCGCAGATTTTGGCTTGGCAAGAGCATTTAGTGTCACAAAGACCTCTCAACCAAATAGGTAATTTTTGCTTGATATGTTCGTGTAACATGATCACTGTACTTCTTTAGGCTGCTGCACTTATAATCCTTTACCGTTAAACTTGCTGATAAGGCTTAAAGGATTTTTTTCTTAAGTAAAGTAAAAGCACTTATCGCTAATTTCCATAAACTTCAACGGATAAAGAAAAAATTCATTTTTACAAAATTCACTCACCCGTTTTCATTGGAAAGTTCTTACCTGTTTCCGTATTCTTGCTTCTTCCTTGCCGTTAACGAGATCAATTCAAGATCTGTGGTTCGATATTACGGCCTCAAATACTAGAACGAAGTGCGATGTCCCATGTTTCAGTTGAAGTAAAAGGTAGTTGAGTGGTAATTAACTCAACATGTTATTCTTTGGACCTGTATTAATCAAGACTTGTATCGTACTGCGAATAACTATGAAATGAAAGAGGACGAGATGATATCCTCTTACAGAAAAAGGGAGCTATTATCTTTGCACTTGATCATCTATAGACACTTGAGCCTCGAGGTGACTGTTGTGACTGGCTCGAATCCTTGACCAATATTTTGGGTGGTGAATCTCACCGTAGAATTTACTTTTGGAATCCTGGTACTCTTCGTCGTATGGATAGCAAGGATCACATATTTTACGGTAATCTCACTTTTCCACAAGCACTATTGGCCAGTACAGCAGAGGGCATGTCGCACAGCGTGAAAAATATGGCATGGTATGTCGTACAATCATAAAACCTCATATGCTACAGAACGCAGGTCTATTTCGTATACTAGTATAATTTTAATATTGGTACAAACCCCAATATTGGAGGTAATACTGAGATCCGATGTTCAACTACTATGTCCAGCCTTTGTATATACCAATATGGGTAAAAGTAGAATAGCCAAGGCTCAGGGTGTTTTTTCATAATTAAAAAAAAAGTTTGGAATAACAGGAAGATAAGTCTGCAAACCAAGATTAGGATATTAGAAGCTACAGTGATGACAGTGGTCAAATATGGCTCTGAAGCATGGACGCTCCGAAAAGCGGACGAAGATTTGCTAAATGTTTTCCAGAGAAATTGCGTAAGGATTGTTCTGGGTACCCGGCTGACTGACCGTATTTCAAACAATAGGCTATACGAAAAATGTGGTTCAATACCGCTCTCTAGGGCTATAATGAAAGAAAGGTTGAGGTGGCTAGGGCACGTTGTGCCGATGAAGGATGACAGATTGCCGAAGATTTTTCTTTTCGGCCAACCGTCTAGGGCTAAACGGAAAGCAGGTCGTCCCCGTCTGGGGTGGGAGGACGCCATAAAGAAAGATTTAAAGAAAATAGGAACTTCCTGGGTGGGTGTAAAAAGGGGGCTTTGAATAGATTGGGGGGGGGGGTGTGGAGGAGGAGCGTGCGTAGCTGTGTTGGCCTCGGGCGGCTTGGTGCTGCTGTGAGTTGTTAGTAGTAGTAATAGTACTAGTATTCAATGGAGTAAGAGGTTTGGAGACCCTTGTAGAACGAACTCTTCTACTAGCCTGACAGCAGTGGAAAGTTTTAATAAATTGTCACTGAATCTACCGAATAGTACTTTACAGTTATAACCGTATTCCAAACCTAGACACCTATGGAGAGAGGTGACTTGCTCCCAAACAGAATCTAAAAATTTTTGCAGTTTGTCCCATGATTTTATAAGCGTATCATGCAATCCTAAAACCCTCTCCAACCCTAAAATATTGTGTACAAATGCATATCCACGATCGTAGCTCAATCAAAGTAATTGAAAGTATTAAGAACTGAACTAATAAAGCCAAGTTCTTGGGAAGTGTCAGAGTTCTCGTGAACTGGGGGAGGTTGGGTGCAATTCTCTGACATGAGCCAAGAACAGATAGTCACTGATCAACAGAATTATTTATAGAGCTGCTTACAAGTAAAAGTATATATAATGAAAACAAATACAAAGTTACCATAAAGACTTCCAGTTCAGGTAATTTACAGATAAATGTTTGATTCCTTTTTATGTTAAGTGAAATATCAATAACTTAGGTTCGATTGAATAAGTTCTAGACATAGTGATTTTTAGGGTTATCTGTTCCGACAGTCTGGAACCTAAATCACATAATGGAATGTTGGTGAAAAGAGATTAGATAGTTTGAATCTTTTGGAGAACAGTTATAGCAACCCTAAAAGGGTGCATTGATTTTTTAATTTTTCCTTTAGCAGAAGAGCAACTCTTTAAAAGTCTCTTATAAAGTGAGGTAAAATCGCCACCAAAGTCAAAATTTTTTCAGGTATATGTGTTATTGTTAGTGCTTCTGGGCTATCTGCCTTTTGCACACTTGACGTACGTCATCAAAATCTCACAACCCGTTTATGACTTAGTGGAGAGTCAAAAGAAAGAAGACTTTTATAGCTTTTGGGGCTTTCTTAAAGCGACGCCAAATTTCATCTGGATGGCACTGTGTTTTCTTCTTATCCAATCATTTTACTTTTCTTCTCACTTTTAACATGTAACTACTCAAAACTTCTGGGTGGAGACATAATACAACAAATAAATGCTTAGCTGTATAAATCTAAAATTATAACACAAATAAAACACAATACAATAAATCCATGCCTGGTCTGTCAAATCAGAATATAAAATGTTTTAACATACAACATAAAATGAAATATTAAATTCTAAGCTATTCGAAACTAGAATCTCAGAAGGAATAAAAAAAAATCTCATCCAACTCTATTTTTTTTTTTTTTTTTTTTTTTTTTTTTTTTGCAATATTTTGTTATCATGGCCTTGATGCGGCTTTAAATTCACTCTCTCTTATCTAATTGTACTCGTCAAGCCTGGTGGTCAGCCCCCAAAAATAAAATGTATTGAACTTGTTGTGTTTCTTGTGGGTCTTTGGAGGTTTTCATTTCCATATTGAAAATGCCAAAGATTCAATTATGTTCTGTTTTCTGTGGTATTTGATTGAGTCCTAAGTTGCCATCTCGATACAGAAGAAAGTTCCCTCTGACATTGCTTCGTCATCTCTTGGGAAGAAATGTGCAGAAGTACGATACCGGTAATCAAAGAGAGTATTCAGTATTCAATTTATCTCAACAGGTATACAAATCGAGTAGTTACATTATGGTATCGTCCACCCGAACTACTTTTAGGAGAACGAAATTATGGGCCACCAGTTGATATGTGGGGAGCTGGATGTATTATGGCCGAAATGTGGACAAGGTCACCAATCATGCAGGTAATTTCAAACTATAGACTCTTTTTAATTTTAGTCATTCTTTGATTAATTGTTTATATATATCTTTGAGACAAGGGACTGTAAGTTTTCTATATAGGGCTTTCCGGCAAGGTGGTTTTAATAGTTTATTTCTTGTTTTGATATGATACTTTTTTGGAATTATAGGCTATTGTATTTGTTAATATGGGACATGATCGTCTCAAGCCGATGAATTTTCAAGCTAATGAATTTTTCTCATTATTCAAGCCAAGGGATGGTAAATTTCTTATATAGGGGTTTCGGACAAGGTGGTTCTAACAGTGTACTTCTTATTTTTGATCTGACTCTACTTTTAGGAGCTATGGGCTATTATATTTTTTAGTATTGGACGTGGTTGTCTCTTACTAGGTTGCTAGCTATCGCTGCAAACCGGATACTACTACTACTATATCAATCCCTTATCTAAATTAATTAACGCTTTAAGTAATTCAAACGCACATAAAAGCTTAGAAAACTTATAAATACTTTAGATCACATACACATGCTTTAGATCATTTATAAACGCCTTAGAATATCTTATGTCACCTAGAAACTTATCGTATAACTTGTAAACCCAATAGATCACTCATGAAGGCTTTATATCCCTTACAAACAAATAAGATTTCTTATAAACGCTTTAGCTAGCCATCTTTACTCGTTTTATGGATTAAAGCGTTTATAAGAGCTTTTAGAAAGAAAAATAGAAATGCTTTAGATTATTTATCGGCACCTTAGATCATACATAAATGCTCAAGATAATTTTATAAACGCTTAAGCTCAATAATAGACGCTATAGATCCCTTATAAAGGCTCAAAACACTTATAAATGCTTTAGATCTGTAAAAAATGCTATAGGTCACGTATAAACGCTTTAGACCACATACAGCGGTTTTAGAAAATTTATAAAAGCTTTAGACCACTTTTTTCAGATGTAAACATGCGAAGATTGCTCACTAAAGCTCACTTTATAAGTGATTTTAAGTATAATAAGCTTATAATAAGCTTATTGGCCTTTATAACTGATTACCAGGTCGTTCTTATTTTTGAAATTTAAGTTACTATATATATGTCTCGGTTTCTTACATACCAGGTTTGAGCTATCTCAACAACTGTGATACCAATGAAACTTACATAAGCATCATTTATAAATAATTGTAACGATTCTACATGTGGTAAAAAAAAAATTAATTTGATTTTCTTCCGCAAGATGATGTTTATAACATTTGTTACTGAAGTGTAACGAAAATACAGTTTTTCATAAAAATTGATTTTATTTTGAAAAACAGTTGTTTTTTTTATTACAAAAGGCATTAGATGTAGCATTAATGCAGCATTATTACAAAAAGTATTAATGAGCCATTAAAACACTATGATGTTCGACTGCCCTGCTAGCTGCGGAGAAAAAACGGAAAAAAAGATGCCTTCGATGCAGAATATTGTGGTTGCAAGTACTTTTTTTGTTTGTTGTTCAAGCCGAGGGACGGTAAGTTTCCTAAATAGGGTTTCTGGACAAGGCGGTTCTAAAAGTGTACTTCTTTTTATGATCTGACTCTACTTATAGGAGTTAGGGGTTATTATGCTGTCTCATACTAGGCTGCTAACTACCGCTACAACGCTTAAAAGATAAACGTGTGTTGTATCATCATATATATAATTACTTATTTAAATACCATGATTACCATTGGCTCGATCTTCAATATAATTATACGAAAATGTAGTTTTTCGTAAAAATTGATTTTATTTTTTAAACTTTTTAATTGCAAAAGGCACTAGATGTAGCAATTTCCTTTAAAAAAATAGAGATCTATTAATCAGATCTCTATGATGTTCCAGTGCCCCGTTAACTGCAGAGGAAAAATCAGAAAAAAAGATGCCTTCGATACAGAATATTGTGGTTGTTGCCACTTTTTTTGTTTTTCAAGCCAATAGATTTTCCTGGTTGTTCAAGCCAATAGATTTTCCTGGTTGTTCAAGCCAAGGGACGGTAATTTTCCCTTAAAAATTTTTTTAATGACCTTAAGTTAGAATTTATGTAAAATTGTGTTTTTTTAATGGACCTTTAGTTTTTGCCTTGGGTTGTCTTTTGTCATTATGAAAAATATAACGCCAAACCTCCGTTTTCTTAACAAAGGCATAGTAAGTCATGATGACCTTATCCATGTTAAAATCCCAAACCCAATCATCATAACTATCATTTTCAATTTTGGCATGTTATGGTTCTTGCTGTTGCTTACCTTCTAACCCCATTTTTCTCTCCCCTTCATTTTGAATTTTCATTACTTCAGACAATTTGCCAATGTCCTTTGCTTTAGCTGCCCTTATTGGTCAGTCTTACATGATGGTCCAGGTTGTAGATTTGTTAATTTTTCAGGTGGTGGGACAAAAAGTTCTTTTTCTTCCAAGGAATTATCATTTATAACACTTGTAAATTTTTGTTTTTTGGACCTTGTTTCATTTGAAAGTCCAGGTTGTTGATTTTCACCCATTGTGAACGTAATGCCAATGCCCTTTGCTTTAGTTGCCCTTATTGGTATTTTCTTACACTTATATAAAATCACTATTGATTATAGTTCGCTGTTTAATATAATCAGATGGCAATTGTTTCTCATTAGGCAGTTTTTTTCAAAGCACTTATTTCAGCTTTCGATTACTAGGGGGCTGTGGTTCGCCTCTTATTAGGTTGCAGCAACACTAACATAAACACCATTTAGGAAGAACTATACACTGATCCTTTATGTAAACACTGCTTACAAGCAGGAAAAAGCCTACGGCTTTTTTTCTTTGGAATAGTAAGAGACGAACCTGCACTTTGCACTTTACTGAAAAAATATGAATGTTTTTACTTTTATAACTTTAATAAAACAAATAATATGAACATTTTGATTACTAAATATCAGTATATGTATATTAAACTGACAATGCACATTCATTTGTATTTTTTCAGTAAAGTGCAAATTTTGTTCTGGCATTGGGAAGGCATAGGGGTTTTGCGCCTAGCTTATGCTAATTTCTGCTCGTTTTTAGTTTGACTCGGTTAATTATTGTAATTTCTGTTCCTTTTGGGTTTCATTTATTTATCGATGCTGATTTGTGGTAGTTTCACGCTTGCTAGATTATTTGATTTTATTTTTGCTCATTTTTTGTTTAATGGAGTTCTTAACTTTTCTTTGAAAAACTTATTTCGTGGAAAAAGTATTTTAAATTATTTTCTGTTCGTTTTATATTGACATAGACTTTTCAGGGAAAAAGAAAATAATACTTTAAATATTTTCGTTTTTAAGACTTTATAGTTTGGCCTGTTATTTGTATGCTGGAGAAAATTTTTCAGCAATTTTTAACAACATACACCCTTTTAAAAATCTGGACACCATTAGTACCGTTTAATTTAGTTTCATACCTCCTCTAGCTGACCGGAAACGGAAAACTTGATACCATTCGTAAAAAAAATCTGTTTACTTTCTTTGATAGCTTGGATACACTTACGCTATTTTGATTTGGTTAAATTTTAAGAGCAGAAATGGGAGGGTGGGCGTGGGAGGCTGGGAATGGAAGAGATATTAGTTGCCCTCAGATCACTTTCGACTATTAAAAAAGGCATCAGCCCTTTCTATTTTCAATCGAATGAGCTCTTTTCGAAGTTCCCACGACGATACGAAGTGCCCTGGTCTAAACAACAACAACAACAAAAAATAATACATTATACCCACTTCGATCATTATTATAAAAATGTCAAGCCTTCCAATCAATTTCGACTATTAAAAAGGGTACTAGGCCTTTCAATTTCCAATCGAATGAGCCCTTTTGGAAACGACAACGCTTTCTATAAACACCTTGTATGCCCCCAGGGCATAAATTATAACCCTTACCCTAAGGTCTGTTAGGGTGGTTGTCATCCTCTAAGCCCGAATTTCTAGAACTTTCAACTACGTTAAATAACATGGCTATCTCAAAATTTTGATTGGATGTGTTTGGGGAAATGGTGGGCGTGAGAGGGGCGGTAGTCGCTCTCCAATCACTTTCAACTATCAAAAATGGCCCTATCCCTTTTAATTTCCAATCAAATGAGCCCTTTTGAAGTTTCTACGACAAAACTTTCAATAAAAATCTTATATGCCCCCAGGGCATAACTTACAACCCTTGCCCTGAGTGCTTTGGGGGGGGTGTCATTCTCAAAGACCTAATTTTCAGAACTTTCTACTACGTTGAACAAAATAGCTATCTGAAAATTTTGATTGGATGAGTTTGGAGGAATGGTGGGCGTGAGAGGGGGGTTAGTTACTCTCCAATCACTATTGACTATTACAAAGGGCACTAGCCCTCTCAATTTCTTATTGAATGAGCCCCTTTTGAAGTATTACGACAACTCTATCTATATAAACCTTATATGCCCCCAGGGCAGAACTTACAACCTTTGCCCTTGGGGCTCTGGGTGGTTTGTTATCCTTAAATACGTAATTTTCAGAACTTTCAACTACGTTGAACAAAATGGTTATCTTTAAACTTTGATTGAATGTTTTTGGGGAAATGGTGGGTGTTAGAGGGGGGTTAATTACTCTCCACTCATTTTCGACTATTAAAAAGGGCAATTTCCATTCCAGTCAAATGAGCCCTTTTTGAAATTTCTACAACAACTTTCTATATAAACTTTATATGCCCCCAGGGCATAACTTACAACCCTTGCACTGAGGGCTCTGAGGGGGCTATCATCCTAAAAGACCTAATTTCAAGAACTTTCAACTACGTTGAACAAAATGGATATCTCAGAATTTTGATTTGATGTGTTTGGGAAAATAGTGGGCGTGAGAGGGGCGTTAGTCGCTCTCCAATCACTTTCAACTATTAAAAAGGCACTAGCCCTTTCAATTTCCAATTGAATGAGCCCTTTTGAAGTTTCTACGCTTTCAATAAAAACCTTATACGCCCCCAGGGCATAACTTACAACCCTTGCCCTGAGGGCTGTGGGGGGGGGGAGTTGTTTTCATCCTGAAAGACCTAATTTCCCAAACTTTCAACTACGTTGAATAAAATGGCTATCTAAAATATTGATTGGATGTGTTCGGAGAAAAGATGGGCGTGAGAGGCGGGTTAGTTGCCTTCAAATCACTTTCGACTATTAAAAAGGACACTAGCCCTTTGAATTTCCAATCGAATGAGCCCTTTTTCAAGTTTCTACGACAAAGATTTCAAAATAACCTTATATGCCCCAGGGCATAACTTATAATCCTTGCCCTGAAGAGTGTGGGGGAAGTGTCCTGCTCACAGGTATACCTTCCTGAACTTTGAACTGCGTGGAACCAAATGGCTATCACAAAATCTTTATTGGATGTGTTTGGGGAAGTGGTGGGCGTGGAAGGGGTGTTAGTTACTTTCCAATCAATTTCGACTATAAAAAGGACACTAGCCATTTCAATTTCCAGTCGAATGAGCCCTTTTTGAAGTTTGTAGGACAACGCGTTATATAAAAACCTTATATGCCCCGGCATAATTTGCAACCCTTGCCCTGAGGGCTGGGGGGGGGGGTGGTCATCCTCAAAGACCTAATTTCCAGAACTTAAAACTACGTTGAATAAAATGGCTATCTCAAATTTTTGATTAGATGCGTTTGGGGTAAAAGTGGGCGTCAGAGGCGGGTTAGTTGTCCTCTAATCACTTTCGACTATTAAAAAGGGCATTAGCCCTTTAAATTTCCAATCGAATGAGTCTTTTTTAAAGTTTTTACGACAACGCCTTCTATAAAAAAAAAAAACTTTATATGCCCCCAGGGCATACCTTACAACCCTTGCCCTAAGGGCTGTGGGGGACTGTCCTCAAAAAAATAATTTATATCTGGAAATCAACTACGCTGAACAAAATGGCTATCTCAAAATTTTGATTGGATGTGTTTCGGGAAATGGTGGGCGTGGAAGGGGTGTTAGAGTCCTTCCAATCAATTTCGACTATTAAAAAGGGCACAAGTCACTCCAATTTCCAATTGAATGAGCGCTTTTCGAAGTTTCTACGACAACTTCTTCGGTACGAAGTGCCCAGCTCTAAAGGAAAAAATTAATAAATAATACATTGTGCCAACATCGTTCTTATATGTCCCCAGGGCATAACTTAAAACCCTTGCCCTGAGGGTTGTGGGGGAGTGTCCTCCTCTTTACTTAGTCCCCGTTTCTTGTCTCGTTCTGGAGTGTCCCCGTTCTTTACTTAGGTAGCGCGATCGTGCTGCCTATGATTTATACAACAACTTTCTATATAAATCTTATATGCCCCCTGGGAATAACTTACAACCCTTGCACTGAGCTCTGAGGGGGTTATCATCCTAAAAGACCTAATTTTCAGAACGTTCAACTACGTTGAACAAAATGTATATCTCAAAATTTTGATAGGATATGTTTTGGAAAATGGTGGGCGTGAGAGGGGCTTTAGTCGCTATCCAATCACTTTCAACTATTAAAAAAGGCACTAGCTCTTTTAATTTCCAATTTAACGAGCCCTTTTGAAGTTTTGCGACAACGCTGTCAATAAAAACTTTATGTACCCCCAGGGCATAATTTACAACCCTTGCCCTGAGGGCTGTGGGGGGAGGGGTTGTCATCCTTAAAGACCTAATTTCCAAAACTTTCAACTACTTTAAATAAAATGGCTATCTAAAAATTTTGATTGGATGTTTTTGGAGAAAAGATGGGCGAGAGAGGGGGGTTAGTTGCCCTCAAATCACTTTCGATTATTAGAAAGGGTACTAGCCCTTTGAATTTCAAATCGAATTAGCCCTTTTCAAGTTTCAACGACAAAGATTTCAATAAAAACCTTCTATACCCCCAGGGCATAACTTATAATCCTTGCCCTGAGGGTTGTGGGGGAGTTTCCTCCTCAAAAATATATTTTCTATCTGGAAATCAACTACGCTGAACAAAATGGCTATCTCAAAATTTTTATTGGATGTGTTTGGGGGAATGATGGGCGTGGGGGGGGGCTAGTTGCCCTCCAATCACTTTCGACTATTAAAAAGGGCACTAGCCCTTTGAATTTTCAATCGAATGAGCCTTTTTTGAAGTTTCTACGACAACGCTTAGTGTAAAAACCTTATATGCCCCCAGGGCATAACTTAAAACCCTTGCTCTGAGGGCTATGGGGGAGTGTCCTCCTCAAAAACATATTTTCTATCTGGAAATCAACTACGCTGAACAAAATGGCTATCTCAAAATTTTGATTGGACGTGTTTGGTTAAATGATGCGCGTAGGGGGGGGGGACTAGTTGCTCTCCAATCACTTTCGACTATTAAAAAGGGCACTAGCCCTTTGGATTTCCAATCGAATGAGCCTTTTTTGAAGTTTCTACGACAACGCTTTCTATAAAAACCTCATATGCCCCCAGGTCATAACTTAAAACCCTTGCCCTGAGGGTTGTGGGGGAGTGTCCTCCTCAAAAACATATTTTCTATGTAGAAATCAACTACGCTGAACAAAAGGCTATCTCAAGATTTTGATTGGATGGGCGTGGGGGGGGCTAGTTGCCCTCCAATCCCTTTCGACTATTAAAAAGGGCACTAGAACTCTCAATTTCCAATCGTATGAGCCCCTTTTGAGGTTTTTACGACGACCCCTTCCTCATAAAGTTCCCTGCTCTAAAGGAAAAAAAATAATAAATAGAACATTGTGCCAACATCGTTCTTATGTGCCCTCAGGGCATAACTCGAAACCCTTGCCCCGAGGGTTGTGGGGGAGTGTCCTCCTCAAAAACATATTTTCAATCTGGAAATCAACTACGCTGAACAAAACTGGCTATCTCAAAATTTTGATTGGATGTGTTTGGGGGAATGATGGGCGTGGGGGGGGGCTAGTTGCCCTCCAATCACTTTCGACTATTAAAAAGGGCACTGGGCACTCTAATTTCCAATCAAATAAGCACTTTTCGAAGTTTTTACGACAACTCCTTCGATACGAAGTGCCCGGGTATGGAGAAAAAAAAACACATTGTGCCCACATTTCATAGGCAGCGCTGGCGCGCTGCCCATGAAATGCAGTTTTTCGTAAAAAATCGATTATATTTTAAAAATTCTTATTTTAATTACAAAAGGTTTTTAAGCACATCAAAATCCTTTAAAATGAGCTATTAAACAGGTCTCTACGATGTTCCATTGCCAAGCTATATGAGGAGGAAAAGAAACAGAAAAAATACCGTATATGCAGAATGTCGTAGTTCAAGCCAAGGCACGGTAAGTTTCCTACATAGGCGTTTCGAACAAGGCGGTTCTAATAATGTACTTCCTGTTTTGATCTGACGCTATTTTCAGGAGTTATGGGCTATTAAATTTCTTAGCATTGGACGTGATCGTCTCTTACTAGGTTGCTACGTACCACTGCAACCCTGATAGTTAGAGAAGCTTTCAGGCTCTGCTTTGTGGTTCTTTTCACTTTCACTGTTATTATGAGGAATAGCTTTTAAGACAGACTAATGTTCGCTATTTAATTTGGCAGAATATGAAAACAGAAGTTACTACACAAAAGTAAATATTCTTCCTACCTTTTCTGTTAGCGAACAGAGAGACACATGGAGGAGGGGCCTTCGCTATTTTTTTTATATATATTATATATTTATGTATATTCTTACACTACTTTAATTCTAGTGCTCAACTACCTGCAATGCTAGCTAATATGCTTTAACTTCCTTCAATCTCTCTTCTTAGTATATTCATGTCTATAATATTTTCGAAATGGCAGTCTTTCAAGGACCTCATCTAAAAGCTGTTTATAGTATCTATCATTATTTGGTGATGAGCCTGCTGTCCAAATTAATCCATATATTCAACAGTGTACACAAATTCCAAACAAATGCTTCGTGAAGCTTGAAATTTCGTTGTTTTATGTTTTGGCCGTTCTTGGACTTAAAGGGACGTCAGTTTGAAAATATATTTTGACCAGATAGTTGAACAATGTCTGTATATTTTATTGCGGTTTGAAAATGAAATTTGTTTTCACAATCATCATCTTTCATCATCACAGCTATGAAAATCGACAATTTTTGAATCATTTTTTAATAAGGATAGAGAGTGGATTTTTGGGCACTTCCCGGTCAATTCTTGGCCATTACTCTAGCCGAAGTAAATTCTTGTATGCTTTGACTATTGTCTATGTTTTCCAGTAAATAATCCTGTTTTAATGAAAATCATCTTCATCTATCTCTGTCTTGTTCCCCTCCTCCCTCTCTGAATGTTTCCTTATCTCTCTTTCATTCTCTTTGATTTCGCCTAATTCTACATACCTCTATCTTTCTTTTGCTAATTCCTTTTTATTTTTTTCAGGGAAACAATGAAGCTCACCAAATTCAATTGATATCTCAGTTATGTGGATCCATTCTACCAGAAGTCTGGCCGGATGTCGTTAATCTTGATCTTTATAATAAAATGGATTTAAATAAGTTTCAAAAACGTAAGGTTAAAGAACGCTTGAAGGCGTACGTGAAAGACACTCAGGCATGTGATTTGCTCGATAGGCTTTTGATTTTGGACCCATCAAAAAGAATAGATGCAGATAGTGCATTAAACCATGACTTTTTTTGGTCAGATCCAATGCCCTGTGATTTAGATGTTATTGCAAAACAATCACAAAGTATGTTTGAATATTTGGCTCCACCAAGGAGACAGGGCCGCGGACAGGCTGCTATGCACCAGGCCAAGCCACCCGAGCACACCGATAGTTATCGTGACCATGTCTTTTGATTGGATTGCTTCTCAGCTGTTATTTATTTTTTCTTTTTTTGACTTAATATAGTATCAGTGTTTCGCAACTTAGGTCATTCTTGTCCTAAATTAATAAATAAAACAGTCTTGTTTTTTTGGTTGCCTTATTACACTTGGGACAGGTCTGATAGAAAACTCTGTATTCAACCCTGTTTTTGATTGAACTGTTCCGAGTAGTGTAAATATGGCTTTTGTTACTTCTATGTCTTCTTTTTTTTAGTGTTCATCCTGCACATTTAGAATAAGAGCTAACACCCACGCTTTGTGGCCTTTGGACTGTAGTTTGGCTTCAGTGTGCCTCGTTTGCAATTTAACAGGATTTGCATGGGACACAAAATCTGAAGTGGGACATGGGACACAGAAAAACATGAAGCTTAAATCTCGATGAAAACCAAAATTTATTGTCTACCACTTATAGCTGAATAAAGTTTTTATTTTTATGAGTTCTTTCAAGCTGAATTAGAAAATTTTCTCAGAATTTTCCACGGCCGACAGTTTTGTACAACTTTTTTTTAAGTGTTTAGTGAAAATTAGGTCCTTAAAAGAAACACTTGATAAGAACCGTACATTATGATTTCAGGCCGTTGATCAGAGCCTGGTAGCGAGGCCAGCAGTATTTTAATGGACGATGCCGGAGAGTACCCGGTAGGCACGTTAAGTTGGTAGTGGTCACCAAAATTTTCTCACTAATGAAAGGGTGAAATCAAGAACTATTTAGTACTTCCATGCTTTAGACCTGTCACTTGGCTGCAAGATAGCAAGGAAAAGAAGAGAAAAAAAAGACAATCTTATTTCAAAATGATAAGTAATATTCGTTTGTGAAACAAGGTAATGATCGCGGCTGCCTAGACAGCTGGGATCTGGACATGAGCTAGTGAATAATGAAAAAAAAATTAGCCCACGACAAATCAGTTTTACCAGTCGTATTTTAGTAAATAAACAATAGAAAAACCATTTTAATTAGGAGAGCGGCTTGAATAAAAGTTTTGGCGTAAAGACAACTATAATCATGGCCAGTGAAGGAATGGTGGTGATCTATAATAAAGGTCTGTGCCAGCCTTTCTTTTTCAAAGTCACACAAATAAAAAAAAGTAATAATAATCGGAACATATTCTTGGCAACTCAGAAAAATATAACTGAATCCGTTGTGAAGAAGGCAGACATTTTAATTGTAAAGGTAGATACGTTTCTAGGCTTACTAATATTTCGGAACAAAAATAAATTTTATGCGCATTTTCAACAATGTAAATATTTATTTCAATTTTAATCATTAACCAAGCTTAAATTGTTTCTGTGCATTTATTTTAGAGTTCTAACAGTTACTTATCAATCCTAATTAATAATTGGCCTTGTCCAACATTAGACCATGAAAAAAAACTCAAGTCAAAAGATATTTTCATATACTCGTGCGACTAAAACGTCCGAAAGCATGGTTTATTGGAAAAATAAAGGACTATCACATTTTTGCGATAAAAGGCATGTCACATTTTATACAATAAATAGGCTATTATATTCATTAAGGTACTTGACGATTGAATGTTTCAGAAAAAGTTTATTCAGTTGGCAAGAAACGATTAGTCGTTAATTGAGGATGCAAATCTGTAAAGCCATAAATCTTTTTCGTATTTTCGAGAAGTAAACGCCTTTTTGTTCCTTTTCGTCAACATTCTTTCATCACAGTCACAAAATAACCAATCTAAAACAAACAAGAACCGTTTATTTTGAACATTTTGAGGTATTCTTGATGCCGAAAATTCCATTTTATTGAAGGAGCTATATTATTTCTAACTATATCGTGACATGATCATAGGAACATCACGTTGATAGATATCGGCTGTTTTTCGTGAAATGGTCGCAAAATGAAGAGTTTATGATTCAAATCTGTCATTAAGCAAGTAATGTGACACCTAAGACATTTTGCTTCGTCATGTCAAGCCACCAGGCTGCGCGAAAGGAGAAGCGGCAAAAACGATAATTTTCGGGGGAAAAAATCGATTGTGAAGCTTTCTAGTGTCTTGCTAGACTGTTAGTGTCTTAGTGTCGCGTAGTTAGACTGTTTTTTCAGCTACACATCTTCTGAGCCATGAATAGGCACAGAAATGCTATGCATATTCACAAATGAGCAAGACAGCGTTACTCTATGGAGTTCGTGATTAAAAACACATAAAATGAAGATTTTGAAACACTACTACTAGTACTAAAAACTCACCGCAGCACCAAGCCGCCTGAGGTCAACACAGCTACGCACGCTCCTCCTCCACCCCAATTTATTCAAAGCCTCGCTTTTTACACACGCCCACGAAGTTCCCATTTCCTTTAAATCTTTCTTTATGACGTCCTCCCACCCCAGACGGGGACGACCTGCTTTCCGTTTAGCCCTAGATGGTTGGCCGAAAAGAACAATCTTCGGCAATCTGCCATCCTTCATCCGCACAACGTGCCCTAGCCACCTCAACCTTTCTTTTATTATAGCCCTAGAGAGCGGTATTGAACCACATTTTTCGTATAGCCTATTGTTTGAAATACGGTCAGTGAGCCGGGTACCCAGAACAATCCTTAAGCAATTTCTCTGGAAAACATCTAGCAAATCTTCATCCGCTTTTTGGAGCGTCCATGCTTCAGAGCCATATTTGACCACTGTCATCACTGTAGCTTCTAATATTCTAATCTTGGTTTGCAGACTTATCTTCCTATTCTTCCAGACTTTTTTTTAACTGTGAAAAACGCCCTGAGCCTTGGCTATTCTATATTTAACATCTTCACTGCCCCCACCATCTTTACTAATAATACTACCAACGTAAGTGAAGCTGCTCACCTGATTAATCTTTTCATTACCCAACGTCACATTTTCATCTTCACTTACTCCTAGCCTTAGTGACTTAGTCTTCCTAACATTAATTTTAAACCAATTCTAGCACCCTGAACTCGCAAAACCTCTAAAACTTCATTCATTTTGTTCACACTTTCATCTAGGATGCTTAAATCATCAGCATAATCCAAGTCCAGAAGACTTTTTCCTCCCCATTTGATTCCGTGGTCTCCCATTGCCTTTCCTGTGCTCCTTAAAACAAAGTCCATCAAAATAATCCATACAAAGGGGGATAGAACACAACCCTGCTTAACTCCTGATTTAATACAAAACCAGCTGCTAACCTCATTTCCTACCTTAACCGCAGCAGTATTATTCTCGTACATAGCACTAATCACTTTAATGTATTTGTCTGGTATACCATACAAGGATAAAACCTTTACTAAAGCTCTTCTATCAACAGAATCAAACGCTTGCTCATAATCTATAAAACTGAGGACCAAAGGTGTTTGAAAACTCAGGCACTTCTCAATTATTAGCCTAAGAGTGAAAATTTGGTCGACACATCCTCTACCTTTTCTAAAACCGCACTGCTCTTCCCTTAAAACTTTGTCTACGGCATCTCTCAGTCTAAAAAGTATCATATTACTAAGTAATTTACTATCTACAGGGACCAAACTAATGCCTCAATAATTACCACACTCACTTTTATCACTTTTCTTATAAAGTGGCTTAATTAAGGTTTTCCTAAAATCGTTAGGTACTTCCCCTTTTTCAAAAATCATATTCATAATCTTCAGTAACTTATTTCTAACCTCAGAGCCACCATATTTAAGAAACTCATTTACCACCCTATCAGCACCTGGAGCCTTATCATTCTTTAATCCTTTTAGTACTGTTGCTAATTCCTCCTCACAAAACAAATCTTCCTTCACATCCAAGGTATCACAAACTTTTTCATTTTCCTCTATATTTTTTCCTGCAACTTTATCTCGGTTAAGCAAATTCTCAAAATGTTCGGCCCATCTCTCTTTAGTTTTTTCCTTATCGCTAATTGCGACCCCATTCCTATCTTTAACTGGGCCAAGTCAGGATTGACTACTCCCTCTCAATTTGTTAACGTGCCAGTACAATATTTTACTATTATGCCGTCTAGCTGCATCTTCCAGATCCTCGGCAAATTTTATCCATGACCTCCACTTCACACCTTAGTTCATATTTTAATGCTTTTTCTTTACATTTCTTTTGTTTTCATACGATCTATCACTCAGATAATTCTTGTACAAGTCCTTTCTCCTTTCTATTAAACATAAAGCTTTTTCATTAATATTCTTAGCTGCAGTTCTAACTTTCTTCCCTAATACACATTCAGCAACTTCACAAATTATTTTTCTAAAATTATTCCAACCATCTTCCACATTATCAAATTTTAAACTCTAAAGTTTAGTATTCAACTGTTCCTGGAAAGTTTCTCTCAAATTCTCATCCTGGAGTCTACCAACATCATAACTTCCCGGGAGGTAGTTACCCTTCCGATATTTCAGTTTTGAATTAACCCTTGACACTACTAGATGATGATCTTTACTTTTAACATCAATAACAGCACTCCTATATGCCCTAGTATCTTGTATTGATCCTGCCAGTCTTCGGTTTACTATAACATAATCAATAAGGTTTGCTGTCTTACCATCACGTGAATACCATGTTAACTTATGAGCCATTTTATGACCAAACACCGTATTGGTTATAACTAGATTGTTATACCTACAAAGTTGCAAAAGTCTGTATCTATTACTGTTTTCTTTTCCTACACCAAATTTACCTAGGCTGGGATACCTCTATCCCTGTTTCTACCAACCTGGGCGTTAAAATCTCCCAGTAATAACATCATATTTCTACCTGGGACCCTGTCTATTTGCTCCTGTAACTGTAAGTAAAATTCATCTGACTCACTAGTATCTCCGTCAGTCGGTTCTACAGGCGCGTATACTACTATAACTGATACCCTGAACTTTCTAGTCATAAAATGAGCAATTAGTATTCTATTATTAATACCTTCCCAGTCTAAACAAGACTTAGCAGCTTCCTTATTGATCATGAGCCCTACTCCCTGTCTATGTACCCCATCCTTCCTGCCTGAGTAAACAAATTCTATATCACCTAATTTCATGCTTCCTACCCCTGGGATATGAGTTTCTGAAATTCCTAATAAATCCAGTTCGAATCGTCTGAATTCGTCAGTCAAAATGTCGATACGATAGTCATTTTTTAATGTCGTAACATTCCAAGTTCCAATTTTCATGTTCTTTAAATAATTGAAATTATTTTCGCCTCAGGAAAAGCAATAATCCCGGATACCAATGCAGGACGGGGATCACATATCTTCTCAAGTCTACACCGAAGTGCTTAAGCCGGCTTAGAACCGGACAGCAAGAAGTCCCTGGGTCCTCCATGAATGGAGGCTTTGTGCAATCCTGGCCCCATCTTGGTCACAACATGATTTTCAGCACTTGGTGATGCTCTTCTATCAACAAGAGTCGAAATCCGGCACAGACAGTCTCAAGCCTATTACCGCCGACTCATTATATATTCATGCCTACAAATAGTTTTGCTACTACGGGGAGGCAACCCATAATAGATAAATTAGCTAGGAAGAGGTTTTTCAGCCCAAAGACGCCCATCAAAACATACAAAGCCCAGAAAAATTGTCCATTAGTCAGAATCCCGTGGGAATGCTGTGTCGTTTACTAGGCTTTAATTTTCTCGAGGGGCGCCACTCCTCAAGTGGGAATAGAGTTGACCGCAAGGTCCCCAGTCTTGCAGGTACCCTGAAAAGGCCGAGGCAGCCCTTTGCAGAGGCCGTTGTCCATAGATCTGGATCTTACGCCCTGCCGCAGTTGTCCTCCTATAGAGGATCCTCCCGCGATGGTGTTCTGCATCACCATGCAATTTAACCCATTACTGGGAGAAGCTTTGCAACACATGGGACTTGTGGACAAACCTGTGGGCCCTTTTGAGTGTACATTTGAGGGGCCTTCTTCCTCCTCCACCTATATTTATGACCCCGGGCGAGGGTCATAAATTTTTAATGAGACTAAAATAACTAAGCAAATTGAAAGGGGGAATTTTCTCAATCTTTCTGCTGTTTATTAGTTAATATCAATCAAACATTTATTTTCTATGACCGACACATTACTTATGATTTCAAACAACATATCGACACAAAATTTAGAAAAATTGCCAGAAATCGCCATTTATCTCGGAAAACTCCATAGTTAACATGCAAATTTTATCTCGTCAAACTAAAGAGCGCTTCTGGTGAATCAGACAATATTTTTTCACAAAATAATTAATATCTACCAGACAAAAAATTGAACCACGCGTGAATTTTTTTTTTTTTAGATGCGCTGCTTCCTTAGTGGTTTCGTCTCAACGAACTTTTTAGCAGCCTTATATCTTTGACTTTGTAAGCAACCATAAAATCAAATTGTTGCAGACTGACGTCTATTTTGTTGTATACATGAAGAAGTTAAGTTTCTTACGTGTTATTTGTATGTAAAACTTAAAGTTGTCCGCTTCATGCGACCTTTTTAAACTGTTATGAAACAAAATACGTTCTCTTACAATCATGTAGACAAGAAAAGACTATGCACAAGACAAAACTACCAAACACTGAGTTTGCATAGGCTTTTCTAGTGTATCCTTACAATGACCATTTTGGCTACACTTTAATCCCATTCCACATCGAAAAGATTCTTGCAGTTTCTCCCTTTAGATAGCAGCTTTTTTATATTTATATTTAAATATAAAGACAAAGAAACTTTGCAGTCTCAGAGTATTGCCTAACATTGGCTCAACGATACTCAGATTTCCTCAAATTGACGGTATATTTTTATCGGGGTTGCCCCCTTTTTGAGTTGTCTCCCTCCTCTTTCTCTAACTATACGAACTTTCTAATGTACTAATAACTTGGGGTGTTTACTTTAAACTCGAAATCAACTACCACATATCACCATCAATAAATAAATGAAACTCAAAACGAATAGAAATTACAATAAATAACCGAATCAAACTCAAAACGAGCAAAACTTAACATGAATATGGCTCACAACCCCCATGACTTTTCAAGACCAGAACATAATTTATTGAAACTGCCCTTTATTGAAAAAAAAATACATTTTAAATTTTTTTACTTTTTTTCACTTTAAGAAATTAAAAATGTAAGCAACCATAAAATCAAATTGTTGCAGACTGACGTCTATTTTGTTGTATACATGAAGAAGTTAAGTTTCTTACGTGTTATTTGTATGTAAAACTTAAAGTTGTCCGCTTCATGCGACCTTTTTAAACTGTTATGAAACAAAATACGTTCTCTTACAATCATGTAGACAAGAAAAGACTATGCACAAGACAAAACTACCAAACACTGATTTTGCATAGGCTTTTCTAGTGTATCCTTACAATGACCATTTTGGCTACACTTTAATCCCATTCCATATCGAAAAGATTCTAGCATTTTCCTCCTTTAGATAGCAGCTTTTTTATATTTATATTTAAATATAAAGACAAAGAAACTTTGCAGTCTCAGAGTATTTCCTAACATCGGCTCAACGATACTCAGATTTCCTCAAATTGACGGTATATTTTTATCGGGGTTGCCCCCTTTTTGAGTTGTCTCCCTCCTCTTTCTCTAACTATACGAACTTTCTAATGTACTAATAACTTGGGGTGTTTACTTTAAACTCGAAATCAACTACCACATATCACCATCAATAAATAAATGAAACTCAAAACGAACAGAAATTACAATAAATAACCGAATCAAACTCAAAACGAGCAAAACTTAACATGAATATGGCTCACAACCCCCATGACTTTTCAAGACCAGAACATAATTTATTGAAACTGCACTTTATTGAAAAAAAATACATTTTAAATGTTTTTACTTTTTTTCATTTTAAGAAATTAAAAATTATTAAGGCTCTCAGGAATAAATATCAACATATGTATGTTAAACTGATTGTAGATTATTTGATTTTATTTCTGCTTATTTTTGGTTTATTAGAGTTCTTTACTTTTCTTTGAAAAACTCATTTTGTGGAAAAGTTTTTTGATTTAATTTCTGTTTGTTTTTTATTGACATAGTCTTTTTCGTGGAAAAAGAAAATAATATTTTATATCTTTTTGTTTTTTTTCTGCAAGAATTTATGGTTTGGCCTGCTATTTGTATGTTGGAGAAACTTTTTCAACAATTTTTAGCAACATCAGTAACAATAACATCATCAACAACAACAACATGACCGTTTCTAAAATCGACACAAATAGTGTTGTTTAATTGGGTTTTATACCTCCTCTAGTTGACCTGAAAAATAAAACTTGATACCATTCCCAAAAAATTATATCTATACTCTTTGACAACCTGGATACATTTAAACTCTTTTGATTTATTTGAAATGTAAGAGCAAGCGTAGTAACAGAAGTAGTCCAGAAAGTTTTGAACTTAATACAGTCGTTCTTGGAATATTATTGAGATGTCTAATTGGTCCCTGAAAGTTCCAACTTAATACCTAAATCCGTTCTTGAGAAACGCCCTTTTGACAATATGCATCTACATAGTTTGTTTTGATTTAGTTCAAATTCCCCGTCGGTGTTCTGTCAAATTTTCACCTTCATATGTGTGACCTTAAATGTGCTAGTATCATGTTAGTAGTGATAACAACAAGAACAGTAGTAGCAGTAATAGCGTATTATTAGTAGTAACAGTAGAAGCAGCAGTATTAAAAGCAATAGTAGCAGGTAAATATTGCCTTTTGGTCAGTTGAATATCCCATTTGTGATGCGCAAGAAGTTTTCTCTTGATAAGGTGAGCTGTTCCAAAAATATTGCTGATACACCCGTATCAGCAATATTTTGGAAGTATTGAATGCATATATTTATTTTTATATATATTAAAATTTTGGATGTATCAGCAATATCAAAGTATGGTTTGATTTACTTTATGTTTTCCCCTCAACATTTCCTCAGATATTTATTTCAATCTCCTCAGGCTTAGTAGCCTTCGCTACAGAAGTAGTAGTTTTAATGTTAGTGGTGGCAGTAGCTGTAGTTGTGGTAGCAGTGGTAGCTGTAGTAGTAGTAGTAGAGTGCAAATATTTCTAATTTGGTCAATTGTTTATCTCCCTCATCATTTCCTGAAAGTTGCAAATTAATGCACTCATTCATTCCTGAATTACGCCCTTGTGACAACCCATATACACATTACGTGTTTCGATTTAGTTCAACACCCCCTCACAATTCCCTGACTCACCTGAATGCCGTTCGTGTTTTGGGAAAGTAAAGGTCGAGCATGCACACCTTTCTTAATAAAATTAATTAAAAAAACTTTTTTCAGAAAGTAAGTTTTTCAAAGAAAAGTAAAGAACTCCATTAAACAAAAAATGAACAAAAATAAAAACAAATTATCAACCAAGCGTGAAACTACCACAAATCAAAATCAGCATCGATAAATAAATAAAATTTATTTCATTTATTTATCGCACAGAAATGTACAGAAATTACAATAAATAACCGAGTCAAACTCAAAACGAGCAGAAATTAACATAAGTTGGGCTCAAAACCCCTATGCCTTCCCAAGGCCAGAATATAATTTGCATTTTACTAAAAAAAAATACATATGAATGTGCATTGTCAGTTCAATATGCATATACTGACATTTAGTAATCAAAGTGTTCATATTGTTTTAATTATTAAAGTTATAAAAGTAAAAACATTTATGTTTTTTTCAGTAAAATGCAAATTATGTTCTGGCCTTGGGAAGGCATAAGGGTTTTGAGCCTAACTTATGTTAATTTCTGCTCGTTTTGAGTTTGACTCGTTTATTTATTTTAATTTCTGTTCGTTTTGGGTTTCATTTATTTATCGATGCTGATTTGTGGTAGTTTCACGCTTGGTAGATTATTTGATTTTATTTTTGCTCAATTTTTGTTTAATGGAGTGTTTTACTTTTCTTTGAAAAACTTATTTTGCGGAAAAAGTTTTTTTAATTAATTTCTGTTCGTTTTATATTGATATAGTCTTTTCAGGGAAAAAGAAAATAATACTTTAAATCTTTTCGTTTCTTTTTAATACTTTATAGTTTGGCCTGCTATTTGTATCCTGGAGAGAAGTTTTCCGGCAATTTTTAACAGCATACACCCTTTTAAAAATCTGGACACATATAGTAGTGTTTAATTTAGTTTCATACCACCTCTAGTTGACCTGAAATGGAAAACTTGATTCCATTCGCCAAAAAATCTGTTTACTTTCTTTGATAGCTTGGATACACTTACGCTATTTGTATTTGGTTAAATTTTAAAAGTAAAAGCAGCCCGAAAGTTTGAATATAATACCCTCAGTCGTTTTTGGGATACTCCTGAGATGCCTTATTGGGAATTAGCATTCACACAGTGCATTTTGATTTAATCTTAAGGCAACATTTAGTTTTTTAAACATAATGGGTAAATGGGATGGTGGCCATGGGAGGGGATTAGTTGCACTTAAATCACTTTCGACTATTAAAAAGGGCATCAACCCTTTCTATTTTAAATCGAATGAGCTGTTTTCGAAGTTCCTACGACAACTCCTTCGATACGAAGTGCCCTGGTCTAAACAACAACAACAACAAAAAATGATACATTATACCCACATCGATCTTTACTATAAAAATGTCAAGCCTTCCAATCACTTTCGACTATTAAAAAGAGAACTAGGCCTTTCGATTTCCAATCGAATGAGCCCTTTTTGAGTTTTTACGACAACGCTTTCTATAAACACCTTATATGCCCCCAGGGCATAAATTACACCCCTTACCCTAAGGGCTGTTAGGGTGGTTGTCATTCTCTAAGACCTAATTTCCAGAACTTTCAACTACGTTAAACAAAATGACTATCTAAAAATTTTGATTGAATATGTTTGGGGAAATGGTGGCCATGAGAGGGGCGTTAGTCGCTCTCCAATCTCTTTTAACTATTAAAAAAGGCACTAGCCCTTTCAATTTCCAATCGAATGAGCCCTTTTGAAGTTTCTACGACAACGCTTTCAATAAAAACCTTATATGCCCGCAGGGCATAACTTACAACCTTTGCCCTGAGGGCTGGGGGGGGAGGTTGTCATCCTCAAAGACCTAATTTCCAGAACTTTCTACTACGTTGAACAAAATCGCTATCTGAAAATTTTGATCGGATGTGTTTGGGAGAATGGTGGGCGTGAGAGGGGGGTTAGTTACCCTCCAATCACTATTGACTATTAAAAAGGACACTAGCCCTCTCAATTTTCAATTGAATGAGCCCCGTTTGAAGTTTTTAAGACAACTCTATCTTTAAAAACCTTTTTCTGCCCCCTGGGCATAACATATAACCTTGCCCTGGGGCTCTGGGGGGTTTGTCATCCTTAAATAAATAATTTCCAGAAATTTCAACTACGTTGAACAAAATTACTATCTCTAAACTTTGATTGAATGTTTTTGGTGAAATGGTGGGCATGAGAAGGGAGTTAATTACTCTCCACTCACTTTCGACTATTAAAAAGGGCACTAACCCTTTGAATTTCCAATCGAATGAGCCCCTCTTCAAGTTTCTACGACAAAGATTTCAATTAACCTTATATGCCCCCAGGGCATAACTTATAACTCTTGCCCTGAAGACTGTGTGGGGAGTGTCCTGCTCAAAGGAATAATTACCTGAACTTCGGACTGCGTGGAACAAAATGGCTATCTCAAAATTTTGATTGGATGTGTTTGGAGAAACGGTGGGTGTGGAAGGGATGTTATTTGCCTTCCAATCACTTGCGACTATTAAAAAGGGCACAAGCCACTCCAATTTCCAAATCGAATGAGCCCTTTTCGAGGTTTCTACGACAACTCCTTCGATATGAAGTGCCCTGGTGTGAAAAAAAAACAATACATTGTGCCAACATCGTTCTTTATTTAGGCAGCGCAATTGCCCTGTCTATTAAATGACAACGCTTTCTATAAACACCTTATATTCCCCAAGGGCATAAATTACAACCCTTACCTTAAGGGCTGTTAGGGTGGTTGTCATCCTCCTAGACCTAATTTCCAGAACTTTCAACTACGTTAAACAAAATGGCTATCTCAAAATTTTGATTGGATGTGTTTGGGGAAATGGAGGGTATGAAAGGGGCATTAGTCGCTCTCCAATCACTTTCAACTATTGGAAATGGCACTAGCCCTTTCAATTTCCAATCCAATGAGCCCTTTTGAAGTTTCTACGACAACCCTTTCAATAAAAACCTTATATACCCAAGGGTATAACTTGCAACCCTTGCCCTGAGGGCAGGGGGGTTGTCATTCTGAAAGACCTAATTTCCAGAACTTTCTACCACGTTGAACAAAATGGCTATATAAAAATTTTGACTGGATGTGTTTGGAGGAATAGTGGGCGTGAGAGGGGGGTTAGGTACCCTCGAATCACTTTCGACTAACAAAAAGGGCCCTAGCCCTCGTAATTTCCAATTTAATGAGCACCTTTTGAATTTTTACAACAACTCCATCTATTAAAACCTTATATGCCCCCGTGAGAGGGGGTTAATTACTTTCCACTCACTTTCGACTATTAAAAAGGGCAATTTCAATTTCCAATTAAGTGAGCCCTTTTTGAAATTTCTACAGCAACTTTCTATATAAACCTTATATGCCTCAAGGGCATAACTTACTACCCTTGGCCTGAGGGCTCTGAGGGGGTTATCATCCTAAAAGACCTAATTTCCAGAACTTTCTACTTCGTTGAAAAAAATGGATATCTCAAAATTTTGATTGAATGTGTTTGGGAAAATGGTGGGCGTGAGAGGGGCTTTAGGCACTCTCCAATCACTTTCAACTATTGAAAATGCATTAGCCCTTTTAATTTCCAATTGAATGAGCCCTTTTGAAGTTTCTACGACAACGCTTTCAATAAAAACCTTATATGCCCCCATGGCATTACTTACTACCCTTGACCTGAGGGCTCTGTGGGGGTAGGGGGGGGGGGTGTCATTCTTACAGAATTAATTTCCAAAACGTGCAACTACGTTGAATAAAATGGCTATCTCAAAATTTTCATTGGATGTGTTTGGAGAAATGGTGGGCGTGGAAGGGGTGTTATTTGCCTTCCAATCACTTTCGACTATTATAAATGGCACTAGCCATTTCAATTTTCAATCGAATGATTCCTTTTTAAGTTTCTACGACAACGCATTCTATAAAAACCTTATATGCCCCCGGGGCATAAATTACAACCCTTGCCCTAAGAGCTGTTAGGGTGGTTGTCATCCTCGAAGACCTAATTTCCAGAACTTTTAACTAGGTTAAACAAAATGACTATCTCAAAATTTGGATTGGATATGTTTGGGGAAATGGTGGACGTGAGAGGGTCGTTAGTCGCTCTCCAATCACTTTCAACTATTTAAAAAGGCACTAACCCTTTTAATTTCCAGTCAAATAAGCCCTTTTGAAGTTTCTACGACAACGTTTTCGTTAAAAACCTTATATTCCCCAAGGGCATAACTTACAACCCTTGCCCTGAGGGCTGGGGGGAGGGTTGTTATCCTCAAAGACCTAATTTCCAGAACTTTCTACTACGTTGAACAAAATGGCTATCAAAGATTTCAATAAAAACCGTATATGCCTCCAGGGCATAACTTATAACTCTTTCCCTGAAGACTTTGGGGGGAGTGTTCTGGTCAAAGGTATAATTACCTGAACTTTGAACTGCGTATGGCTATCTCAAAATGTTGATTGGATGTGTTTGGGGAAATGGTGGGCGTGGAAGGGGTGCTAGTTGCCTTCCAATCACTTGCGAATATTAAAAAGGGCACAAGCCACTACAATTTCCAATCGAATGAGCCCTTTTCGAGGTTTTTACGACAATTCCTTCGATAGAAAGTGCCCTGGTATGGAAAAAAAACAATACATTGTGCCAACATCGTTCTTTATTTAGCCAGCGCAATCGCGCTGCCTATTACATGACAACGCTTTCTATAAACACCTTATATTCCCCAAGGGCATAAATTACAACCCTTACCCTAAGGGCTGTTAGGGTGGTTGTCATCCTCCTAGACCTAATTTCCAGAACGTTCAACTACGTTAAACAAAATAGCTATCTCAAAATTTTGATCGGATGTGTTTGGGAAAATGGTGGGCGTGAGAGGGGCGTTAGGCACTCTCCAACACTTTCAACTATTAAAAATGGCACTAGCCCTTTCAATTTCCAATCAAAGGAGGCCTTTTGAAGTTTATACGACAACCCTTTCAATAAAAACCTTATATACCCGAGGGTATAACTTGCAACCCTTGCCCTGAGGGCAGGGGGGGGGATTGTCATTCTTAAAGGCCTAATTTCCAGAACTTTCTACTACGTTGAACAAAATGGCTATATAAAAATTTTGATTGGATGTGTTTGGAGGAATAGTGGGCGTGAGAGGGGGGTTAGTTACCCTCGAATCACTTTCGACTAACAAAATGGGCACTAGCCCTCTCAATTTCCAATTGAAAGAGCCCCTTTTGAATTTTTACGACAACTCTATCTATAAAATCTTATATGCCCCCGTGAGAGGGGGGTTAATTACTCTCCACTCACTTTCGACTATTAAAAAGGGCAATTTCAATTTCCAATTAAGTAAGCCCTTTTTGAAATTTCTACAACAACTTTCTATATAAACCTTATATGCCCCCAGGGCATAACTTACTACCCTTGTCCTGAGGGCTCTGAGGGGGTTATCATCCTAAAAGACCTAATTTCCAGAACTTTCAACTTCGTTGAAAAAAATGGATATCTCAAATTTTTTATTGGATGTGTTTGGGAAAATGGTGGGCGTGAGAGGGGCGTTAGGCACTCTCCAACACTTTCAACTATTAAAAAGGCATTAGCCCTTTCAATTTCCAATTGAATGAGCCCTTTTGAAGTTTCTGCGACAACGCTTTCAATAAAAACCTTATATGCCCCCATGGCATTACTTACTTCCCTTGACCTGAGGGCTGTGGGGGGGGGGGGGGTGTCATTCTTAAAGACTTAATTTCCAAAACGTGCAACTACGTTGAATAAAATGGCTATCTAAGAGTTTTGATCGGATCTGTTTGGAGAAGGGTTGGCGTGAGAGGGGGGTTAGTTGCCCTCAAATCACTTTCGACTATTAAAAAGGGCCCTAGCCCTTTGAATTTTCAATCGAATGAGCCCTTTTTCAAGTTTCTACGACAAAGATTTTTATAAAAACCTTATATGCCCCAGGGCATAACTTACAACCCTTGCCCTGATGGCTGTGGGTTTTCATCCTCAAAGACCTAATTTCCAGAACTTAAAACTGCATTGAATGAAATGGCTATCTTAAAATTTCGATTGGATGTGTTTGGGGAAAAGGTGGGCGTGAGAGGGGGGTTAGTTGCCCTCCAATCACTTTAGACTATTATAAAAGGCACTAGCCCTGTGAATTTCCAATCGAATGAGCCCTTTTGGAAGTTTCTACGACAACACGTTCTGCAAAAACCTTATATGCCCCCAGGGCATAACTTACAACCCTTGCCCTGAGGGCTGTGGGGGAGGCTTGTGATCCTCAAAGACCTAATTTCCAGAAATTTCAACGTTACGTTGAACAAAATGGCTATATCAAAATTTTGATTGGATGTGTTTGGGGAAAAGTGGGCGTGAGAGGGGGTTAGTTGCCCTCCAGTCCCTTTCGACTACTAAAAAGGGCACTAGCCCTTTGAATTTCCAGTCGATAAAACTTATTTTGATGTTTCTACGACAACACCTTCTATAAGAACCTTATATGCCCCCAGGGCATGACTTACTACCCTTGCCCTGAAGGTTGTGGGGGATTGTCATCCTCGAAAACATAATTTCTATATGGAAATCAACTACGCTGAAGAAAATGGCTATCTCAAAATTTTGATTGAATGTGTTTCATGAAAAAGTGGGCGTGGAAGGGGTTTTTAGTTGCCTTCCAATCACTTTCGACTATTAAAAAGGGCACAAGCCACTCCAATTTCCAATTGAATGAGCCCTTTTTGAAGTTTTTTACGACAAATTCTTCGATACAAAGAGCCCTGGTCTAAAGGAAAAAAATAAAAAATAATACATTGTGCCAACATCGCTCTTATATGCCCCCAGGGCATAACCTAAAACCCTTGCCCTGAGGATTGTGGGGGAGTGTCCCCCTCAAAAACATATTTTATATCTGGAAATCAACTACGCTGAACAAAATGGCTATCTCAAAATTTTGATTTGATGTGTTTGGGGGAATCGTTGGCGCGTAGGGGGTGTTAGTTGCCTCCAATCATTTCGACTATGAAAAAGGGCACTAGCTACTCCAATTTCCACTCAAATGAGCCATTTTCAAAGTTTTCTACGACAACTCCTTCGATACGAAATGCCCTGGTATGAAAAAAAAACAAAAAATAAATAATACATTGTGCTAACATCGTTCTTTAATTAGACAGCGCGATTGCGCTGCCTATGAAACGACAACACTTTCTATAAACACATTATATGCTCCCAGGGCATAAATTACAACCCTTACCCTAAGGGCTGTTAGGGGGGTTTGTCATCCTCTAAGATCTAATTTCCAGAACTTTCAACTACGTTAAACAAAATGGCTATCTCAAAATTTTGATTGGATGTTTTTGGGGAAATGGAGGGCGTGAGAGGGGCGTTAGTCGCTCTCCAATCATTTTCAACTATTAAAAATGGCACTAGCCCTTTCAATTTCCAATCAAAAGAGCCCTCTTGAAGTTTATATGACAACACTTTCAATAAAAACCTTATATACCCCAGGGCATAAGTTACAACCCTTGCCCTGAGGGCTGGGGGGTTGTCATTCTCAAAGACCTAATTTCCAGAACTTTCTACTATGTTGAACAAAATGTCTAACTGAAAATTTTGATTGGATGTGTTTGGAGGAATGGTGGATATACCATATGTAAACAATGAGCGGATTGCCTATCTTACAGCCCTTGCCATGAGGGTTGTGGATAGGGGGTGGACATCCGCAAAGGCATAATTACTGGACGTTTCAAGAATTTTGAAGCAAATGGATGTCTTAAAATTTCAATCTGATGTTTGTTTTGGGAAATGATCAAAGGGGGGAGTGGGGCTGATTGCCCTCAAATCACTTTGACTCTTTAAAAGGGCACTATAACTTCCAATATCAAATCAAATGAGCCCCTTCTTAATTTTATACGACGAACCATTCAATAAAAACATTATGAGCCCCCAGGGCATAACTTACAACCCTTGCCCCAGGGCACGGGGGGAGTGTCAACCCTGGAGGCATTTTTGTATGTTCTTCGGACTATTTTGAACAAAATATCTATCTCACAATTTCAATCAGATGCGTTTGGCGAAAAGAGTAATTAGAGGGGGGGGGGCTAATTGCCCTCCGTCACTAGTGACTCTTAAAAAAGAACGATAACTTCCAATTTCCAACCAAATAAGCCTCCTCTAAAGCTTATACAACTAGCCCTTTCATAAATACATTATATACCCCCAAGATTTAACTTACAACCCTTGCCTCCAGCCTCTGGGGTTTTGTTTCACCCCTAGAAGCCTTGTTATATGATCTTTGGACTATAGTGCATAAAATGGCTGTCTCAAAATTTCTGTTGAATGCATTTGGGGAAAAGAGGGCGTGGAGGAGGCCTTTTGCCCTCCGATCGCTTTTGACTCTTAAAAGGGTACAAAAACTTCTGATTTTTAATCGAATAATCCCCCTTTGAAGTTTATACAACCTCTCCTTCTGTAAAAACCTTATATGGTAAAAATAGGCAACTAACTTATAGCCCTTGCCCGAGGGCTATGGAGGGGGGGGGGGAGGTTGTCATCCTCAAAGACATAATTACCGAACCTTTCAACTACGCTGAGCAAAATGGCTATCTCAAAATTTTGATTGGATGTGTTTGGGGAAATGCTGATCGTTGGGAAGATTGTTGCCCTCCAATCACGTTTGACTATTAGAAAGGGCACTAGAAATTTCAAGTTCCAATCGTGTGAGCCCTTTTCAAAGTTTCTACGACAACTCCTTCTATACGAAGTTCTCTGGTTTGAAAAAAACCACAAAAATAATAATACATTGTGCCAACATCGTCCTTTACTTATGCAATACTATTGTACTGCCCAGTGGCGTAACTGAGGGGGGCAAGGGGGGCAGTTGCCCCTGCAATAGGCTAATTCGAAAAAGAAATTTATTAAGTAACTTTAAAACTGTTGCTCGTTTTAAGCGTAAAATTTTCTCTTTAATTTGAGCAGTTATTTTTTTCAAATTAATCCATGCTCGTTTTTCAAACAGTTCGTGGTAACGAACTGTAAGTAAGGAGCGACCCGGCCCAGTGGTAACAGAAACTCTAAAAAACGGAATTTTGATACCAATAGATACATCAAAAGAATCAGATTTTAATTCTGATTTCAAAATATATAAGTTTCATCAAGTTTAATCTTACCCATCAAAAGTTACGCGCCTGAAAAAATTTGGCTGATTTTCGAAAAAAGGGAGAAGACTACCTAAAAGTTATAGAAACTTAATGAAGGTCACACCATCATATTCAGCGTATCAGAGAACCCTACTGTAGGTTTCAAGCTCCTCTCTACAAAAATGTGGAATTTTCCATTTTTTGCCAGAAGAAAGATCACGGATGTTTTTTTTTTTTTTTTTTTTTTTTTTTTTTTTTTTTTTTTTTTTTTTTTTTTTTTTTTTTTTTCCAGGGGTAATCGTATTGACCCGGTGGTCCTAGAATATCGTAGGAGGGCTCATTGGAGCGGAAATTAAAATTTCTAGTGCCCTTTTTAAGTGACCAAAAAATGGAGGGCAAATAGGTCCCCTCCCATTTGTACACAATCATACTCTTTTGTAAATGAATAAAAAAAATGTAAGACTTACCAAGCATCACCCCAAGCCAGCAGCCAAATGGAGAACTAAGAATTGCAAATCACCAAAAATATTAAAGTGAAGCCGCGGGGAAACTCGACCATGAGAATAAGTCAGCGGGACGACCATAACTAAACTTAAAAAAAGATAAAATAATATTCTGATCAAGTCGTATTCTGATCAACTAGCACAACTAAATTTCTCATAGTAGATACACGCTCTAAATAAGCAGATTCATCAATTGGTTTTCTACTAAGTTCAGTTAGTGACTGATCAGTACGAGAGAAAATCATAAACTTGGCTCTGAAATATTAACAGATAATTTATTTAGACACATCAAAAGAATCAGATTTTAATTCTGATTTCAAATATATAAGTTTCATCAAGTTTAATATTACCCATCAAAACCTCCGCGCCTGAGAAAATTTGGCCGATTTTCAAAAAAAGGGGAGAAGACCCCCTAAAAGTTATAGAAACTATGCACTAAACCAAGTTTCTATCCTCTCAAAAGCTGCCAACATATTCTTCTTAAGTGACATTTCATCAGCACCAAACACTGTGCAGGCCTTATTGTCAGCGAATAGTACATTTAGCCCGAGATCTTCCAGCGCCCTGTTGATGTCGTTAACATAAATAAGAAAAGAGTACTGTTCCAATTATGGACCCTCGAGGAACGCTAACTTGACCAGTGATACCAAGTAATGAAGAGGTAGCATTTCCACCATCCACAAACTGAGTGCGCTCAGTTAAGTATGATTCAATCAGAGAATTTGCAGATCCGCGTATAAAATAATTTTCCACTTTACGAATAAAAATTGCATGACAAATAGTATCGAACGCTTTTTTTATATCTAGGAATTCCTCTTGTAGAGGAATACAACGAATCTGTTTCGATGCAAGGCTGCAGTGTTTCAATTATGTATTTTTGATTGTGGCCTTTAGACCCTGCGTGAAAATACCTCTAAGAAAAAGTTGGATTAATTAGCAGCTAATGGGGATGGGTCGAAGTATCCTAAAGTAGATTTCAATTGTTTAAATGGCCAATTTCCCGTAACATTAAAAGAAATAGATATTTTTGAGCGGGCTAATAAACATTTAAAAATTGGTGTTACGCTGTTACAGTATTAAACAGAATTTGAAGAGGGTCAGCGTTCTGATAAAAAGGGTGTATTATTTCCAGTCAGGGCTTCGTCTACTGAATCAGTGAAGCATTGGGTCTGGCTTCTATACACGCCTCTTTCAGAGCCTGATTCAATAGGACATTTTAATCCAATTACAAATATTAGTAGGGTTTTATGTGAGGGTAAAAAACGGCGTGGTGTATGCTATTATTCTCCAACATGCTTCCAAAGATTTCGTAGTAATTTAAAGTTAAAGCATCACATGAAACACTGTAAACGTAAACGGTTAGCGGAGATACGGCGATCTTATGTTTTAAGAACTTTCAAAACACGCTCCTGCAGAGCAATAAGATCGCTTTGGATTGCGAAGCCAAACTCAAAGACGTGTACGATTCATCAAATACAAATCATTTTAAAATATATTTGGCCATAGGGGTCTCTTACGCACACCCGCAAAGAGACTTTAGTAATACCATGCAAGTGCTGGATGTAGTTGAGTCGTTAGGGGGTGAGGACTGCATGCGCACGGCGTTGATCAGTCAGATTAAAACAGCGAATGGTGGCAATTTCTCGCCTATACTACACAAACTATCTTATGCTCCTTGAACCAGATGACAGATTGGCCATTAAAAATCGTAAAATATGTTGGGTTTGCAAGGGGGGATTTGATGATTGTATTGGGAATGGGGGAAAGAGGAAGGTGATTGACCATGATCATTTAAAGCAGGAAATTACATTGGGAGGGAGTAACTTTAGAGGGGTAGCACATCAATCGTGCAATGTAAACGTTAGACAGCAATATTTCGTGTCGGTTTTTATACACAATTCCAATTAAGATTTAAAGTTTATTTTAACGGCGCTGGCCAGCATTGCCAAGGGGGGAGTTGTAGATAACGCATGGATAGATGGTTCTTTTTCTTATAATATTATACAAAAACCATCGGGGAAGCTACTGCTGCTAGAATTCATGTGGAAAACAGTAGACAAGGGTAACACGTGCCTGAATAAAATCTGTTTTTTGGACTCTTTCGGTTTCTTCCCCAAGTATTTAAGGCAATTGATTCAGGTACAGAAAAGCGACAATTTTTGATAGTTTCCCCCTCCTTAAACAGCACTTCCCCGATGATGAAATCTATGATTTATTAATGTGTAGGGGCATATATGCATATGATTACTACAACACTGCCTCGAAGCTAGATGAGGTGTCATTACCGCCTATCGAAGCATTTTACAATTCTCTTACAGACAGTCAATACACCATGAGGTGTCATTACCGCCTATCGAAGCATTTTAAAATTCCCTCACGGACAGTCAATGCACCACTGGCGACTATGAATTTCCAAAGAGGGTTTGGGCAAAGGGAGGGTGTAAAAATGTGTGGAATTACTGTAAACTGTACTTGGCCAGTGTTGTACTGACTTTTCTGGACATTGTGTGCAAAAACACGGATAAAATCTATGGGGAATTTGGGTTGGATTTAAGGTATTATTTTTCCAGTCCTCATCTGGTGATGAACTTGATTTTTAAAATCAGCAAAGAAGAAACAGGTCTGATCACCGACGTGGATCAGCACCTGTTTGTAGAGAGATCAATGAGGGGTGGGTATGTTTTTCACGGGGACCGTATCATGAAAACTGATCCGACCGGACAGCACACCAATGAAAAGTCAGATAAATTTTTTTGGATATGAATTCCCTTTATCCGTCGGCGATGTCTCATTACTGTTTGCCGTGTGGCAATTGCAAACGGCTTAACTATCTTTGTGCTTCGAATTTCCCCAACATTGCTACAGTTGAGGAGAATGGGGCGTAAGGATGGATTTTTGAAATTTACGGTGAAATACCAATGGAAATCCATGACCTGGTAAGAGACTTTGTTTGCCCGTGCATAAATAGACCGGTGGGTAGGGACTCTCTGAGTTCCTACAATTTATCTTTAGCAGAGGATGGGAGTGTGCACTGGGTTCTTTCAAAGTAAAAACTTATTGCTGAACTTAACCCGAAACAGAATATCGTTGTTCATCACATGCTATAGAGATGGATGGTGTCCAATGGTTTCAAAGTCACAGAGATTCATAGAGCCCTCCAATTTGATCAAAAGCCCTATATGAAAAAGCTTATTGACACCTTTGTCAGTAAACGTTCACAAGCGAAAACAAAGGTTGAAAAGAAATTCTATAAACTCATTTTGAACTCAGCCTTTGGTAAAATGTGCGAAAGCGTACGAAACAGAAGTCGCTGTGACATTATAATCAATCCCCAACATTGTGCTCGAATCATTACGGATCAAAACTTCACATCGTTCACAGTCATAGACTCTAATATGCTGCTCTTACATCGCAAGAAAAGAAACATTGTTTTAAATAAAAATATTGCAGGCGGGAGTGCAATAACGGAAATATAAAAAAACTCATGTTTTCATTTTATTATAATGTATGCAGGGTACAATGGCCTATTGAGGGACAAGTTCAAGTGTATTATGGGGACACTGATTCACTCCTGTTAAAACTTAAAACTGAAAATTTGTTGAATGACTTGAAAAAAGGAGAGTACATTAGCTCACGGATGGACTACACCAACTGGAATGAATCCCTCTATCCAGAGCTAGTGAAACGCAAGGCCCCAAATCAATTGTTAATACTAAAATCTGAAACGGGAAACGATCTGATATCTAGTGGTGTGTTTCCTGGGCCGAAGGTATACTATGTGGACACACACAACAAGGATATTAAAAAAGTTTGCAAGTGGGTGCCTACACACATTGTAAAAAATAATTTCAATACGAGTGTTCATAGAAACTGTGTGGAACGTAGTGTAGTCCCAAGAGCGAAAGTCATAGCGATTCGCTCTTTACAATTTAAAAACTACACAGTTCGAGTTGAGAAAAACGCTATGTCGGCCATATCACACAAAGTTTATATACTTGAGGATGGTGTCAAGATACTGCCACACGGTCACTATCTGATTTCAGACCGAGTTGAATGTGTAGAGTATAGAAAACACGTCGGTCTGGAAAAATTAACTTAAATTCTTTCATAGTATAAGGAGGGTGGTCGGTGGGTGTTTTGTGGAATATCTTTTTATCAAAATCAATGAATTTTCAATATGTGCAAGGCAGAGTTATATCTTCATAATTTAATCTTCAGTATACAGTGTTATTTCATAATTTAATGTTACCGGGCCGGCCCGACCCGCCGCAGCGGGTCCCCGCGCTTCACAGTGGCCGCCCCCGGGATGGGGAGGAGCCCCATTTCAAATTAAAAATGTTGTTGTAAATAATAAATGCGATATTATTTTAGGTGTATTGTTTAATAAAAAAATATTTCCTAGTGCCTATTTCGAATAAATGTTGTAATTTTTGTTATAAATAAATAAGTAAAAAAAAGTGTGATATTATTTTAAGTGTTTTCCTAGTGCCTATTTCAAATAAATGTTGTTTATGTTTTTCTTATAAATAAATAAATAAAAGAAAATCTTGAATATGTGTTTTTTTTGGTTTAAAGTGCTTTTTTCTAATTGAATTATTTGTAAAGTGCTGCTTTTATGTTAATAATAAAAAAAATATGATTCTTTATTGGTCTTCTTATTATTCTTTAATGGAGTAATAGCAAGGAAATTATTTAGTCATTAGACATCTATAGTTTACAGTAGGTAAAACGTTGAAGCGAACAGCAGTATCAATTTGAAACACCATTCAGATCATTTCTGTGTGGTCCATCAATGTCAGGCAAAACGACACTCTTAACTAAAATAATTAAAAATTGGGATAAAATGTTTATGGAAAAGCCAAAAAAAATCTACTATTGCTACAGTATTTGGCAGGAGTCATACAATAAAATAAAAGCTATTGCTAAATCAGTGCAGATACAATTCAACCAGGGACTTGATGTTTTCGACATTATTGAACCAAAATCTTCGCTTATTATTGACGATTTAGCTGAATCCATTGAAAAATGGTCCCAGGAAATGCTACAATTGTTTACTCTTTGCTAAGATCATGAACAGATTTCCGTTACTCTATTTCCAAACAATCTTTTTCATCAGAGCAAATGTAGGTGAACACTTGCTTTGAACTTTACCTAGCTCGCTAATAACTCTCAATAAACAAATATACCCCGGAACCTCCAAATTTCTACTTTCAGCGTACAATCTGGCAACTAATAAACCCTACGGCTACATTCTATTGGATCTTAATCAAAATACACCCGAGGATTTATGTGTAGTCACAGATATTTTTGATTATGGAACTACAGCATATCTCCCCGTGAACAGTAAAAAAGGCTATTAGTTGCCATCATGACACTGAAGAAACTACATGAGAAAAGACATACATTTTCCGTTCTAAGCACTTCAAAACCCCCACTTAGGAAAAACATACTCAAACATGGTATTGACAACGATTTCATTAATCTAATATCTGAACTTTGTTTCAATTTAACCAAGGGCAATGTTAAACTGCCAGAAGTAGTTAAGCAACAGGCACAGGAACATCGTTTCATTGTACATGCATTGGCCTGTAAAACGAAAGGAAAAAATTTTTAAAGGAAATGTCTTCTTCAAGCGGGCGGTAGCTTTTTTACACTTTTACTGCCAATAATTGCAGGACTTGTAAACAGTTTTCTCGAGATGGCTAAACCCTACAAATTCACTCCAATAGAACTCGCTCTTTCACCCCTGGGACACTTTGAGGACAATCTTAGTAAATACATTGACAATGAGAATATTAAAGATGATAAAAAACTACTTTTACTTCAAGATGCACTTCGCCAAGTGGACAAACATAATCCATATCGTGCAAGACTAGTCAATGTGAGTGTCATCAATCATAAAAAAGGAACATCTTATCAGGATTCTCCTTTTGCTGCTGGAACACAATTAAAGAAGGAGGAATTGGATTCAATAGTGTCGAGCATTGGAAATCTAATGCCACAATCATATCGTGAACAAACTAAACGACTCATAACATATCTCATGGAAAGTGGTCAAGATCATATTCAAGTTGATAGCAATGGGAAAGGAATTATAATTCAAGGGAAGAGCTATAATCTACTTGATTTAATCTATGATATGGTTACAAATTGTAAAGGACTTTTATCATTTGACAGTCATCTATACAACTTTCTAAATACATTAAACTTCCCCAAAAGCCTTATTACTAATAGGAAAATTCTAAAAAAAATAAATGAACATAATGTTCATTTAATTTCTTTAGGACAATGTTCAGAACATTGTCCTTCCTCATCAACAGCATTAAAACATGAAGAAGAAAAAGAAGAAGAATAAGAAGAAGAAGAAGAAGAAGAAGAGGAAGAAGAAGATTTTAAATCAATCTTGGAAAATACTAGCAAACCTAGTGGAAACATTGATTTGACAATGAGGAGCACCCCGCTGAACGCTAGAAAAAAGCGAAGAAGTATTAATATCAACTTAACGTCACCACCACCACCCGCTAGTATACAAAAGGGTAGTGGACGTTACACTATGTGTTTACGTTCAAAATGGCTGAAGTTCTGAAACGTGTTTATGAAAATATTGGTGAAGTGGGAAGTTTAAGTTCCCCCACCACTCTTTCCAAAGTCACTGATGTTCACACTAAAAGTGTACAAGACTATCTACAAAATGAATCAAGTTACAGTCTGCATAGAAATCATAGGCTTCATGCTAATCATTATCGAAAAACTAAAGCCTCTTTCCTCCTACACATAATGCAAGCAGATCTATTAACTCTAGATGAGATTCAAAGGCGTCACAATACACCGTACAAGTACATTCTACTTGCAATTACTGTTTTAGTCGCTATGCGTATGCCATGCCATTGTGCACGAAGAGAGGTGTTGAAGTTGCTCAGGCTATAGAAAGTATTCTCGAACAAGATTCATATAAAAAAATTCTAACGGATTGCGGTAGTGAACTTGTTAATCCACATGTTGAAAAAGTACTAATGAAATATAATACAATGCTCTATCATAGTCATAGTCCTATAAAGGCCGCATTGGCCGTACGATTGATAAGAACTATTAGACTTTTAATTTCAAGATATTATACATTGAAAAATACACCTGCTTTTATTCATGATTTAGATAAAATCCTGTTGATTTATAATCAACGACCCCATCGATCATTGTCCAACTCAACCCCACCGGAAGTTCCTCATTCTGATCATGATACATTTGATACCTTTCTTAAACAATATTCCAATGAAACTTTTTAAAGTGGCAAAAATCCTAGACACCAAACCCATAACTTATCGTCTGCGAGACACCAAAGATGAAGAGATTCTCGGTGGTTTGTATGACTATGAACTACAAAAAGTTGGAAACAGTAGTGAATTTTATGAAATTGAAAAAATATTAAAGACTCGTACTCGCAGGGGAAAGAAACAGTTACTTGTTCGGTGGCAAGGATACAACTCTGATTTTGATTCTTGGATCAGTGTTGAAGATATTAACAATGCCAAATGATTTTTATGTTACATTTGTGTCCAACTTCTCAAATCCTCTCTACAATGATTTGAATAAAACAAGTGATTTTTGGACGGAACTCTCCCCCGCCATCAAATTTGACGGTGCGTATGAAGTGGCTCTTGTCGACTGTATTCTCAAAAATACCTATGATATCCTGAGAAAATATCGCATACATGATATGAAAATTAGACCCTATGATTGGCCACCACCCGCAGGGGATCAACATCAAATTCAAAATATTAATTGGTTGGATTATCCATAAGTTGAATTAACCTACGAGGAGCTCAGTTTTATGAATGATTTGTGTCGGTCTATGAATGGAAGAATTTCCGCTCGCAAAAAAAGCCTTTCATTTCAACTATTCAAAGGAAGAGGGGAAGATCTACATTAGTTCACCCATTTCCAATGAAAAGGTCATTCTCAATGATAATCTAAAAGCTATTCTTGGTTTTAAACCTAATATAAGCAATGGTAAAAGTGCCGGAAACACTAATGTTTTTTTGCTGAGTATCCACCAGCCTTCTCCTCGGACACTTGTATATTTCTCTATGCCTCATTTATTGAAACATCCAGAGTTGGTAATAGCAATGTACCTCTCATAAGTGTTCTTGAACGAAAAACAAATTAAGACCATATTCATCACTATAATATAAGGCCTCTTCACTATGTGCCCTTAAACACTTCATATCTGGAACTCTGTCAGTTAACACTAAGAACTGAATTAAGGGATCCTCTAGGAATATCAAAAGGTTTGGCTGTGAAAACATGTCATTTTCGACCCATCGTCACTGCCTAAGATGAACAATAGAATAATTCCATTTGTCTGTCCTGATATTGACTGCTATGTTGGTGCTCTGAGTCCAGGTCAAATAGGTCATAGACTGTACTATTACAAGGGGCGTAATACAATGTCTGGCTATGGACTTGGTAGCTGGTTTGCTAGGCTATTTCGTTCTGCACTACTCCTTGCCAGAAAATAGCTTATACCTGCTGCATCAAATTTTTCTGCCTCAACACTACAGGACCTGGGATCAGGTAAAAATTTCAACGAGAGTGTTAAAGAAAATATTAGATCCTCAGCAAGAGCCGTTGGTAAGCAATTAAAGTCTCAACAAAATTGGAAGGGGTTAAAAAGGGTACATGGTCATCATTCACTCGTCAGTTTCTACCCAGGCAGGAAGCAAAGGAAATCAACAACGACTTTGAGGAATAAAACGAAGAAGACCAATAAGAAGAAGAAGAAGAAAAAGATTGTTAGATCAAAGAAGGATTTCTTTTCTTAAGATGACATATCTCCCCCACAAAAAACCGAATCCATCAATAAGCTCCTCATTGAATCTATTCAATGCTGAAAATTGTGATGTCAGTGTCAAGTATGGCTACTATGAACAGTTTCATTCTCAACAACCCCTCTTGGGACATTTACACTTTCAGATATTTTCCAATGAAGACTATTTCATTGATTCATCATCAAACATTTATTGTTATAAATGTTGCGGTGAAGAAAAAGTCAGACAATACAACTCTCAGTGCTGCCGATGGTCTGTCCTATGAAAACTGTATCCTATACAACTTGTTCAAACAAATTAATGTATTTATTAATGGAACATTGGTGAACACTAGCAATAATTTATCCAACTATGCAAGCTACATACAATTTATTATGATGACTCCAAAGGCATAAGAGGAGTTGAGAGGTCGGGCACTGGGCTATGAATATAGATCAGGTATTGCTACTGACGGTGAGTTAACTGCTGCAGTGATCCAGGAGTATCATCTAGTTGGAAAATTAAACCATGAGATATTCAATATATCCCAATGGTTACCCCCCGACGTCAAGATTGACATAAAGTTACAACTAGCCCCATCGAATTTCATTTTGAGAAAAACACTTGCTGCAGCACCTGATGCAAATGTCATTTTCACCTCAGCAATTCTTCATGTTCGAAAACAACAGGTTATGAGCTCTGTTGCATTGGCAGTGGAAAAGCTAAGAGCCAATTGTAGCAACATTAAACGTTTTGTCCCCCATACGATCACGAATCAACGTCACATTGCCTCAGACTCTCGCAGTTATACCGATTCATCATTATCAATGGAGAAATCCCATCAAAGCTCGTTTTGGCCTTTGTGAAGAGCGCCAGTGCCGTTGGATCCTGGACTGCATCCACCCATGATTTTAATTTTTTGGTCTATCTAGCCTTGTGTGCAAATGGAATGGAAACCCGCTGTACACTCTATCATTTGATAAAAAAAAATCCTCCAGGACTCTGTATGAGTTGACCATGAAATCCCTAGATCATGATTCACAACTATTTGAAAATGGAATAACCGAGTCAATGTTGTCAAAAAACCATGGTGCAATTGTTTTGGACTTGTCTGGCACCCAGGATATGAGTATAGTACGAACGTGGAATCTACGTTTAGAGTGCACATTTGCCAATGCTTTGACTGAGAGTATCCCGCTAATATCACTGAGTCAATTTGAACCCTATTGGGAAATCACACCCGAAGGAAGTGTTCTACTAGAACTTGCACCATGAACACAAACAAACTAATCAGCGTACTTAATATGGATTTATACATGTCCCAGTACAAGTCCTATTGCATACTATCAGACTTCATTGAAAAAATTCCGAGTGTTAACAATGCCCTAATCATTGTTAATAGCAGTCCATCGACTTTGAAGACAGGTCATTGGCTATGCATCTTTCAAACAGTGAAGAATTTCGAATTTTTTTTTCATCCTCTTGGCCTATCATATAAATTTTACACTCCACACATCAACAACTTTATTGAGAGCGGTGGGAAAACTATTATTCAAAATCAAAGGATAGCACAGGATTTGACGACTATGACATGCAGCTTTAATGCACTACTCTTTTTCATGTTCAGATGTCGTGGCTATACCTACAAGAAGTTTCTCAGCATTTACGTTGACTTTCCTCGATTGAACGACTTCCTAGTGGAAAATATACTTTCAAGTGTGTTTAATATTGATTCTAGTGCGCTACGAATAAAATGTTCTAAAAATGTATGTAAAATTGTTTGTTAATAAAAATAATACATATACATGATAAAAACGACTTTTCTACTCTTTAGATTTCTTCTTCTACTACGTATATGTATTTGTCGAGAACAACTAATGCAGGTAGATCATCTGAATTCACTGTACACTGATCCTGATCTGCTGCAATGTAAGGGTCACATTTTCTACAGTATAATGTAACTTCACTCTTATCTTATCTCTTTGTATAGTCAATGATACTATTTTCCTTCACTTTGTAAAATTTGCATGTTTGAATTTGCTTATTTGAAGCAATGTCACATATAGTGTCCTCAAGTAGTGAATCACATTCTGTAACAGCCAAAAAAAAAATCAGTAGGCTTATAATCATAGTAGCTATTGTCTTCACAACGATGACGTAGAAAACCAAATTCTTTTGTTATTCCAAAAGTTGAACCGTAGACCTGGGTCCTCCTCCCAAAACAATCTAAAGCTACGACGATACCAGTCTCTTAGCAATAAACTAAAATCACGTTTAGGATTCTTTCCAATCATACCAGGATATGTATTCTCCCACTGATTACTTTTATCATAATGGAAATTAGAGCATAGGTGTCCTCTAGGATGAGAGCCACACACCTCTTCAATACAGGAATTACAACCTTTAATTTGTACAGTATATCCTCTATTCAATTTACACGGGTTGCATAATCTGCACTTTTCATCATACTCATCAATCAGTGTATAATTCTCACATGATGACCAACTGCCCAGTGTATACATGCATAGCGGACATGTAGGGAACATTTTTTCATGTGTTGAAACTCTCATCATCAAAATGAAACTGAGTTACGACCAACAAATTGAGTGGGATAAAGAGGAGAGAGAGAGAAGAATAAATCCTCTTTGAACGACATATTTCTCGTGAAATAAATCATAGTCTTAAATTTCTAGGCTAGTGTGTGTTTAAAAGATAATCCACAATATCATTTTGTCTTGTCGTGATTAATATGTCAGTAAATTCTGTAAATGCCTTTGGACCATGACGTAAAAGCTTCAGGCAATAGTCTAATGACGGAGAATCAGTATTCATTATATCACACAGAATTCCCTGAGAAAATATCTTCCTTTGAACAGATAACTCCAGAAAATCATCATCTAGAATCAAACGTTTTTACATAAACACAAGATTCCCTATGATTTTCTCTTTCTAAAATCTATCCGTTTTTTAGAGTCCCGAAACTCTCACAACCAACTTCAGACTAACCATGATTCTTTTTCTACTCTAAAAATATACGCTAACCTACTATAGAAAAAATATCTTCGGTTTAGAAACAATTTTATTGAATATAATTACAAAAATAACAATCACTAATTCAATTTATTCTCCTCGATATATTTCACTAGTGTATCTAAAGCAGCTTGAAGTCTATTTATATGCACAATATTCAGTTTCGTTGCAAAGCATAATTGCTCCTTCAATTTAAATTTGCTCAATAATATCACGTATCTTGCATACATATCGTCTCATTCAAGGCTTAGTCAACATCCTCGTGCAATTTCCACTGCCATGTTTGGTACTCTCGCCTTTTTATCATTACTGCTACCTGCTCAACCATCAAGCTCCAATAGTGTAAACGTACTACTCATTTTCTTTGCTAATATCGTCTCATATAATAATAAACTGTTCTCTCTCTGAATTCAATTCTCTTACTAATATGAACTATAGGGAAAATCACTCCTTATGTGGAATCAGATTACTATACTCATCAATTTACCGTACATTATTATCCTCTATAATCGTTGTCTATGATTGGTCCAGAAAATAGGTGTTGACACAAAAACCAGTCTGGTCGCTTTACACCATCTTGTTCCTGAATATCTTCTTCCAAAATATAACATGTTTGGTCGCTTTATACGTCCATAATATAGAGGATTTGGTGGTTTTATACAACCTGTCCTGAAAGTGCATACATGCTTACTACTTACGTTTGTTGCCATTGATTGCTTATTTAATTTCTGTTACTTTTAAGTTTCATTTCTACTTCAATAGCAAAATATTTTTTTTGTTTTAAGCTTTATTTTCACATTCAATCTAAGCATTGCTCGCTTTAAGATCTATTTATTCATTTATATTATTACTTGTTGTATGTTTTTTCCTATGATTGTTTATATAGTTTCTGTTCGTTTTGGGTTTCATTTATTGTTTAATAGTCATTTCTGGTCGTTTTTAGTTTGAATTTTAACAGGTATTTGTATCTGCTGAGCTTAAGTTAAAAATGGCCTTTACTTTTCTTTGACAAACTTATTTTTCAGAAAGTATTTTTGTAATTAATTTTTTTTTCGTTTTTGATTGCAAAAAGTTTTTAAAAATTCCTTATTTCAAAATCAAACTTAAAAAAAATCAAATCTTAATCGAAGTGGCAAAACTGGTATCAAAGTAAACAATAACAAAGTGAAAAAAGTTTGCCCCTTTTGAAATGACCCCCCTTTGAAGTTTATATGACGACTCCTTCTATATGAAGTGCGTCTGGTCTAATGGGGGGTTTTCTTTTATTAATTTTGGTAATGTTTTATACCATAGTTTGCGGGGGAGCTTCGTGTAGCGGGGAATTAAATCAGCGGTTCAAACTGGAAGCATATATTAATGGCCATACTAAGTCAAAATCAGATTAAAAGGATTCAGGTTCCCTTGAGAGCGACAAGGGAACCACAAGGACTAATTATCTTGAGAAATACTAACATAAAGAGACAAAAATTAAGAAAGTAATGTATTTACTTTTACTCACATTAGTGGTACAAAGTTGTTTCAGGAATATCAAAATTATCTGTATAACACTTCACGGTCATAGGCACTAGGACAAGTTTATACACTGAGGCATATACAATGAAACATAGGTTCAACAATGTTCCGTCAAGAATTGTCGATGGTTAAATTGCTTACATTTGATTGTTCTCAAACTCTACTCACTGTAAACTTGTTCTAAACTCTTTTTCGACTGGCTAAAGACTGGTTATAGACTGGCGCAAATTTTCTAGGTTCTAACTATCTATCCTCTCCGATTTCGCCAGAGGTTATGTTCAGGCGTTGCTAAAAAAGTATATTACATTGGTCCTATTGTTTCAGACAGTATGTCCTATATCTCTATTGGACAGGATACACCAATTGGCTACTTCAATTTTGATACGATTTATATCTCTAAGACTTCACTTTGGAATTTTTTTCGACAAAACAAAGTTTTACTTGTGATTTTATTGCTAATGATATGTCACTTAGATTCAAGATGGCTTATAATTTATCACTGTGAAACTTGTTAAGGGACAATATAACTTAGTTGTATTGGAATACATAATCCCAAACTTAATTTTCAGAATATTGCAATTAGATTACACTAAAATACTTTTGTATCTCAAGTGACTATTTTTTTTGTATGATAAATTCTACCTTCACTTGATAGTCTGGGAATTCAAGCTCTTAAGATTTAAATTACATTATTGGTCGCCTGTCATGTAACATTTGGTCACACTGATATTTATTGCATATTTTGGCGACACAGAGGCGGATTTTATTTATTGCTATTACACTCACTGTGGGAAAGGTTTTTACGAAGTTTGTCCGATTAAAATACATTTGTTTTGCTACTTTTTAAATTGGACGCTTAAGCCTTACTTGATCTGTGGGTTACTTGAATTTTTTAGGTTTATATTTTGGGTGATTTTATTTTACTTGAGTAACTTTAATTGTAAAATTTTGACGTTTTGAATTTTGATCCCGTTACATATCATCCTTCACATTGTTAACGATGTCCTCATCGTTGTGTTTACTACTCTCTTTCTATTTTTTGAATTTTGATCTCCCTTCATCATTGTTAAAAAAATTTAAACTCGGTACTTATTATTTGAATTAACTCACATTTAGTAAGATGTATATTTTTTTTATATTCCCGATTGCTTTATGTGACTACATATATGAAGACATTACTTAAAAATTCATCACCTATTCACTCTATTTGGCGAAGGGGCCAAAGAGTTTCTATTGACTAACGCATTTGGTTATATGATTGCGCATATAATTATTACTTTCCTCTACCTAATACTAAAATTACCTTCACCTGATATGCTAATAATTATATATGATTTTAATTAATTAAGTTCTGCCTTTGCAATTATTCTACTACCTGACATGGTACACGTTCACTACTTCTAATGCTAGATTATACTTCAACCTGACGCTATGCTGATACGATAAGTAACTGACTTTAAGAGCGTCTTATTACATCTAAATTTTAACACACTGATATGTATGAATTAAAATAATTTGCAAGAAAAAAGTTTGACACATTGATATTTTTTAACTTAATATCTGATTTCAACACTGGGATAATGTAGCTTGCACTTCTTTTCATCTGTTTTATGAAAAGTTTCTCAATATTCATTAAAGTTACAAGTTAGATACATAAGACTTCACACTTACTTCATCATTCTACGTGTCTATAATACTCACATACGTTGTCACTTTATATTGCACTTCCGTTCAATTAATTACTGGGTCGGCTAATTGTTTATGGTTTATCTTCGTGGGGGGAGCTTCTAATGCTAGATTATACTTCCACCTGACGCTATGCTGATACGATAAGTAACTGACTTTAAGAGCGTCTTATTACATCTAAATTTTAACACACTGATATGTATGAATTAAAATAATTTGCAAGAAAAAAGTTTGACACATTGATATTTTTTAACTTAATATCTGATTTCAACAATGGGATAATGTAGCTTGCACTTCTTTTCATCTGTTTTATGAAAAGCTTCTCAATATTCATTAAAGTTACAAGTTAGATACATAAGACTTCACACTTACTTCATCATTCTACGTGTCTGTAATACTCACATACATTGTCACTTTATATTGCACTTCCGTTCAATTAATTACTGGGTCGGCTAATTGTTTATGGTTTGTCTTCGTGGTGTTTCACTTTTTGGCACTTGTTGCTTGGGATAAGTGTTTATATTGTTCATAAGTATGACTACTTGCACAAAATTGTCCGTGCGTGGTTTGTCACGTCATATACGAGGGGTTTATGTAACAGAGTTGTTGAAATGTTTACTAGGTACATAACCCTTGGGGAAATTACAGGGGATGGGTATTCTGATCGCTGGGCTTGGTATCTCTTCTTGGGCACTTTTATCCTCAGGGAAATCTAATACTCGTACAGTTTATGTTCCCGTAGATTGTTCACGTTCAGTCCTTCTTTTATTTGAATAAAGGGCTGTGTTACGACATGCAAAGGTAACTATGGTTGGATCAAAACTTGATCTTGGGGCCTTGGCTTGACGCATTGTCTTTGACTCCTAGTTAAATGATACACAATCATTGAGGGATTAATAATGGGGATAGTAACTTGGTTGGTTCTCTTCTCGGAACACTTCATTCTGGGAAAATTTAACACGCACAGTTTATATTTTCCATAAACTTGTTCATGTTTGGTTCTTTTTCTCATGGAGGATGGTTTGTTTTTGCGACATCTAATAATGATTGGATAGGGTCAAAACTTAAACTTGGGATCTTGTTTCATCATATTGTCTCTGATTTGGGGTTTAAGATACATAATCTTTGAAGGATTAACTCCCGGTTTATTCTTGGTCCTTAGGATTTAATGTTTGGGACCTTGCCGTCTAAGGATAGTTATTTGACGGATTTTATGCAGTTTTACGACATGACTGGTCGGGGTGGTTCTCTAGATAATCATTGGTTCAGATATATATATATATATATATATATATATATATATATATATATATATATATATATATAATATATATATATATATATATATATATATATATATATATATATATATATATATATATATAATATATATATATATATATATATATATATATATATATATATATATATATATATATACGGGGTCTTTGGTTTGACGATATTGCTTGAGGTGATGTTACCTGGTACTAGGCTTTGGTGACTTGGATCGTCATCAGGGTTTTGTCATTAGGGATTTCCGTGAGAACTTATCGGTGGTTGACGAATGATGAGAGTAGATGCTACTAGGTTGTATCTTTGTTGCGTGCTGGTATACCATGAATGAATTTGCACTGATTACTCCGCTTCCTAGAATATAAATATCTAGGCAGAATCATATGCTCTTTACAATTACGTAAGTTAAAACACATACGGCAATAATACATAATTTATAGAACATTGTACAGGGACTATTGTTTGAAGTAGTGGTCATGATTAGTCACAGTAATAATATCAACTTAATATGGGTAAAGTTAAACTTAAAGATAAAACGAATAAGAGCAAATTTCATGCTTTTTACATGCATATTGCAGCAACACTGGATTACTGTGAGATAAGCTCAGTAAACATAAGAAAAATGACTGTGTATAAGAAAATTAATACAATATGAAAATTTCAAGATTAATGCTTATATATATATATATATATATGTATATTTGGCACAGGTTTAGCATTTAATATATTTTAAATGTTACTCAACACTCAACGACTTTAACATTCACTTTTCAACTATCTAACTACACATGAGGTAGGTTACATGGTCTAATGAGAGGTCTTGATTTACTATAAATTTTCAAGTTTATATGCTTACGCGCGTTCGTGCCACTTAAGAAACGCATATTTATCTCTACAGCTGCACGGGCTCACGCAAACAATAAATAGAGTTGGGACTGGACATGGCACGAATGAGGACCTCTACTCCCATTTGCTCGATCATGTCCTTCCGTATTTTACGGCTTAAGGGTTATCAGGGAGTTCCGGGTTTAGGTTTTTTATCTCACTTGGCTCGATATGTTCCTTCCTTGATTTTTTTCTATGTGTTTCTCATAATTCTTCCATAATTCAGGGTTAATATCATTCTTATGGTTACAGAAATCATGAATGCGAAGCCTATTGTCAGGGGCATGTTCCACCAAAAATTTGTTGAGAATAGTCCATATCTACTTCCTAAATACGTCAATCTTTGTTCTTCATTAGTAAATAGGGGAATTTGGGAATCTAACGCTTCTCTTATTTTTGTAAGTGGTAACGTTCCCTTGACATTCTCGATTTTTGACCATATTGTGGCCTTTACTTCCTCGGTATTACTATTTGGAATAGTATACGATAAATTGATTGGTTTGAGATTGATTACCTTAGGGCTTATTATGTTCGTGCTCGTGGTTATTAATGGTGTTTTTACTGTGGCTTCTTTGGTTACTAATCGACATCCTTGTTTTATTGTTATTGTTCCTACGTTTTGTAGAAGCAATTCAGTCCTGTAACTTGGATCGATTCTTTCTGTGTTATTACAACAAGAGATGGTCCCAACTGTTTACTTTGGGACAGATAGCCATAAATCATTTCTAAGATGAATAAATATCTCTTGTTTCGTACTTCCTACCAGCGCTTCGCATGAATTGGGAATTTCTTCTTGTTGAGTTTCTTTTAAAAATATATCTAACATACATGATCCAGATTTTACGTTATAAATGGGCAGGATTAGTTGGCATACTAGGTTTTTGAATCCTAAACATTCCTTAAGGTCCTGTGGGTTGGCTAAAGCATATTTTCTTCTATCTTAATTGACTAGCAAGTGTTCCGCTTCGGGGTTGATAGTCATGAACGAATTAGTTCTACCTATATTGGCAGGGAATGTAGAAATTTTATACAAATCATATATAGATTGTTGATTTATTAATGGGATTGTTGCTACTGCAAATAGCTGTTCGTTTATCTCCGTGATGTGAACCTTTAGTTTAGTGTAATAGTGGAATAGATTTGCTACTTCTGGTTCTGTTGGTAGATGTAGACCGAAAGTTAGATGCGTTTTTATTTCATCTAAGATGTTTTTTAGGTTTGAAGGGTCTACTAGGTCGTAGGATAAGGTTCCTCCACTAAGGGCAAATTTTGCGCATTCAAACTTGCTAACATCAGTTGCCAGGTTGAGCAATGACATTGTCACTATTTAGAGGAGGCTCGAATCGAAAATCATACGATCCACTTTGTTCTTCAAATAATTCATTATATTTACTGTCTTTGAGATTTTCTTTGAGATTGCCTCAATTTTTTTGATAATTGGCTATGCTGGCTTGTATTTTTTGGTCATGTAAGGTAACGTTCATGGCGTTATTTAGTTTTCTTACGTTTTCCCTTAGGATATCTAGGTCTTCTTCGGTTGATAATCCAAATAATCGTAAAGCCAATTCTCCTACAATTGGTATTAGACTAGCTGATCTGCGGTATTTGCTTTTTCGAAAGAATACCTTGAAGATTCTCGTGGTACTTTGCTTTATTTTTTGTATTTCTGTATTGAACAATTCAAACAATGCTTGTAACCTCTGCCTATACAATATTAAAAAGGATTGGTGAATTGATACTTTTAGGGCGTTTTTCTTATTTAGTTCAGGTAATGATTCGATGTAGTCTTTGTTTGGCACGTCGGCCATGGCCATTCTGGCACACGTATATTTACCGTCTATTGTCCAGCACTTTTTGGGTATGTATATTTCTTTCTTTTTACTTTCTGATATTTTCGTCTTCCTATCCGAATTGTATCCTTGAACTAATATAGTTTGTGTCTCAGTATGCAATACTGGGAGTCTTGCTCTTAAGTTTATATACATCTTGCCGAAGGAGTGAGTATTTGTAAATGTTGGACCTGTGGACCATGTCCACGTTGTAAATGTCGTTGGTTTCAGATGCATCAGTGTGATTAATTTATGTTGCGCCACTTTATTGAGTTTGAATAACTCTGGACTTGCATTGGTTGTTGTTTCCAATAGTGAGGGCTGTATTTCTTCGATTCTTTTCTCGGATTTGGGTGTGTTTGTTGTGGTATCTTTCCTTCTTCGTGGCTTGTCGATATTTTCCTTTTTTCCTTTGGTGATATTTTCTTAGTAAGGTTGCTCGCTGTATGACCTTGCCCTACTTGCCTGAGGTATGTCCATATGCTTGGTAATTAATTCAACATGGCGTAATTTCCATTGTAGAGTTTATTTTTCCTGGAAGTAGTCAAGGGGAAACTTGTGGTGGAATTTATCGTCGTATGCTCGCTCATGGAACCATCCACATTATTTAATGCTCTTCTTCTATTTTCTTGTCGAAATCTTCTATTATGAATTTCGATTTTGGTTTAGGAATAATGGGGGTATATCTCCTTTATTTTCCTTGTGGTGCAGGTCTTTCGTTGATTGCAGGCTCTTGTCCGATTTTAAGAATTGGAATATAGAGTCCTTTAATTCATTGGTATTTTTCTATAGTCTCATTACTTGTTGGAACAAGGTTTCGAACGGTTTGGGATCCAGTTTCATAAATATTTTCCAGGCATTATGATTTGCAAGTAACGAATTCTCGTGCTTGAAGATTATTCCATGGTTTACAATATCTTGGGCTACGGTTTGGGCAACGAAGATTGTCATGAAATTTCTTAGCCACATCTTTTTTTATCGTTGTTTCTGGAATTAATTTGTCATTAATTATAATATGGGTCAAATCTTTATGGCTGTTAATCGAATGGGGATTTAAATTCTTATTATATGATTTTTTCTTATCTGGGAAATTTACAAGGTGAAATTAAGATTCGTGGTGATAGAATTAATTGATCGCTTATGGTACACATACGGCTGATCGGTAATTTGAGGGAAGAGCTATTTTGAACGGTTTCATTTAAGAATTTTTTTTAACCTCAAGGGTGTGTTGGTTGACTTTTGGTATATACCGTACTAAATTATTTCAATAGGGAAAGTTTTATTAATTTTTGGTTGCTTCTAATTTTGATTTATTGGTTTTTATTCTTTTAAAGATAATTTCATTTCTTTTCGCACTATATATTACGCTTTTTGGATTGTAGAGATATTGTTTGTCTCTGTATCAATATTTGCCTTGGCCATTGTTCTGAAATGAAAGGTAGTTTCTATTGGTTTTTGTCTAGTCACTTTCATTCAAGATTAGTTACAATTATGGTTGCTCTAGGTAGAGGTCAAACTAACTTTTCGCCAGCATTTCCTAATACTCGGGTACTTATTCGTTCGACATAATTCGATACATTAAAGCTCCATATTAACCAATAATGATTATTTACTTTTGAATGGAATGCAAGGCAACTTCAGGTCGAGGTTGAACAACTTTTTCACCAGTGCCACCTTGCACTTGGCTATTTGTGTATTCAAACATAATTCGATTCTCTAAAGTTCCATACGGGCTTAAAAGTATTAAGATTTTCAAGAAACTACCTTTTTTGTCAATTTATAGAACTAAATATATAAATTCTTGGATATAACATATTAACACACTACTAGTTTATTCATATAATGCACTTTCTAAATAGTGACTCATTAATCCAGATACAACACTTCAGGTAATAATGGCGAGCCTGTCTATTATTTAATTTGCTGGAATCATTTATATACACAATTTCTTCCGCGGATATCGGCTTTTAATTTTAATATGGGTGCATCATCAGGCAGTACCGCCTTTGAGCTTGAGGATGTTAACATATTTGTAAGTCGATAATTTTCCCATGATGATACGTGGGGACTGAGAAATTTGAGTTCGTATTTTAAGTTATTCTTACCATTTTTTGTCGTATTCAAATGCATTAAATATACTAATAATTGGTTTGGGAGGTTCAAGCTTCCAATGTGGCAGTTATGTCATTCCTTCGCATATTTTGTCGAATGACTTTTCAGCACCATTCAGATAATAAAAACGGGTCATTCATTATTCTTACCACGGAAAGACTTAAGTTAATGTGGGGCTGGCAACAACATAGTTGCTCAAGCACGATTACGTCGAACCCGGGGTATATTTTGATTCCGAAACTTTCGTCGCGTTGGAAGAAATTCCGAATTATTTTCTGTAAATCTTTATAATCTCTCGGGGTGATTTGGAAAATAACGGATACTGTTGCAGGGTTTATTGGATTTAGGTATGTGTTATTTACGCAGTTGACATATAGGGCCCTAAGGAAACTTTCTCCTTTTAGCACATGCCCTTGGTCTATTAGAATGGAGAGAAATTTAATGGGCCAAATTGTAGTGACGTTATTATCATTCTTATCGTACCAAATGTTGTTTACGATGTACTCAGATAATAAGGTATACTTGGTCATTGGGATTCTTTATATTATAATTAGGAATGCTATGTTGGCGCTTAGCCTGGTGTATTCTATCGTTCTTGTCATTACAAGTGCGCTAACATTAAAGGTTGCTATTAATCTTAGGATCATTCTGTCTTCCAAGACTTTCCTTGGAGATTTTAAAAGAAAGTGTAGCGTGGGAAAGTCAAGATTTTCCACTGTTTTGGTAAGAACCAATTCTTTTAAGGAATCATTAATATTATCCATGCTATGGCTTTTCTTGAGTTTCCATGAGGTTATATTTTCTAGTCTACAACTACTTAACTGTGGCTGGCTTGGGAATCTTTTCATAGTTGCTGTCTTTTTTTATTTATTCTACTAGGTTTTAGGTTAATATAAGCAGCGTACCGTGTAGTCGCTCGTTTCTGCGTTTCACTTAACCAATGGCCGACGGTTACTCACGTACCGTATCTGCAAATGTGTTATTATATAACATTAATTAATGATTACATAGTAAGATAACATAGTAGTAATATGTTTTCGAAATATTTATGCCACGTTATACTAATTTAAGGTATAATAATGATTACGTAATAGCTATGCGTTTTCAAACTAAAAATGTTTATCATAAGTTATAATTGTTTACTTGGCCTTTTTAATTTTATGGAAATTTTATTTTTATTAGTATTTTACGTTCTTTTTCTCGGTACAAGTTGTTCTTGGTAAGGGAATTGTTGCAACGAAAATTGACCCAAAGAATAAAAAGAACTTCGTGTCCACTTCCGGTACACGACTCCCTCACTACTGAGGCTCCTCTGCCCATCTCTTTCGCAGATTCCTTTAAGCGGCTATTTTTATTTAGTTAGGCACTTTCAATTTGATGATGCTTGTCATTCGTTATAGCTGTTTACTTGGCTTTTATAATTTTATGGTATTTAATTTTTATTAGTCTTCTTGGGTTCCTGATCCTGCACAAGTTGTTCTTCGTAAGGAAAAACTCTGTCAGGGCGTCTGCCCACAAAATAATCAACCGTGTGCCTACGCCCTGAATAGGTATTCCCCAAGCATCGGACTTCCTGTGCAATTTGTTTTTCGTAAGGAAATGGCTAAACAAAAATAGATCCCAAGAGTAAAAAAACTCTCGATCCATTTCTGCAACACAACTCCCTCACGACTAAGGATCCATCCACTTGTTAAGGATTTCCTTGTTATGTAATCACCATTTGTATTCGTCTAGTTGTTACTCATAGAGAGCTAAGGCAAAAACGGTATTGGAAACGGGATAATGACACCATTTCCATTCCCGTTTGCCATGGCTTCCCACGACGGATGATCCTCTTGTTTTAAAAAAAATTGTCGAATTACAGTCATAATCCCTGGCCAAACAATTTCCTTTTGTGCACATCTCGTATCTGTATAGTTGTTACTCAAAGGGAAATGAGAATCAAGTGCTTGCGTAGTGGGATAATATACTCCACGCCAACCCTTGGTCTCGACTTCCCATGGTTGGGGGTCCATCCCTTTTCCCAAATCTCACTTTAATTCCAGTGGCTAATTTGGATAAATCGTCCTTCATCGACTTCCAAGCATTTCATGGGGTTTTCTGCTGATTATTTGGTTATTCCATTTTTTTTAGAGTTTCGTCTTGTATATTGAGCTTTTATTACTTATCGAGAGTAAAAAAAAATTTTTATTACCTACCGGAGTGTGAGGGGTATCCCTACTGATTTTTAGCTAAAAGTGTCTTATTACTTAGTTTTGAGGGGGGTCTCAAGCTTAAATCGTTAAAAAAGAATTACAGCATATTTTACGTAAGACATAGTTAGTATTTTGTTCGTTTGACTGTTCATAAGATTATCTTGGTGACGAAGAAATCCTCTGTCTAAACTTATGTGACGGAAGTTATAGTCGAAATTAGCATAGAGTCTTATTTTCCTTTGATCTTTTCCGCACTAGTATTAAATAAATGCAAACTTAAAACCAACAGAAAGAAAAACGGCACACTTTTGAAAAAGCTGGATTAAATTGATGATTGATGTCTATTCAGAAAAATGTTGTTTCGATATGTAGGACTAAACTCTTTATTTTAGGCTATTTCGGAATTGCCCAACAATTTGGCGGGATACGAAGGCTTGTTAGTAGAGATTAAATTTTCCACTTCAAATGAATTAAAACATATCAAATTTAATGTGTCGGCTTATTCTCCTTCCCTGGCAGAGATATTGCCACGTGGCAAAGGTACTTATATTCATGCGCGATATTATCTAAAAATTTGTTAAACATGGCGTAAGGCATAAAAATTTAATTACCTTGTATTTCCTAAACTAAACTAAGATATATTTACGTATTGTAGTGAACTTATTGGTGAATTAGAGTTAGTTTAGTCCCAATTTAAACGTGATAAGTTACAATAAGATGTAATCTTTTTGTTATGAAGTGATTAGAAATGTGACCGTAAGACATGGAAATCAGACTGTGCAAAACGCGATGTATAAAACTTGTTTGTTTTAAATTTTTGTGAAAACAAAATAATTACGTACAAGAAACTTTCTTAAATGACGGTATTAAAATATTGTATAGATACAGTATTTTAATCGTGACCCTACTTGGCTGTGTAGGGCACCTCGTATCCCTATACTGGGGGTGAGCAGACAGAAATCGGGGCATTGGCCCGGCTTTTGCCTTCAAGTGCCCAAAAAGCTGTGTTTAGTCTTGGACTTATCCCTTTGTTTAGTCAATATTTACTACGTCCCACCATTCTGCTTCTGTGGCAGAGATAGTGCCACATGGCAGAGGTATGATATTACCCAAAATTTTGCAGTTATATGTGTATGCGTTTGAATAGGCGCCTTGCATAAGGTATAAAAATTTATTTACTTTATATTATTTTAATCGTAAAATTAGCCTGCGTGATTATTTCTTATTTAGTTTAGCGTGGACTAGTCTTGTTTCCACAAGACTCAGAATTGTCATATTTTTCCAATTTTACTATTCTCTTTCCTCCTGTTTATAATTCATTCAAGTAGTATTATGTTTTGACTCATTACTTTTCTGAAAGGAATCCGTTGGATTTGCCTACTCTGATTTCATGGTGCCACACGTCGGTGCCACGAAGGTGCCGCACGAAAGTGCCACGCGACAAGAGGGGGGGGTCATACATTTGATTATAATATTACCTATATTCTCTGTTACTTTTTTGAATTCTTTCGCGATATTTTACAAGTTTGAAGCTATCAGAGTGTTGTAATGGTTTTGGGGCAACTTTGTTTTAATTTCTAATTGATTCGGATCTTGAGGCACAAACTATTATTTACTTTAACTATTGTATATATTTTTTTTACTAGGTTAGCATTTTACAGGGATTTGATTTGAAGAAAAAGTTCTCAGGAATTAAGCTTTATTGTCACACTTTCCAATTCAGGGTTATTCGAACGTGCTTCTGAACAGAAATAAATTTTAACTTCAGGCTTTGGTTATAGCACGTTACAGGTGGTATGATTCTATTTATCCATTCATCAAATCTCGGTTAATTTACTGCTTCCACTTTTGTCTGATTACATTAGAAACTATCTTGGGTGCTTCGTGCTGGCGTATAAATACTCATTTCATTTTTATTTACCTTAGTTCAAACTTATATGTGCCTTAATGACTACGTAGTCTTTTGAACTCTTAAATAGCATATATTTTTTGTGAATTGGGATTTTTATGGATAGCATATTCTTGACTAAGTCACGTTTCTTATTTGTTGAAGTAGGCCATGGCCATATCAAGTGCCACATTCGGCTCAGAAGGTTGGTGCACTCACGAATTATTGTAATTTACTTTTACTCTTAGCATTCGCAAAACAGTAATATTTCTTATTTGCGTCTCTTTGTTTATTCAGGTTTTTTGTTTGTTTGCTCTTCATTCGGGTAATTCAAGAATCATTTATTTTGAACTTCAATTTAGGAAGAATGTAACTATCTTCGGCTGCTGTTTATCGTGAAGAGTATATCTTTTCGCGACTAGCCAATCAGGTGAATCTGCCTGCTGGCTTGCGTTTGAGAAATTTCAAACTACCCGTTTTTACTAATTTCGTTTTATGCAGGACATTTATTTTTTTTGCAACAAAAAAAATATACCAGATTAAAAAAAAAATAATTAATAGCATGTTTACATATCTTTGTGGTTATCGCGGATATTCAAAGTTTATGCTAAAAGTACTATCTTCCACTACAGTCTTGAGAAAAACAGAGTGTAATTGCCGGAGTCCTAGTTTTAAGTTTTTTTGCGTCAATTCTTTAGCGACTACTCTTTTACAAGGTATCTTTCTTTCTCTATCTAGTTTCCGAAGCAGACTAGTATTTACTAATGTCAAAGAGACATTAAACTACTTCTATTCATTTCCTTGTTTTACTTATGTCGTCACAGTGAATTTGTGATTGATCGACTTAAGGGTCATTATTACGGTACGTGCAACTTGGTTGCACCTTAAATATTATGCCTACTTCCTTTATTCTTTTTTTATATATGTCCTACGTTGCTTTCATATTTTGAGTTTAATTTGTATAGGTCCTAATTGATCTATGCCGCCTAATTTATGACTGCACGTTACGA